>CAKOGK010000170.1:0-15862 GCA_933534255.1 Iphiclides podalirius | reverse complement strand
TCGCCAGTAAACAGATAAGCAGCCCAGGGAGAGCTTTGAGAATCATATTACTTATATTATCTGGGCCCGGGGCGAATTTTGGTTTTAAATTTTTAATAATATCATGGACCTCTTCGGGGGTCACTGAATTTAAAGGTTCGCCTTCCGGTGGAAGCGCAGCCCTAGTCTCCATTACGCGGTCCACCTCCGTTAGGTGGGCCGAATCGGTGTGTTCGCGCGATGGCGTACATTGCTGTTCTAGGTTGTCCGCAAGGCATTCGGCTTTTCGGAGTCATCTAGGGCTACTGAAGCGCTATTAGGTCTAACTAACGGCGGTAGAGATTCGCGGGGGTCTGCTTTCAGACTGCGGGCCAACCGCCAGTAGGCGGTGTGCGATGGCTCGATGTCCTCTAGGAGAGTGTCCCACGTTGTGTGTCGGTGTTCCGATACACGATCTTTGACTTCTAGCTGAAGGCGTCGAAGTAGGGTTCGGTTCGATTCCGATCGGTATCGGTCGAAGGCGCGTTTGGCTGCATTTTACTGTCTAATTAGCAGTCGCAGGTCGGGTGGAAAGTTAAACCGCCGGTCGCCCGACAGTTTCACCGTCCGTTCCGAGTCTGTGACTGCGGAAGTAATAGTTTCGCGGAAACTCGCTATCGCTCGATTTGCGTCATCGAACGTAGCTATCGTCTCGGGTAAGTCTACTAAGTCCTGGGGGTCCAAGGCCTTGAGTTTGACCTCAAGACGATGCCAGTCCACTACGGATTTGGTCGGAGGGACCGCGCCGGCGTTCTGGCCCAATTTACACAGGACGGACCTGTGGTCTGAGTCTAGTTCATGGATTGTCTCTATCGACTCGATGTCGAGCGAGACCTCCCTGAATAACATGATGTCTAGGACACTCGGTGACGCGTGCTGGTAGTTGTCCACCGTAGGATACCTAGTGGGAGTCGCGGGAGCGACTATACTAAAACTTAGGTTATCGGATAAGCTAAAGAGATGCTTTCCGTTGTTATTTGGGATGCTGTTGATGTCCCATGAGCCGTGTTTGCAGTTTAGATCTCCTGCAATTATCACGGAAGGGCCTAAGTTAAGAAGCGTATCTAGGTCGCTTTGAAGGAGGGTTCTATTCCCCGAGAGGTAGGCTGAGACTAGTACAAGCGGCCTGTGGCCGGTGAGCGCTAACCTACACGCGGATGCCTCTATTTGACTTAGCTCTGGAATGTCGAGCGGGCAACAGTGCAAGGACCGTTTATAATAAATTAGTGTGCCTCCCAGACGGTTTGCTAACCGGTCGTGGCGGACAATATTGTAATTTGCGATTCTGGGATCGCGTACGCTAGGTTTCAAGAATGTCTCTTGCACTAGGAAAATATCTACGTTATAATCGCGAAGGAATTCCGCGATTTCATCCCTTTGACCCTTTATGCCGTTTGCGTTGAAATACGAAACAACCAGAGCCCGAGGTTTTGTTCTACCTGCGGTTGTACTTCCCATTAAGGTGTTTTTATGGGTTTAATTAAGGACGCGGCGGAGCGCGGTTTTATTGCGCGGACTATTGTTCTTTACGGTTGGCTCGTAAAAGCCCAAAGGGCTTCCACAAGCGTTTTGTGTTGGCTAATTGCCCTAAGACGCTCGTGGCCAGATGTGGCGGCCGCTATTTTAGCGGACAATACGGCGAGTTCCTGCCTATTTATTCTATCTAATAAGCTGCAAATGTTAGCTATTTGCGCGAATGGGTCGTCCTTGTATTCCGCGAAAACTGACGGCATTGGCTGCACCTGCGGCCGCGGTGCCGTTTGAGAGGCGGGCAGCTGTTGCGCGATCGGTCGTGAGGCGACCGGGATTACCGGCACGGTTACCTGCGCGGCCTGGGGTTTCGCCCAGGCGTTAATGACGGGTACGGGCGCGGGAATGTATTTAACGGGCGCGGGTTTGGGCAACGTAGACTTCGCGGGAGATTTTCTCGCGGGAGTTTTCGGGGCCTTAGCGCAGCCTCTATAAACTAGCCGGATGGCCGGTAGTATGGCAATTTACGCAGTCCGGTGGATCTGCGCAATCTTTCGGCCTCGTGCACTCGGTTGTGCCGTGGTCACCGGTGCATTTGACGCACCTTGGGTGAGCGAAGCAGTTATTGGCCGTGTGGCCAAAATGTTGACAGTTGTGGCACTGTGCCACAACACCTGATTTACGTGGGGGCTCGATGACTAAGTCACTGAGCCCACAGACCCTCTTAAGGTTGAAAATGGCCTTACCTTCCGGGGTAGGGTCAAGTTCCACCATGACCATGTCCATAGGGACACGGGTGCGAAGGTGCCTGAGACGTCGCACGGCGTGGACAGGGTATCCCTGAGTGCGGATGTCGACTTTAGCCATATCGACATCCGACTCTTTTGGAACGCCCTTAATTACGACCCGAAGTTTACGCTCTTCGGGTAGTGAGTAGGTGTGGAAACCTACCTTAGCTTCGCGCAAGTACTTTGTTACGCGGCGGAAATCGTCTGACGAATCGAGGTATACGCGGATACCCATATTAGTATTTTTTGACCGGGGGGTCTCGGATGTTGTGGCGTTCAAACCACGAACAAACCTGGTGCCACTTTGCCTTATCTTGTATAATTATTGGCGGCGGTGGCGAATGTCGGTTCTAACTGGGCAGACGCGGCTGCCTTTTTGGCGGGCGTCGCGGTGGGACGGTTTGACGGGGCGGCCTCGCTTTCGGGGTCGCTGTCTGTAGCGGGGCGTTTCTTGCCCTTTTTTCGCGATTTGACGACGGTGAAGCCGTCGGCGTTCGCGTTGTTAGCGGGGGTCGTTTCGACCTCCATGTCTGAGCCGCCGTCTGATTGTGAGTCGGGAACGACAGCGCGGAAGGGGGCCGAAATTGGTTGCGCGGAAGGCGCGTTAAGATCGATCGCGGCGGCGGAGGTCGACGCGACGGGCGTTTCGATTGTCGCAGAGGGCGACACAATAGATGGCGCAGAGGGCACCGGAGATGGCGGCGAGGCGGCAGCCGGTGAAGCCGGACTGTCGCTAGAAAATTCGACGACGATGCGTCATTCCCTCGCGAAATTCAAATATTTTTCCCATAATTCAGGGCATTCTTGACGCAGCAATTCCTCTATGAGGGAACCCATGTCGACGCTTGAGCCTTTGGGGCTTGTGCCCCGCCGGCGTGTGGTTTCTAAATAGGCCTCCCCACCTTGCGGCAGGGAGGTGTGTGCCTAAAATTAACGTTTAATCGCCTGCGCTTTAGGTGCACTAGGGTGAGTACCTAGCTGTCGCCTAATGCAACAAGCACACAGATAAAAATTACAATGCCGCCTCTGAGACGAGAAATGTGTGTAGAATTCTACTTACGGACAGGAACCTACCTACGAGCACAACACTACACTAACACTATCCGCTCGGAAGTCGGGCAAAGTTTCTTCTTTCTTCTATAATGTTTTTTTCTTTCTTCTATAATGTTTCTTCTTTCTTCTTGCTTGAGACTTCCCTAACCGTAGACCGCGAAACACGACAACGATGAGGCGAACAGTGCACACCAAGAGATAAAAGAAATAAAATTAGCAACAACGGTTGCAAGATGGCTTCCGGGTCGGTTGGCATGGGCCCTCCGGCTCAGAGTAACGTCCGTTCCGTGTGGAAGCACGAAGCGGAATGAAAAATGATTCGTCCCGTAGAGCCAGTTCATCAACTATTTCTTGTGCCAATATAACAATATATACTAAAAAACAGAATAAAATAAATTTTAATGGGACTCCCATACAACAGACATAATTTTTTTGCTTTTTTCATAGATAATGGTACGTAAGCCTCTGTGCGTGAGTTCGATTCGTACTCGGCCGATTTTTGTATCTTTACAAGGTCATCACAGTCATTAAGGTGGACTATTTATTTACTTGCACTAACTATAACGTTATTTAGTTTACAGACACAATACGAATAATATTTTTTAGAAAAGATGTAAAGTAACATTTTAAATTCGGTATAATGTTTTAAAATCTCTCTCACCATCTTTAGTAAAAAGCGTTATAGAAAATTTTAAAGGACTTTAAGGTTCATTTAAATTCAGAGATTAGCACCAAAAAGTAAATAACAGCGAATCCCATTGATGGGCAAAGGCCACCTCTGTACCGAGGGTATTAGGGCATAGTTCAACCATGCACTCACTGCAGATTAGTGGACTTCATTCTTATAATATATTCGACTTATGTTTTTTGTTATTATTTCGAAAATATGCTGGTTTCTTAATGATGTTCTCCGTCACCGCTAAGAACGTGATAAATCAGCACTTATGATTAACAATTTTATTTGGTGCCAGCACAGGCGATCGGACTAAATCACCAAAAATTTAAAATCAAATATATGACTATCAATAATATATATTTAGCTAATTGTATGAAGCCATGTTATTCTTTATTTAGCACACCAGTGTGAAAATTTCGCCCAACTATTAGTTATAAGGTGAAGTATTCAAGAAGTGTAATGGTCCCCAATGACATTATAAATTACAGCAAAAAAACTTTGTCGCATTGGTTAGGACCATGTAATAATGGATTATGTAGAACTATTACATCATGACTTGTATACAACATAAGAATATTTTAATAATGATTACAGTTTCAAATGAAACACATACCTGTAAATTTAATCGTTTTGTTGGTTAATAGTTATTATTTAACTTCAACGCCTTTGTTAAACGTCAGAATGATTGGCGTACCGGGGTACTGATAAGAAGTAAGTACTGATTTGTATATGATTTGCCTCATTAAAGCCTTGATATGACAGTATGCATGGCAGTAGATGTGCATTTTTTTGCTGCATCCATGGTAGGGCGGTAGTTATCACTCAACATCAGGTGAACTATCAGCTCAAATATATAATAATAATAATTAAAAAGTTTTAGGTAAATTAGCCTCTCCCATAATTCATTTACCGTGAACTTGTTGCACGGTTTCAAAACTTTTGTCCAATTCTCTTCGAGAAATTCGTTCTTTTTATACCAGATCGCATATATAAAATTATTATTTTATGATATTTATATAAACTTTATTTAACTAGATAATGCGTTGTAATAAAACTTTCAATATATTAATTACTTTTTTCTTTCTTAATTTAATTGTTTTTTCTACACATGTAGAATAAGGCGAAAATTTAATTTTTAAAAGATTTTTATCTTGTTACGCCAAAGAAGTATAACTTTTAACGCGTGTACATAAGTACACACACTCTTTTAATATTTTTTATTTGAATTTTTTTGTCACTACAAAAAAAAAATTAAGGGCATGGTAATAAATAATATCAATCGAATTTTTTGTAATTCCAGTAATTAATAAAATTAAATCTAGTCCCAAAGAAACTACTGTCAGACAAAAATCAATCAGCACCTTCACCGTAGATTGGGCACAAAATGAATAATAAAAAAAAATAAGGTAGCCCGCGTTAAGTTTTACCGTGATAAACATTTAAAGCTTTAGTCTGTACCGCGATCATGATGATGCGAAATAAAAACAAACTGTAAAAAAAGTTTGATCTAGCTATGGCATATATGTGGTAAGCTAAGCTACCCGATTGACAGTGGGTGTGGGTTCGATCCCTACTACTGGAAAAATATTATATGATGAACATGGTATTTTTGTAGTGTCTAGGTGTTTATAAATGTGTATTTATTTACAAGCTTTGCTTAGTTTGGGAAAAGAGAACGTTATTAACGCGTGCGGTATCTAAAAGCACATCCTTCGGCCTTTGAGCCAGACGCGGTTTGTCTGGAGTTCTTAATTAGAGTTGAGAGAATTTTAAGGAATCAATCCGTTCTCTGAAGCGACTAGATTGTCGTTTCACAGAATCTTTTATATCCATATATACTTCATGTCGGTCACTTCTAGGTTTGCTTTCTTGTTCTTGACCTTTCCTTGTCCTTAAAATCATGTTCTTATAGCGTTTTTATTATAATACTAAGTAATCGTTTATTTAGTAGAAACGATTATTAGCATTATTATATAATACTCTAAGGGCACAATTTATGTGCAAATCCTTTAGTAGAAGAAACGTTGGCTGCGCCTGGAAAACGATACTTGTAGTATCATTGTTACAACAATCACGAATGTTAACCAACGAAGGTTTGATTGTTTGGAAGAATAATCTTATAAAAGACAATATATATCATAAACTAAGGTAATTTAGATGCAACATATAATGTATATCGAAAGTACAAGTCGAGTTAGATGAGTTAGGTGTACATCTTTATACAACATTGAGCTCCGCGAAGCGGGGTGACGTCACGTTCAGACGACTGAGGCTTTGGTCAAGTCGCAATATGTTGAATCTAATTTATCCTAGTTTTAGAACAGAGCTTATAATTGTATAAAATGTAACATCTACGAATTTAAACGATTAATTGAAGTAAAATAGTATAACCATTGAAGATAAGTAAAAACAAAAAACAAATATAATTTCTAAAACGGAAGTGATATACGAACTTTAGAAATCAAAATAATGGCATTTTGGCTGTATGTAAGTTTTAAGCATTGCCTAATCAGTACAATTACGTCATTAAAATAAAAAAAAATTTAACGATGAAGTTGCTTGCAAAGCGACCAATTCATGATATTACGGCATTGTTAAAATAAATTGAAATTATTTACCTATAATTTCCAATTTATTTTAACAAATCGATTTTAATTGCATTTGTCTTTTTCACATTTAAAGAGCACTGGCCTCATGGATAATAGTTTTTTAGTTATTTTCCTTTTGTTAGGCTAAAAGAAGTCTAACTTCTTAAATATATACATTCCCACACATATTTTATCTCACTTTTAAAAAATAATTAAAACGTTGAATCTTAATTCCTTTTTCATCTTGTTTTTCTTGTGTTAGCGAAGTGACGCTTTGAGTCCGCAGACTATATAAAGTTTCATATAGTTTGCCCGAGTTGGCAAGAACAAACTAAATACAAGCATAGCTATCACGACTTCGTCCACTAACGTAAAACCAGAAACAATCCAACAACTGGTATATTTCAATTGGGATTTTTGAACTAGGTCGATACCCTACCATACATTACAACTTTGCTCGCGCTATATTTTGGTTCGTTTATTAATTTTTAATTTAAAACAGCGTAAGCATACTAATTTCGCTACATAATAACAAGTTAGAAATTAGACACTAAGTGGTTATATTGTGTTTGTCTCATTGACGAATAAAGCATTGGCTTCATTACGGCTCTTTCATTGTTTCCTTCACGTTTTTTCTATAAATTGTTGTTGTTACGAGCAGGACGCCAACTTTGTTTCACGGACCATGCCAAAATGATACGTTCACCGTATTGTTTTTTAGTTCACAATATTATTAGACACTCTTTTACAATACTTTTTTTTTATATTGATGTGCATTTTATATGTAATTGTAACTTTTATATTACGGGGCTAAGCCTATGCACCGTAGTTTTGGCAAAAAACATCGGTTTCCACACTACTTAGTTACCAGAAACTAGCTAGTTTCAAGTAAAAAAAAATCATATTAAAAAAAATGTATTTAAAACGTGGGTAAAAAGTTCAATTTCATAAATAACACATCAAAAGAAAATCTTATTCCTAGAATGACATAAGTGACATAGTTTTTGTTTTTGGATTTATGATCTAGTTAATTTAGGTACCACATCAAATATTTGTAACTTTATCATTTGTATGCTCCTTCATAACATGCTTCGTAATCAAAACTCAAGTAGTTCCTTAAAATCGTTTATTTAAACATAATTTAGTAATGCACTCGGCTGGTTTACCACACTGCATCACGTGAAACAATGCAATGTTGTGAACAAACTAAAAGCATATTTTAATTTTCTTTTTTGTTATAAAAAAAGATTGGCGGCTTTCATAAATTTTGTTTAGTCCAACTACAACGTGTTGTTGTGAAATTTAAGTCAAGGAAAATTCTTCTATCCTATGTAAAACTTATAAAGTTTGTGGCAATACGGATTTCGTTTTGAAATAGCTTGAGTTCAGGGAACCCGAATTAAACACGTGCATGTTTCGAATCGCGCATTCATCGCCTATATTCATTTATATACATAAAAGCCGCTCTGAATCATTTAGGTTAATTTTGTGGATGCATTCGATTGCTATTACTGAAAATAGAAAAGGGGTGGTTGAATTTTAACGGGTAAGAGTAACCGCCAATAAGGAAAACAGCATATGCGTGATCCACGTTAAACTAATTTTGTTCCGCGCGATAAATTTATGTCCGCGTTTATCGCTATGCACGAACGGAATTGAACTTAATCGCATGGAACTTATGGAACCCTCAAGAGGGTTCGTATTGACTATTGTGTTTTTTTATTTAATTTGAGAAAGGTGGCCCAACCGACGCTCATGGACATTTGCAAAACCCTACACCCGTAGGTTTCTCTCATCACCAGACACACACCAGGATGCGGATCATAAAAAGTGTGTCAGAGATAACCCACGGTGGAAAATGGGTGTGGCCCATGCGTCGCAGTGACGGCGTTGGCCACCTTCGTATACTCGGGTGGTGTGGGTGTGATTTGTAGGCACGAACAATAGTCAAACGACCCTCTTGAGGTTCCATAAGTTCCATGCGATAATTCAATTCCGTTTCGTGCATAGCGAAACGCGGACATAATTTATCGAGCGCGGAACACATTATTTTAACGTGATCAAGCTATGCTGTTTTTCTTACTTATTGGCGTACTCTTACCCGGAAAATTCAAACCACCCCTTTTCTATTTTCAGTAATAGCATCGAATGCATCCACAAATTAACCTAAATGATTCAGAGCTGCTTTTAATGGTATATAATGAAATTAGGCGATTGAATGTCGCGATTCGACCATTGCACGTGGTTTTAATTCGGTTCCCTGACCTCCAAGCTATTTCACAACGCACTCCGTATGCCACACACAACTTTATCAGTTTTACATATGATAGAAGAATTTTCCTTGATTAAATTTCAAAAAAACAACACTTGTAGTTGGACTAAACAACCACTTATGAACGCCGCCAATCTTTTTTTATAACCAAAAGAAAAATTAAAATATGGCTTTTAGTTTGTTTCAACACCATTGCATTTTTTTCACGGTGATGCAGTGGTGGTAAACCAGCCGAGTGGCTTATCTAAAATTATGTTTTAAATAACGATGTTAACGGAACGACTTGAGTTTTTGATTACGAAGCATGTTAATGAAGGAGCATACACATGATCAAGTTACAAATATTTGAATTGGTCCCACTAAATTAATTAGATCATCAATTCCAAAAACACAAACTATGTCACTTCATGTCATTCCTAGGAATAAGATTTCTTTGATGTGTTATTTATGAAATTGAACTTGTAACCCACGTTTTTTTAAATACAAAAATTTTTTTTTCACTATGAGGTTTTACTGAAACTAGCTAGTTTTCCTGGTAACTAAGTGTGGAAACTCGATGTTTTTGTCCAAACTACGGTGCATAGGCTTAAGCCCCGTAATATAAAAGTACACAACATTACATATAATGCCATCAATATAAAAAAAGTACTTGTAAGAGTGTCCTAATAATATTGTGAACTAAAAACAATAACGTTGAACGTAGCATTTGGGCAGGGTCCGTGACACAAATTTGGGGCGTCCTGCTCGTGAACCACAACAATTTATAGAAACAAAAACGTGAAGGAACACAATGAAAGAGCCGTAATGAAGCCAATGCTTTATTCGTCAATAGAACAAACACTTTTGTAACCACTTAGTTTCATAATTTCTTTTCTAACCTTGTTATTATTTAGTCTGGGAAATTCAGTATGCTTACGCTGTTTAAATAAAATTAAATAAACTAACCAAAATATAGTCGCGAGCAAAGTTGTAATGTATGGTAGGTATCTACCTAGTTTAAAATCCCAATTGAATATACCAGTGTTGTATTGTTTGCTGGTTTTACGTTATTGGAAGACGAAGTCGTGATAGCTTATGCCCTGTCTGTTAGTTTGTTCTTGCAACTCGGGCAAACTATATGAAACTTTATATAGTCTGCGGACTCAAAGCGTCACTTCCGCTAACACAAGAAACAAGATGAAAAGGAATTAAGATTCAACGTTTAATTATTTTTTAAAATTGAGATAAAATATGGTGTGGGATGTATATATTTAAGAAGTTAGACTTCTTTAGCCTAACAAAAGGAAAATAACTAAAAATATTATCCACTGAGAGCCAGTGCTCTTTAATGTGAAAAAAAAAAGACAAATGCAATTAAATCGATTTGTTAAAATAAATTGAAATTATAGGTAAATAATTTCAATTTAGGTTTTAACAATGCCGTAATATCTGAATTTGGTCGCCTTTGCAAGCAACTTCATCGTTAAATTTTTTTATTTTAAATGACGTAATTGTACTGATTAGGCAATGCTAAATACAGCCAAAATGCCATTATTTTGATGTCATAAAGTTCGTATATCTCTTCCGTTTTAGAAATTATATTTGTTTTTGTTTTACTTATCTTCAATGGTTGATATTTTACTTCAATTAAATCGTTTAAATTCGTTAGATGTACATTTTATACAATTATAAGGCTCTGTTAACAAACTAGGATAAATTAGATTCAACATATTGCGACTTGACCAAAGCCTCAGTCGTCTGAACGTGACGTCACCCCGCTTCGCGGAGCTCAAGGTTGTATAAAGATGTACACCGAACTCAATCTAACTCGACTACTTCGATATACATATATGTTTGCATCTAAATTACCTTAGTTTATGATATATATTGTCTTTTATTAAGATTATTCTTCCAAACAATCAAACCTTCGTGGTTAACATTCCTGATTGTTGTAACAATGATACTACAAGTATCGTTTTCCAGCCGCAGCCAACGTTTCTTCCACTAAAGGATTTGCACATAAATTGTGCCCTTAGAGTATTATATAATAATGCTAATAATCGTTTCTACTAAATAAACGATTATTAGTATTATAATAAAAACGCTATAAGAACATGATTTTAAGGACAAGGAAAGGTCAAGAACAAGAAAGCAAACCTAGAAGTGACCGACATGAAGTATATATGGATATAAAAGATTCTGTGAAACGACAATCTAGTCGCTTCAGAGAACGGATTGATTCCTTAAAATTCTCTCAACTCTAATTAAGAACTCCAGACAAACCGCGTCTGGCTCAAAGGCCGAAGGATGTGCTTTTAGATACCGCACGCGCTGTCCGTCGGTTTCTTTTCCTCTGGCCCTATATACGCCCGGCTGAATCTCGTGCATTGCGTTTCCGTCCAGATAATACAAGTATATATCATCTATTATAACAACAACAAACGATTTTAAATAATAAATAAATATTTTACATAACGTTCTCTTTTCCCAAACTAAGCAAAGCTTGTAAATAAATACACATTTATAAACACCTAGACACTACAAAAATACCATGTTCATCATATAATATTTTTCCAGTAGTAGGGATCGAACCCACACCCACTGTCAATCGGGTAGCTTAGCTTACCCATATATGCCATAGCTAGATCCAACTTTTTTTACAGTTTGTTTTTATTTCGCATCATCATGATCGCGGTACAGACTAAAGCTTTAAATGTTTATCACGGTAAAACTTAACGCGGGCTACCTTATTTTTTTTTATTATTCATTTTGTGCCCAATCTACGGTGAAGGTGCTGATTGATTTTTGTCTGACAGTAGTTTCTTTGGGACTAGATTTAATTTTATTAATTACTGGAATTACAAAAAATTCGATTGACATTATTTATTACCATGCCCTTAATTTTTTTTTTGTAGTGACAAAAAATTCAAATAAAAAATATTAAAAGAGTGTGTGTACTTATGTACACGCGTTAAAAGTTATACTTCTTTGGCGTAACAAGATAAAAATCTTTTAAAAATTAAATTTTCGCCTTATTCTACATGTGTAGAAAAAACAATTAAATTAAGAAAGAAAAAAGTAATTAATATTTGAAAGTTTTATTAGCAACGCATTATCTAGTTAAATAAGTTTATATAAATATCATAAAATAATAATTTTATATATGCGATCTGGTATAAAAAGAACGAATTTCTCGAAGAGAATTGGACAAAAGTTTTTGAAACCGTGCAACAAGTTCACGGTAAATGAATTATGGGAGAGGCTAATTTACCTAAAACTTTTTAATTATTATTATTATATATTTGAGCTGATAGTTTCACCTGATGTTGAGTGATAACTACCACGCCCTACCATGGATGCAGGCAAAAAAATGCACATCTACTGCCATGCATACTGTCATATCAAGGCTTTAATGAGGCAAATCATATACAAATCCAGTACTTACTTCTTATCAGTACCCCCCGGTACGCCAATCATTCTGACGTTTAACCAAAGGCGTTGAAGTTAAATAATAACTATTAACCAACAAAACGATTAAATTTACAGGTATGTGTTTCATTTGAAACTGTAATCATTATTAAAAATATTCTTATGTTGTATACAAGTCATGATGTAATAGTTTCTACATAATCCAGATTATTACATGGTCCTAACCAATGCGACAAAGTTTTTTTGCTGTAATTTATAATGTCATTGGGGACCATTACACTTCTTGAATACTTCACCTATAACTAATAGTTGGGCGAAATTTTCACACTGGTGTGCTAAATAAAGAATAACATGGCTTCATACAATTAGCTAAATATATATTATTGATAGTCATATATTTGATTTTAAATTTTTTGGTGATTTAGTCCGATCGCCTGTGCTGGCACCAAATAAAATTGTTAATCATAAGTGCTGATTTATCACGTTCTTAGCGGTGACGGAGAACATCATAAGAAACCAGCATATTTTCGAAATAATAAAGCAAAAAACCATAAGTCGAATATATTATAAGAATGAAGTCCACTAATCTGCAGTGAGTGCATGGTTGAACTATGCCCTAATACCCTCGGTACAGAGGTGGCCTTTGCCCATCAATGGGATTCGCTGTTATTTACTTTTTGGTGCTAATCTCTGAATTTAAATGAACCTTAAAAGTCCTTTAAAATTTTCTATAACGCTTTTTACTAAAGATGGTGAGAGAGATTTTAAAACATTATAAATTATACAGAATTTAAAATGTTACTTTACATCTTTTCTAAAAAATATTATTCGTATTGTGTCTGTAAACTAAATAACGTTATAGTTAGTGCAAGTAAATAAATAGTCCACCTTAATGACTGTGATGACCTTGTAAAGATACAAAAATCGGCCGAGTACGAATCGAACTCACGCACCAGAGGCTTACCGTACCATTATCTATGAAAAAAGCAAAAAAATTATGTCTGTTGTATGGGAGTCCCATTAAAATTTATTTTATTCTGTTTTTTAGTATATATTGTTATATTGGCACAAGAAATAGTTGATGAACTGGCTCTACGGGACGAATCATTTTTCATTCCGCTTCGTGCTTCCACACGGAACGGACGTTACTCTGAGCCGGAGGGCCCATGCCAACCGACCCGGAAGCCATCTTGCAACCGTTGTTGCTAATTTTATTTCTTTTATCTCTGATGTGCACTGTTCCCCTCATCGTTGTCGTGTTTCGCGGTCTACGTTAGGGAAGTCTCAAGCAAGAAGAAAGAAGAAACATTATAGATGCAAGAAAATTCATTATAGAAGAAAGAAGAAACTTTGCCCGACTTCCGAGCGGATAGTGTTAGTGTAGTGTTGTGCTCGTAGGTAGGTTCCTGTCCGTAAGTATGAATTCTACACACATTTCTCGTCTCAGAGGCGGCATTGTATTTTTATCTGTGTGCTTGTTGCATTAGGCGACAGCTAGGTACTCACCCTAGTGCACCTAAAGCGCAGGCGATTAAACGTTAATTTTTAGGCACACTCCCCCCTGCCGCAAGGTGGGGAGGCCTATTTAACAACGCGAACTGCCGACTTGTTCATTCACCGTCGTCGAATCGCGAAAAAAGGGCAAGAAAGCGCCCCGCTACAGACATATCGACCCCGAAAGCGAGGCCGCCCCCGGTCAAACCGTCCCACCGCGACCTTGCGACCCCGCCAAAAAGGCAGCCGCGTCTGCCCAGTTTAGAACCGACATTCGCCACCCGCCGCCGCCAATAATTATACCCAGATAAGGCAAAGTGGCACCAGGTTTTTGTCGTGGTTTGAACGCCACAACATCCGAGACCCCGGTCAAAAAATACTAATATGGGTATCCGCGTATACCTCGATTCGTCAGACGATATCTGCCGCTAAACAAAGTACTTGCGCGAAGCTAAGGTAGGTTTCCACACCTACTCTCTACCCGAAGAGCGTAACCTTCGGGTCGTAATTAAGGGCGTTCCAAAGAGTCGGAATGTCGATATGGCTAAGGTCGACATCCGCACTCAGGGATACCCTGTCCACGCCGTGGTCGACGTCTCATGGCACCCTTCGCACCCGTGTCCCTATGGCATGGTCCGATAGTGGAACTTGACCCTACCCCGGAAGGTAAGGCCATTTTCCAATTCCAAAACCTTAAGAGGGTCTGTGGGCTCAGTGACTTAGTCATCGAGCCCCCACGTAAATCAGGTGTTGTTAGGCACAGTGGGCCACACTGTCAACATTTTGTGCCACACGGGGGGGCCAATAACTGCTTCGCTCACCCAAGGTGCGTTCAAATGCACCGGTGACCACGGCACACCGGAAGTGCACGAGGCCGAAAGATTGCGCAGATCCACCGGACTGCGTAAATTGCCATACTACCGGCCATCCGGCTAGTTATAAAGGCTGAGCTAAGGCCCTGAAAACTCTCGCGAGAAAAATCTCCCGCGAAGTCTACGGTTGTCCCAAACCCGCGCCCGTTAAATACATTCCGCGCCCGTACCCGTCATTAACGCCTGGCGAAAACCCCAGGGGGCCGCGCAGGTAACCGTGCCGGTAATCCCGGTCGCCTCACGACCAATCGCGCAACAGCTGCCCGCCTCTCAAACGGCACCGCGGGCCGCAGGTGCAGCCAATTCCGTCAGTTTTTCGCGGAAAACAAGGACGACCCATTCGCGCAAATAGCTAACATTTGCAGCTTATTAGATATAGAATAAATAGGCAGGAACTCTGCCGTATTGTTCCGCTAAAATAGCGGCCGCCACATCTGGCCACGAGCGTCTTAGGGCAATTAGCCAACACAAAACGCTTGTGGAAGCCCTTTGGGCTTTTACGAGCCAACCGTAAAGAACAATAGTCCGCGCATAAAACCGCGCTCCGCCGCGTCCTTAATTAAACCCATAAAAACACCTTAATAATGGAAGTACAACCGCAGGTAGAACAAAACCTCGGGCTCTGGTTGTTTCGTATTTCAACGCAAACGGCATAAAGGGTCAAAGGGATGAAATCGCGGAATTCCTCGCGATTATAACGTAGATATTTTCCTAGTGCAAGAGACATTCTTGAAACCTAGCGTACGCGATCCCAGAATCGCAAAAATTACAATAAAAAGAGTTGTCCGCCACGGGCGACTGGTTAGCAACGTCTGGGTTAGGCAGCACTAGATTATTATAAAAGGTAGTACGGTCCTTGCACTGTTGCCCGGCGCTCGACACTCCATGAGCTAAGCGTCAATAGAGGCATCCGCGTGTAGGTTAGCGCTCACCGGCCACAGGCCGCTTGTACTAGTCTCATCATCAGCCTACCTCTCGGGGACATAGAACCCTCCTTCAAAGCGCCCTAGATACGCTCTTAACTTTGGCCTTCCGTGATAATGTGCATGAGATCGAAACTGCAAACACGGCTAATGGTGGCATCAACAGGCATCCCACAATAACAACGGACAAGCATCTCTCTTAGTCTTATCCGATAACCTAAGTTTTAAGTATAGTCGGCGCCCGCGACCTCCCACTAGGTATCCTACGGTGACCACTACCAGCACGCGTCACCGAGTGTC
>CAKOGK010000169.1:0-16072 GCA_933534255.1 Iphiclides podalirius | reverse complement strand
TCTTTTAATTTTTTTTATTAATTTGTTTATTTCCCAAATTGAGCACTTTTATTAAATAAAAACAAAATAATTAGTTGGCTAAAAAATAACAGTGGAAAATAATATAAAAAACACAACTCCACTCGAGAGGTTTGAACTTGAGACTACAGCAATAGTTTATCCGTTTTTTGTTGTATGACGATCCGAACCACACAGGCTACGCGAGGTCTGTGGCATACCCTATTGTGACAAAATTCTTTCGATTATAGTTTAGTGAAGTGCTGTCGTTTATCGATTACAAATAAGAATTTTATCGATTAGTTTTTTTAAATTTCATTTTAGTTTTAAAAAGGTAATAAGATAGTAAGTCTTGAACATTAAAAGGATTAAATTAAAAAAACAAAAAACTACTAGGTTAAAATGAATGACTTGGTCCAGGGGCGCGTCAACGAACATCGCGCGCTGCGCGCCGCTAGGCGGCGTTTACCCCCTCTCCTCCGCTTCCACATACTTCATCCACCCAAACAGTTAAAAATTCTACGGATGTGACATTGAGAGAAAAAAAACGATTAATTAAATATTAAATATTAATCGATTTACAAAATCGATTAATATTTAATATTTTTTAATTTAATGAAGAAGAAATAATGTTTGAATTGATATTTCTTGTCAAAATAAATATTTAAATTTCTATAGTTTGAATTATGGAATGCTCAATGATATTAATGTCAAAAGTATACACTTAGTCTAAAAAAAATCATCCTGTATACATACCAGATGGCTGTTAACAAAATCGTTTTTTTAAAAAGTTAAATAGACATGAATAAATCGATTATAATAATATAAATAATCGATTATTTTTTTCTCGCATCCCTAAAAAATTCACTTCATACAGCACCTTAAAGAAATTGAAAGTAAGTTAGCGTGTCTGTTAAAAATTAATCAAAAATTCCAAAAATGCGCAGTGCTCCTTGGGACTCCCAGTTTGTGAAGTATTTCTTCACTTTTTTGCGTTGTTGACTTTAAATTAAGTACTCATTTTAAATGTAACTGTGGTAGGACCATGCAACAGCGTTCACTGTTGCACGATGAACAGGTCCGTCCGGGGGGTAAGTACCACGACCTCACAGAAGACCGATGTAAAGTAGAAGTGTTACACTTCTGCGTTTCGTCTGGTCAGTAAGGTAGCCGGGGCCCCCAATTCTTAAAGGTGGAAATGCATTTGCTACCCCACGGGTGTTACAAATTTCTATTGGCGGCGGTTATCACTTAACATCAGGTGAACCGCAACTCGTTTGTCGCTTTCTCAAATAAAAAAAAATATAGTTTAAACGTGTAATTATAAATGTTTTCCTTAACATTCTTGATAATAAATAAAATTTCACTTAATTATTTCGCTTTATATTATTTACTATTGCATAATATGCAATTATATACAACACGTGACACGAACCACGGCCTTCTGTTTCGGGGGCCGCCCGATTACCGGCCGATATCCGGATTATACATATGTATATATATATATATACATATATATATATAGATATCTATATATATCTATATAATATATATATCTATAGTATATGAGAGAAGTTTCGAAATAATGTTATTTCATACAAGAGTTCCATCTATGGGTAGCCTCTTAGTATATTTCATTACTCAGTAATTTGTATCTAAAGTGTAATTTCTAAAATACACGATCTACAAAAAAAACCTCCAGGTCCTCGGTCCACGGTCCTACAGGTACTTCCTAGGTATTATTTCTCAGATATATACTTACACAACAGGTCCTCCAGGTGCTATGTTCTTTACGTTCGCTCTCTCTCTTCAGTCCAGGACTCGACCATTCAATATGTGCTCTATATTAGAGATGGATTATACTTACTAAATCGAGTACCAGGTTCTTAAAAGTACTTCCACCTTCTCATACCAGGTACAGAAACCAGGTATCAAAATACTTTCAAAGTATTTTCTGTTCAACGTAACGAGTCGAATACTTGTTTCCTTGCAACTTTAAACCTTGTTGCTGTATTAATACGATTCAAAATATTACAATCAAAACGTAAAAATACTTTTAAAAGTATTTTACTTCACGAAAATTTAAACCTTGTTGCCGTACACATAAGATTCAAAATATTCCAATGAAGACGTAAAATACTTTGAAAGTATTTTCCTTTACGTATATAGGGACAATCTGATCCTTAGATATATGAAAAATAAGTTATTTAATCAAGTGAGAGTCCCTGGGCAACCAACCAACTAGGAATTTTCCAACTTAGGAATTTTCTTCCTAAATTTAGGAATAAAAAATGTGGAATGGAAGTTTTTGGAAGGTATATTTTTACGGGAATATTTTTTAGGAGTTAGGTGAATAAGCTTTAGTGCAATAAACGTGCTAAATTGTGAATCAGTGACTTTGGATAATCCATTCCGAACCCCTCATAAATCAATTAGTTCAATCATTAACATTGTTTTTGGTCCTTCTAGTTTTTAAAAATTCTGCTTCGTGTTTCAAGATCGCCATTTTGTTATCGAATATCGACGCGTCGCGCCTGTTTTGTGAACAATTTAGTTCGTAGAATCATACGACAGATCACTCATCGTTCGTTCCTGTGGTGCTGCCCTCTGCCGGCGGGAAGAATCAATTTAATAGAATATTCAATTTTTCGCAACAGCGACATCTATTGTTCTACGGCGCACATGCCAAATCCTATCGAGCAGCGGTACTATTTTATCGACCGGATAGTTTACCACGACCCAATCATCGTCACAAGGCAAACACGCCAAACAATCGGAAGGTTTTACTTACTTTTTTATCATTCGTTCACCGTGGCGTGTACTAGTGACTTCAAGTTCAACTTCATCTACATTTCTACAAAGAAAATGTGTGAGATTAAACGGAAAATAAACCTATTCATCCTTCAGTTAAATTATTAGCGATACTTAAATTATTAGCGTTTCTAACAAGTTGTTGAACATAAACCTGTGGGTTTTCTTCTTCTAAGGCAGTTAGCGGTCACCTGGGGGGTTTTATCGATGGAAGTTTATGGTGTGCTACTAATAACACTCCTATGAATTTCTGTGTCCGAGTCGCCACGAAGCTCAAAATGGCGGCATCGCAAGTATTTTACAAATCAAAACGCGCGACCATCAAGGGAAAACTCACAAGAATAGCTAACTTCCTTAAGAGTTTTGATGAGAAAACTAACACTTTGTCTGAAATCTAAGCATGACATACGGAATTGGAGAAAATATTCACTAGTTTTGATGAAATTAAATCAACGATCGAGGCATTAGATTCTGAGTTACCCGAGAAAAGAGAAGCCCTCGAAAATGTAAGGGAAGAATTTGAGGCAAATACTTCACTACACAAGCATCACAAATGGACGCCCTTTTAGCCTAGGATTCGATAAGATAGTCAGAGTATGAAAAGCCGTGTGAAAAATTACCCCAGTTGGAGGTCCCAAGGTTTGGAGGTGATCTACAGTAATGGCCGGCTTTCAAAGCAATCTTCATGTCGACAGTCAACCAGGGAAAGTGCCTACAGTGCCTAAAGCCTTCACTGGTGGGTGAAGCTGTTGGTCTAGTCTCTTCGCTACATATATCAGAAGATAACTACTCTAAGGCTTTGGAAATCTTATCCAATAGGTACGAAAATCAAACTATAATTGTGAGATTTCACCTGAAAGTGATTGAACTTTACCAATATTACATTTATTTTATATTTAGTATTTTTAATATGTCAAAAATTGGACATTTCGCATGCTGCATGGGAACTTAACCATAAGGAGAATTCTATTCCCGCTATGTCTGAATTGCTGAGTTTTTGAATGGATGAAGGACTGCTTTTGAAATGTTAAATAATGATAAAACTATAGATAGGTCTAATGTGAAAACTTCACTATGCCAGGGTAATCATTATTTACAGCACAAATGTCTTAATTATCTAGAACTATCTGTTAACAACTGCATAAGTCACATAAGAAGTAAATCATTGTGTTTTAACTGTTTACAGCCTTACAAAGCACAACATAAGTGTTTTAAATATAAGTGCCTAACTTGCGGGGGAAGGCATCAAACAAGTATACATTTAAACCCACAACAAAGGGTAAGTTATGCTTCAACTTAACTCTATAGTTATCAAACTCAATACAAAAATACAACCAAATATTATGCCGTCTCAATCTCTAGCTACAAATAATATTTTTTTTATAGGTGTGCCTACCCACACTAATGACAAAGTGTTCTCAAGCACAATTGCATGTTCCTACCACTCAATTGCTACCACAAATGCTTCAAGCTAAATCGCAACTATATGCAACCACAGCTCTATCACAAAAGCTTCAAGCTCAATCGCAACTACATGGCTCACAGCTTCATCACAAACCATACTTATTCCTACAACATGCAGCAGCTACAACAAAATACATCACACCCCCATTGCTAATGTCTGATACTAATCAGCAACAAATACTGCTTTCCACAGCCATCATCCAGATTCAAGATGCTTCAGGCAGATGGATAAGTGTACAAGCTCTTCTAGACGCTGGCAGCGAGGTTAATATTGTGTCCCACAGACTAGCCTCTTTATTACAAGTTGGGAATATAGGAAGAAGGCATAAAGGATGATGCCTATACCATTCATGGGGTTGGTAACAGTGTAAAGAAATTGCAAGGTACCATACAACTAGCATTTCTTCTTGTTATAATAATTTTAAAGCTGATCTCACATTTATGGTTATGGAATATTGCTTTGCCCCTACCACAGAACTTCATACATACTAACACATGGAATATTTCTATAAAACAACTATGCACTCTTGCTGCCCTACTTTTTTCATACCAAGTATAATTTATTTACTGACAGGTTCTGAATTATTCTACACTATATTGCTATAAGGCTGCATAAAGCTGGGTACACACTTCCTTGGTGTTAGGTTCATTCCTACCAAATATTAAGGAGTGTACACATTACACTAATGCATATATTAGCATGCATTTATCATCAATGTCATACTCTAATCATTCTGGAATCAAGAAGCGACACACCTACCAAGAAGCCTCTCTCTCCTTATGTTAAGTATTGTGAAAATGTATACACATCCACTGCCACATGTGACAGCATAGGTAGATACACAGTGAGCCTGTCAATTCAATTAGACAAGCTCGACCACTTAGGTAACTCATTTAACACTGCCTATCATTGTCTATTGAAATTAGTGTGTGGCAGAGGCAGGTACATTACCCACTACGCCATTCGGGTCGTCGTATTATTAATTAATATTATTAATTATTCTGTTTGTTATGTAATGTGTTCTTCTTGAACTCTTAAAGTACGTAACATTAACATAGCGATATATCCATTATAATGACCGCCTGAGATGAAAAAAATTATGTTTTATAATTTATAATGTTATATATTGTTTTATAATTACATTTGTGTAGCTTTTATAATTTGCTAATTTGTATCCAGTATGTTAGTATGTAGTACTCTTCTTACAACACAAGTACCAAGTGGCACCACAGCATTGTGTATTTTTATTTCATTTATCTTATCCTTTAAACGAGCAATTCTTGTATATATATATAATCGGAATCTCGGAAACGGCTCCAGCGATTTTCATGAAATTTAGTATGTGCATAGATTCGGGGGCGAAAAATCGATCTAGCTAGGTTTCATTTTTAGAAAATGTCTTTTTATCCCTGTTTTCAGGGAATGAAAAATATAATTCGAATATGATGGTAAATTTCGCCGCAAGCGAAAATGTCAAAATAGCTCGGTCGGTAATCGGGCGGCCCCAAAACAGACGGCCGTGGTTCGCGTCACGATCATTTACACATTTATTTTTTTACTTTTTTTTCGATTCCAGATCATTGCTTTCTTTATTTTTAATTTTTTGTCGATTTGTTATTTTGTTATTTTTTCCCCTTTTTTTTAAGTACTTTCTTTTGTGAAAAACATCAGTTCATATTTTCTTATTATTACGTCGGTAAGATCGAAAAATATTATGCATATCATTTCTCAGTAATTTGTATCTAAATGTAATTTCCAAAATACACGATTTACCAAAAAAATAAAACAAACCGAGCAAAGCTCGGTCTTCCGGGTACTAAGGGTTAAAAACAGCAACAATATATGATATAATCAGAAATCTGCTGCTACTATTATGTTACAATTAGTAAATACAATTGTATAACAAAAAATTAAAAAAGAAACACTTAAAAATATATAATTATTTAAAAGTAAAGCTTAACTTATTTAATGTATTTATTTAGTGAAAAAATTACACAATTTATTTAAGCAATTTATGATTGTACGTTGTGATGGCTGTATTGTGATATGTCTTGGATATTTGGTTGTTGGTATGTTATATGTTATCTTCACATTGTAATAAAATATTTACAGCTTATTGCTATGCTTTAATAGGCTAATAGTTTTAATTAATTGCTTGTTAATATTTGTTATAACTCTGTTCTGACTAAGCTACAGATCATTATTGTGACTATAGCTTCTGTTTTTGTTTTCTGTTTTCTGTTTTCTGTTTTCCACATAGCTCCTTTTCCCATCGTGTCTGAAAGGCCTGCCGAATCAGGAAGTAAATTAGTGACAATACCTGCGGCCGATGCAAATAAATAATTGTTGACTAGGAACGGGCCTTAATTACTTCCCCAACATTACTTAATCTGATATTCAAGGCAGCAAATACCGCCAGAACCTCGTGTATATGCGCTACCACAGCATTGGTGTCGTTTTTGTTTAACCTCAACTGGGGTCCAGTAACAATACCCATAATTGCCTGCATGTTGTTTCGCGCCATGTTCAAGAGCTCCATTTTGGAGCTTTTCTCCAACCCCGTGTCCAATGCCTGACCATGCGTGCCCTGTGTGTCCGGAATTGGTGCTCCGCCAGAGGATGTCGCACCAATAGGGGGGGTGGGAGCCGGGGTAGTAGGGCGGCACATTCGCAGCTCCATTCTCGGTTTTTGCAGGGCCGTACCAACTTCCTCCGGTGACTGCAGGGTCCGCTTTAAGCCTCCTGAAGTACAGGCACTTGTCTTGGTGACCTCCTCATGACTGCGAGGAGGTATACGTGCCAGCGACTTCCTTGGCATGAACACTGGCCGGTCCGAGTCCTCGTCGGTTTCCATGGCGGTTGGCCCCAGCCAATCCAAGCCGGAGTTCCAGTACCCCGCTCGCTCTCGGCTAATTAGGGATCCAGATTTTTCTTTTAGTTTATAGAATAAACTATTACAGACACTAAAAAGTAAACAATAAAAACTACTTTAAAAAAATACAGACTTCAAAAACTAAAAGGTATAAAATAATTTTTAATAAAGTTTTAATTTAATACACCTCTTAAGCAAACAAACGTAATACATATAATATTAATAAAATACTATTATTTGTATGAGCTACCTATTTATATATATGGATCGTTTTCACTTAAAGAACGCATAGTATGTTATTGTTTTTTTTATAAAATATTACACATGAGACGTTCGGGATATTATATTATACCATATACCATTATTGTTAATCTATCGATGATCTTTACGATGTCTACATTAAATGACGTTTTATTCATACTAAAAGTGGCAACCCAACGTGGAGCATAAACAGTTCAGTTTAAATTTTGTTATTATAAACAGTTTAGTTTAAATTTCAACAGTTATTAACTGTGTTTTCGTGTAGTGCAGTGTACTTTTTCGAAACATATTTCGACGTGCGTTGTAACTGTTGCTAGGTATTACTTCGGGTATACTGTACCTATACCTAGGTGACAAATTGGGATGGTCGTAATTTCTTTTGTTTTCGTGTGTGTAAACGACTATTGCGTCATCCGCGCGCGTATAGTTATTGTGTAGTATTTAACACTGTTGCGTCATTCGCCGAAAGTTCGATTTTAATGGAAACAAATAACAATTATTGCTTAAACTTTTAGTGTTATCTCTCGTGTTTAGTTTTATGGACTCGGTTAACTCAAAAGAAAATATATTTTGTTATGTGTGAACTATTTTGTATACTTACGTGTATACCGACTAACTGTAAGTTACGATAAAGTACTTTTGTCCAAGAACTGTGACCTGTGATTGACTGTGTTTACATCATGGTGTTAACGCGATCACGTGCCGCGAGTCCCGCATCTGCCGCGGCTGGCGTTTCGCCTGAGGGCGTAGTGCCGCCGTTGTTCCCGGCAGAGAGCGCGCCGGAGTCGACGCCGCGCGACCTGGAGGCCGCGCCGGCGCCACCACCGGCTGTATCGAGTGACAGTGACGCTGTTATTGCGGATCAGGGTCACGCCCCTGCCGCTGCCGCCAGCTGCAAATCCTGCTGCGGCTTCAATCACCATGACCACAGAGCAGCTGCTGCTGTTGATAAACAGGCTAAGTCCCGCGCAGTTCCTGTAAGTACTCCTACACATATGTCCGGCAACTTTGCGAAGTGCTCTACACGTTTCGATGGACTAAAAACCAGCGATGTATTAGCATTCATAGATGCTATCGAGGTGTACAAGTCGTGCGTCAATATGAGCGACGATGTCGCGCTGCAAGGTTTGCCTATGTTACTGACGGGATTGGCCGCTACTTGGTGGCAGGGCGTCAAAGACAGCACCCCGACATGGCAAGCAGCTATGGAATCGCTACGGCAGACTTTCGGGCCTAGGTTGCCTGCGCATAGAATTTTATTTTATTTATTTATTTAAACTTTTACACAAAAAAAAATTGTATTGTGTATAGGCGGACTTAATGCCTAAGGCATTCTCTACCAGTCAACCTATGGGCGACGCGGAGACAAAAGAGGCAGGTGTAAAAAGTTTCAAACCAAATTTTAATTTAAAACAAAAGTTATATATATATTCATATATACATAAATTTAAGACATATAAATGAAAATATATAAAGTATATAAACATATTAAACCCAATATAACAAAAATATATTACTTTATTTAAGCATACAAAATAGAATACATATACTATAATGTTCACAAATACTTAATAAATATACATAAATAAATAATATACGATATCAATAACTACTGATTATTTCATTCTGCCAACTTACTTAGATATAGTTTTTTTATCTTATTCTTAAAAGCAATACGTTCAGTGGTCTTCCTGATGTCATACGGAAGGTCATTCCAAAGGAGAATGGATTGAACGGGAAAAGAAGAGTACATAAAACTAGAGTTGTAGGAGGGACATTGAAGCAAGAGATTATTAGAGGAGCGAAGGGTTCTGTCATGATTGGAATAAAGATATTGGATAAAGGGAATCAAATAGGAAGGGGGATTGGGAGAGGTTAATATGGAATGAAGTGTAGTGAGCATGCGCAAACAACGGCGTTGACGAATGGGAAGCCAATTAAGTTGAGACCGAAAAGCAGACACATGGTCATACTTACGAAGGTTAAAAACAAATCGAATGCAGTTATTGAGAAGACGGTCATATTTGTTGAGTAGATCTGCATTCAGATCAGAATAGCATACATCACCATAATCGATCAAGGGAAGAATTAAGGACTGCACAAGTAAAACTTTAGTTCTGGACGGAAGAAATTTGCGTAGGCGGTAGAGACTTCGCAAAATACCGGTTACTTTTCGACTGACATGATTCGCTTGAGCATGCCAGCTTATGTTGGTGTCGATATGTAACCCAAGATCTTTTACCGATGAGCTTGGTTGGATTACGGTGCCGTTGAATACAATTGGAGGTAAACCATTTGTTTGTACCTTGTTAAGCATTCGACGACTACCAATAATTATTGCTTGGCATTTAGCGGGATTAACAAAGAGACCAAATCTATTGGCCCACGATTTTATATGCTCTAGATCTCTGTTAATCCTACCCACTGCTATAGATAAGCAATCAACATCGGCCTGCGAATAAAGTTGTAAGTCATCGGCGTATAGGTGATACGAGCATTGAAGATTTTGAGTGATAAGATTGATAAATAGAGAAAATAACATAGGAGATAAAATTCCGCCTTGAGGCACACCAGCAATTAAGTCATTCCAACGAGAAGATTTATCATTTATGCGAACTAACTGCTGACGCCCTCGAAGATAACTTGAAAACCAATCCAGCGCTGTGGGTGAGATCATAGAATAGGATAGGATGGAAAGAAGGATGTCGTGACTAATGACATTAAATGCGTTAGAGAAATCCACTAAAACCAACACTGTGATTTTACTGGCCTCCATTCCCGCCCTAATATCACTAGTGACTTTAAGTAGCGCGGAAATTGTACTATGCCCAGGCCTGAAGCCAGATTGAAAAGGGCTTAAGAGGTTGTTGTTGAAGACAAACCGAGATAGTTGTTTGTGTACACAAGCTTCAAGTACTTTTGATAGAAAGGGAAGGATGGAAATAGGTCTGAAATGATGGGGCAAGGAAGGATTTGCAATCTTAGGCAAGGGAAGAACATAAGCTTTGCGCCAAAGTAAGGGATAGACTCCAGAAATAAGGGATGAATTAATAATATGGGATATAATAGGAAGGAGATGATCCAGGATATATACAATCATGAGGCGGCTCACTTGATCACAACCTACCGCATTTGATTTGATAGAAAGGATAATCTTCTTGACGTCATCCACAGCAACTGGAGAAAAATTAAAGGGGTCAATATTAGGACGAGGTAAGTTCTTTAATTCCTCGATAGTGCGAAGCTTGATTTGAATATCGATTGGTGTATGCAACACAAAGTAACGATTGATATCATCCAGATCCATTGAACTCATATAATCATACTGTGATTTTTTGCCGATTCCAATAGTCCCAAGGAACTTCCAGATATCAGCGGGTGAAGAAGAAACTATGTTATCATGGATATATCGGCGTTTAGCATCTCGTATCATCTGGTTACACCGATTCCTAGCAACCTTATACAGTGTCCAATTGTCAACACAGCGAAACTTTTTGTACTTACGAAAAGCCCTATCCCTACGTCTCATCGCCATACGTATGCCTGTTGTAATCCATGGTGCTGGTGGACGCTTAAGTTTGACGGTTTTAATAGGGGCATGTACATTGTATAGTCTGAGAACGGCACTATTAAATAAACTGACTTTTTCGTCCACCGTGTCGGCGGCAATCACATTATCCCACCTTAAATTTGAGGCATCTTTACGAAGTCTTCCTATGTCCATACGAGCAAAAGAACGGATATTGAGGGTCTTACGAATAGGTTTTGGTGGTTTAAGGAAGTAAGAGAGGTAAATAAGGTCATGGTGGGAGAAAGCCGGTGCGGGATACTGACCATAAATGGAAGCAAGGGAAGGAGATGAAGTAAGGATAAGGTCGAGCCAAGTGTCTTCGACATTCAAATTGTGGTGAGTGGCGTAGAATCTTCAGAATTATTTTTGAACGCGAACAACGGATTAACGAATCCACCAATTTATTCGTTTGTCATATCAGAGCGTTGTTCGCGCAACTTCCGCCACATTCTTTAACGGAAAATATACAACTAGACATGACGTATGGCTTATTACACAAAAGAATACGCGAAAAGGTACCTCGCTCTAGTTTTACTTCATTTGCAGAACTAATAGCGCAAGCGAGACGCGTAGAGGACATCCTTAATGAGTCTCGCCCATTCAATGTAACGTCAGATGTTAAACCTGTATTAACCATGTTACCATCAAGCAGTACACAGCCATCGATTACGCCGTCGTTTAGCTCTAGTAAGCGACCGCAGTGTGCTTACTGTAAGCGTTATGGTCATCTGAAGGAAGCATGTCAGAGGTTGGCGGGAAAGTCTTCTGAAGCCAAAGAGGGCGCTACAGAGAGGAAGGAACCGACAGTCACCTGTTTCGGGTGCGGAACACCCGGATGTATACGTTCCAACTGTCCGACATGTAAAGACAAGAAATCGATAGAACCCGTATCGAGTTCGTTCCAATCGGTCTCCGCGTGTGACAAAATAGATTCGCGAGTGCGTCCCGTATTAAAAATACAAATTTATGGTGAAGTAGGTACAATGTTTGTGGACACAGGTGCTAAGCACTCTATAGGTAGTATTAGTTTAAAAGCTCACTTAATTAAGCATGGACATCAATTTGAAAATGTATATGTAGAACTTAAGTTTGCGGATGGGCACATGTGTGCGCAAATTGTGGAATTAGCACACGTGAGCGTGACAGTCCGAGGGGTGTCGCGAGAGGTTGATTTTATTATGCTTCCCGACGCGACCGAAAGTTTATTAGGGATGAATTTTATTCAGGAGTTTGGCGTGATACTCGACTTTGATCTCAGTCTGTGGTCTGTGAGACATGATAGGGATCCTCAACCTATCACCTTTGAAGCTCGCTCTTTAAAACCACTTCATTGTTCGTCTGTGGGTCTTCGTGATGACGAGGGTACCCATCTGGTTCCAGATGAACGTCAGCGATTAACTGACCTGAATGTTTACGAGGACATTTTTACGCCGGGGGGAGGACCTACTCAATTCGCTGTCCACCGTATTGATACGGGAGATGCCACGCCAATTGCTAGCCGAATCGGGTTAATCCTGCGAAGAAAGAGGTGATGAGGAAGGAGATTGAGAAGATGTTAGAAGATGAAATCATCGAAGACGCTGAATCCGAATGGGCCTCACCTGTTGTGTTGATACCGAAGAAGAATGGTGAGATTCGGTTTTGTGTCGATTACCGCAAGCTGAACAGCGTCACCCGTACTGATAAGTATCCACTTCCGGTGATTGATGAGCTGCTGAAGAGTACAAAACCAGGCTGTGTGATGTCTACGATCGATTTAAAGGCTGGTTACTGGCAAACGATTGTAGCTCCGGAGGACCGACACAAAACAGCTTTTACTACACCGTTCGGAACGTTCCAATTTCGTCGCATGGCTCTTGGTCTTAAAAACGCTCCAGCAACGTTCCAGCGCTTAATAGACCGAATGAGGTCTGGATTAAAGGAAGTTTGCGTCTTAGCCTACCTCGATGATTTGCTGATTATTTCGTCCAATCCGGCTGCACACTTGAAGGATCTAGAGCAGGTCTTCGAACGACTCCGTCTATTTAATCTGAAAGCAAACAGAGATAAGTGTGTGTTCGTACGGGAGAAGGTTACTTACCTGGGCCACGTAGTGTTACTGCAGGAGGTATCGAGCCTGATCCCACGAAGGTCGAAGCAGTAATGAAAATGCAGCCTCCGACGAACCTGAAAGAGTTAAGGACTTTCATGCAAACTTGCGCGTGGTTTCGCAAGTTCATTCCGCGTTTTTCGGACATAGCGCGGCCCCTGTCTGACTTGACAAAGAAGAACCGACGTTGGCAATGGGGGGAGGGAGAGCAACGAGCTTTCGACGAGTTGAAGCTACGGCTATCCACCAGCCCGATTCTCCGCCAACCAAACTTTGAAGAGCCGTTTTCGCTACGAACCGACGCTAGCGGATATGCGTTAGGCGCCGTCTTGATGCAGGGTGAAGCTCCTAAGGACGAGCGCCCAATTGAATACGCCAGCAGGTTGCTGACCCCTGCTGAGCGTAATTACCATACTACCGAGCGAGAAGCCCTAGCAGTGGTGTGGGCTTTGGATAAATTCCGCTCGTACATAGAAGGAAGTCATGTTAAGATAGCTACTGACCGTCAGCCGTTAAAGTGGCTTTTGACTCTGAAGACACCCAGTGGTCGACTAGCCCGGTGGGCTATGAAAATACAATCTTACGATCTGGACATCGAGTATACACCCGGAAAGGTAAACGTCGTCGCTGATACACTGAGTCGTCCTGTACCGGCTTCGGTAGAAGAGACGAGAGAAGCTGAGCCATGTAGTATCTGTCCTGTGACTATTGACTTACCGCAGCGTAATCCGGAAGACCTCCGCAACGCGCAGCTTGATGACCCAGAGGTACAGAAGATCATCGCTGATTTTGAAGACACTAATAACCCTGATGCAGCTGTACGCTGGACGGACAGGGGCTATTATCTTTCTCAAGGTGTTCTTTTCCGCTGTGATCCGGACGGAGAGTGTGATGAGCCGCAGTTAGTTGTTCCAGAGTCTTTACGTGCGGAGCTCATGAAAGAGCTGCACGACGCACCAACTGCTGGACACTTGGGCTTGGAACGAACTTTGAGGAAGATCAAGGAGAGATATTATTTAAAGAATATGCGGACTTATGTCGCGCAATATCTACGCAAGTGTGACTTGTGTCAAAAGTACAAAGCAACAAATTTGAAGCCTGCGGGTTTGCTGCAAACTCCAATACTCCAGCAACGTTTCGAAGTTCTGGCTATGGATTTATTTGGACCGCTCCCAGAAGGTGACGCGGGACAGAAGTGGATTCTTCTGGTCGAAGATACAGCCAGCCGATGGGTTAAGTTATTTGCCTTGCGCGACGCTACCGCCGAGTCTTGCGCCAAAGTTCTTTTAGAAGAAGTTTTCTTGCGCTATGGAATGCCTCGACGTGTGATCTCCGATAATGGAACTCAATTCGTTTCAGCTGCTATGCAAAAGGCAATGTTTGTTCTTGGCGTTCAACAATCTTTGATACCAGTCTACCACCCAGAAGCTAATCCGGCAGAACGTAAGAATAGGGAGTTGAAGTCGCATCTGTCTATTTTGGTAGGAAATGAGCATCGACGATGGCCGACGGTTCTGCCTATGGTACGCTTCGCGTTGAACAGCGCTTATAACCAAGGAACGGGTAAAACAGCTTCTTACCTAACTTTTGCCCGGGAATTGCGTTCACCCATGACGGTGCATACCGACCTTCGTGCTATCGTATCGCAACAAAACTTTGTGCCTCAGATAACACCGTATTTACAGAATTTCGCTCGCATCTTGCACGAAGTGAAGCATAGAGTGGAAGATCAGCAAGACATTAGGAAAGCTGTTGGTGATCAGCATAGGAGAGACATTATTACCTATAAGAAAGGGGACCTAGTGCTCGTGGAGACCCATATGGCAAGTAATGCAGCCAAAGGAATTACTAGTAAATTTGCGCCAAGGAGAGAGGGTCCCTATCAGGTCTCACAGGTGATTAGTCCAACGACATTTTTAGTTGTTGATAACACTGGTGCCATTAGGGGCAAGTATCACGCCAGTGCTCTGACTCCTTACGTAGGCGAAATGACCGCGATCGAACATGGGCGTCGACGTGGTCGTCCGGCCAAGTCACAGACGGGTCGTGCTAGTGACTTGGGGGGGGGGAGGTTATAGCACCGCGGTCAAATCACGCCACCTCTCGGATTGGACGGGCTCCGGGGACGTCCCGACAATCCGCCCGACTGCGTGCCCGTCGGAATTCCCCCGCACCACCAGTTAGCCGCGAGCCATTACACGAGTAGCACGCGCGTGCGCATCCTGTCGGGACGCCGCCGAGCCCTAATTAGTTTAACGGGAATCTGGAATCGTCTTTTTTTTTGTTTAGTTATTTTAGTTTAAAATTATACTTCAATAAACCTTTGTACTTTCGAAATAACTAAATGACGTTTTATTCATACTAAAATATATATATATTTTTTTTTATGTTTTTTTTTTCATCGACCCGCGAGCCAAGTGATCCACCGTCCAGGGTAATCGTTTTTAGATATCGATCGGTAAAACTTAATAAAAATTAAGTTCAAATATTATCTTTAGAAATAAGCGAACCGTTCGATTGGTGTATCGACGCTCGCCACATTCTAAAACCGCAATAGTTTTCGTTTTATATAGCGCTCGCGTTATATCCTCCCGAACCGCGATACGGAACCGAAACTCGCGGCGCGGATTCTTGCCGGTCTGCGTTCCGTTCTCCCCGCGACCAGGGAGAACCGTATCATTCGAGAGAGCGCGGGCGCTCGACGTACAATAGTGTGTACACGACACACTTATCACACGTCGGTTTATAAAAATTGTTTGGATTATTATTGTTATCGTTAACCCTCTAACGTTACGCGTAAGTGTATTAACACTACACACGTAAACGGGGTGTTACGTTAATGATCCTTCCGCAGGTTCCCCTACGGAAACCTTGTTACGACTTTTACTTCCTCTAAATGATCAAGTTTGGTCAACTTCCCAGCAACGCCGACGGCCGTGAAGCCACCGCGTGTCGGTCCGAAGACCTCACTAAATCATTCAATCGGTAGTAGCGACGGGCGGTGTG
>CAKOGK010000168.1:0-16274 GCA_933534255.1 Iphiclides podalirius | reverse complement strand
TATAGTGGACTGTATTGGTTTGGTACATACAATAAGCAGAACTAGGAATGTGGGTCACCAGCATGTAGTAACTTAGCGACGGCAGCCAGGGTTGCGGCTAATACCGGTGGGCTCACCACGTAGAAGAAGAAGAAGAAGCACAATAGATACATATAACACTTAAAAATAATAATGTAACTACACATTATGTAACATAATATTAGAAAACTTAAAATAAATGTAAATTGAAAATCAATTTGAAACATTTAATAAAAGCTACCTTAATAGAAAGGGCTTATTATATTGCCGAATAATACATTTAGCATAAGAATGTGTGGAAGTGATTCTTGTTCTGCACTTGCAAATCCTCTGGCTGCTGCTAGTTTTGTCGTTGAGAAATTCATGTAAATCATTAAAAAGAAAAGATAACAAGACAGCAGAGTTTCTTACAGATTGTTCTCTGGATAGGTCTATTTTAACTGATGTTAGTATTCTGACGTTAAATAAGAGCTTAAAACAAACCTATGATGAATACAGAAATTTTGACTTTGACCCTGAATGGCAGGTATCTACCGGTTCCGGCACCCTCTCCCGCTTGGTGCACCTGCACATCGTCGTTCCGGAGGCTTTCATTCTCGGCGCAGAGGAATACCACGTGGACGCAGGCTCCACTATTAACCTCGTCTGCATAATTGAAAAGGTATTGGAAACCGAGAATGTAAACCCAAAGAGCCGTGGACTGGCTACTCGTGGGGAGTCCCCGAATAACGTGTGCATGTGTTGCGTTGCGCCCGCAGAGCCCCGCGCCGCCGCAGTACGTGTTCTGGTACCACAACGCGCGCATGATCAACTACGACGCGGCGCGCGGCGTGAGCGTGGCCACGGCGCCCGGCGCGCGCACCCAGAGCGCGCTGCGCATCCGCGGCGCTTCCACCGCCCACTCGGGCAACTACTCCTGCCGCGCCCCCAACACCGACCCCGCGCACATCTACGTCTACGTCTCCGAGGGCAGTGCGTATTCCTACGAACATCCCCTCAGTTTTTCCCTTACCCAGTCTCTGTTGGGCGGCAATCACAAGTATTATACCAATTACTTACCCTCGGGTATATATCCTTTGGTTCACCAAAAACCTTGTTTTGATTTATACTGTACGATTGGTTCATACAAAATTTTAATCAAATTCATTTCTTGTAAGAAACTAATATATCTTAATATTGTACGCATTCGCACTTACAAAAATAAAATGCAGGTTTTAATTGAATAATGTTTATACACGTACTTTGAAACAAAGGTTGCAGTGAATTTTGTTTCAGGCGACAAAATGGCGGCCACTCTGAGCCGCGACGCGAGTGCAGCACGGGCGCCCTCCGCCCTTCTCGTGCTCGGCACACTGCTTTTGAAAATACGACACCCCAAGTGAAACTCCCGTGAGCACTCAATAGTGATCTGATAGATCTTAAAGACCATCTTGTTTGAACTCTCCGTCACAAAAAAAAAACTATTTGGACCCAAGTGAGAAATTTTTACTTTGAGTCATGGTGTATAGCGAAACTTTAAATGTGTATTACGAATATGATTCTTAAGATATATGTATGATCATATATGTATAAGGTAAATTGCTCAATAAGTATGTAATATGCGAAGAAATGTTGTATAAATTGTTGTATTCTACATCACTTCATTACAGTCTACATTTTCCAAAATGCTCTGAAATAATATACCTATTTAAATTTACAACTTAATTAATGTACATTTTTTAACTTTTGCGTGGCTATGTGTGTGATACAAACACTTTTTTTTACCTAAAATTAGGAATGAGGTATGTGGAGCTAGCTGGATCATTAAGCAAGAATTATATTTGTCTGCTCTGCAATTGAATAAAGCACTAATGCCACTTTCGCTTATCATAGTTTTATTTACAGTGGATTAAGTTATTTGATTCTATTTCTGTTCTCTTGATAAGACAATACATAGTAAATTATAAAATGTAAGATTGAATTATCATATGACTTATAGTCAATCAAGGAACGGTAGTATGAATCTGAGATCTTCTCTGTGCAGTTCTATAAAACCTGCCAAAGCCTGGCCAAGTAGTGGATTTACTGAATTGTATAAGTTATGGTATTACTCGCATTACGTTCATTTCACTTATTATTAAGACAATAAAGGAAAAACATCCATCTTATTAAAATTCAAAATCATACTAAAACAAAAGATTTGATTTTCAGATCGTATTATTAACTTTAATAAATATGAATAAGAAATATAATGCAGATATCTTCAGTTCTTATGTCATGATTAAATTTATGAAACGTATTGTGAAACGCAAGAAATATTTTAAAATTTTTGCGCTCAACATGACAAAACATTTGACACAGAGATCTTCGTCCATTCAGTGTGTAAATAATATTCCTAGTTAACTTTAAAATCTTGTGCAAGAAGATTGTGAACAAATAAAGTTTTTATGTAAATGTAAATAAATCGAAACTTAAAAAATTATAACATATTAATGTTAACTATCCATCATCTGGAAATTCAATTTAGTTAATCTAAGAGAAATATTACTAAGGAAATAAAAATAAATACTTCTGTTTCCCTTCTTTTATTTTTATATGATAAAGCTGATCTTTCATTTTTAAAGCAAACAACAAATAATAAAATGTTTGAAGTAATTAGATTAATTCGTTCACGATATCAGTCGTAAAGGCAATTATCGACTCCATTTTTAATCATCAACACACGAAGATATATTGCCTTCACGCCTTTTATGCGTGGTGTGGTGTATTTCAAAACCTATCCTTGAATGATAGTGAATGTGTTTGGGCCACTCAGCACTCACTGTTGCATGAAGGACAGGTCCGTACGGGGAAGTATTACCACAATCTCACAGAAGACTGGCGTGATGTGGAAATAGTACACTATTGCGTTTCGTCTGACGATCGACGTAACCGGGGCCCAGTTTATTAAATGTCTAGGCACCAAATGTGCCCATTACCTTTCATCGCCCTTATATCGATGGCTCCTAATTAAAGGGGCGAAACCGCCGCAAACGCCTTTTTACAGCGCGATAAGTTTACTTTGCCCTATATACATAATATTATGAAAGTAATAAAATAAAATAAAGTAATAAAATAAAAAAAATATAATAAAATAATTGTTGGTCGGTTGGCCAACTCGCTCCTTTGAAGGTTTGCCTGAGCGACGCGATACCCGGCAGCGTCGGCGTGGGTTCTAGAAACTTCTGGGGCCACCTTAGCAATAGGCTACCGAAGATCTTGCCAGGGCATCCCATTTTCTTCTTACAGGACAGTCGGTGCTAAACGCATTGTGGTCTCTCCGTTCCGTCTTCGCCTTTGTGCAGTTTCTGCACGAAGGGGTTTCACCCGTGAGCCACTCTGCGCATTCAGCTTTGAGGTGTGGACCCCCGCAGTGGCTGCATACATCCGATGTCTCGGTACACAGCCTCTTCGTGTGCCCGTACCCCAGGCACCTCGAGCATTGAATTAGAGGGGATTGGTCCATGACCATTATTCGTTGGAGGTCAACGTGCACCACCCCACTGTCCACCAGAGTTTTCCACAGTGGCGGTGACACTCTTATCACAACATGTGACATCAAGGTGTTTCTGGCTCTTTTTCTAAATTTCACCTCCATTCTTATGTCCTTCTCTGCTATGTCCTTCAAGAGATGCCCATTTTGTAATTTAAGTGCTTTAAGGATGTCATCGTCTGTATTATAATTCAAGACATCCCTGAGGACCACGAGTGGGTCCTTGCTTTTGACATCATCCATATTTAATTCGATCCCTGATTTTCTTATTTTGTCTTTTACCCTCTCTAATTCCTCCTGCGAGCTACATCCTATGATGACTCTTCTGTCCCTGATTTTCCTCACTCTGTCCACCTTTATCCCGTCGTCCTTAGCATTTATTGCACTCCTTACCTTTTCCATTACCTGCTCCACCCCCAGTCGATTGCTTTTTCTTTTCCCTTTCAAATGAACCCAAACACTATTTGTTTGCTTGCATTGGTGCCCGAGAAATTTAATTTATAAGTTTTCAATATGGCGTCGTGCCCAGCTGTCAAAGTAAGGAAATGTACTAACTAAAGTTCTGTTTCGTTTAATATGGTCGAGTTTGGGCTTATTCGACGTGGTTTTTCACCGTCGTTATTTGGCTATCACTAGTTTTTAGAAATTTTGTGCCCACGATTTTTTATATCAGAAAAACCTAAAAAATGTACAAAAAATAATATAACTTTCGTTTGGTTGCACCGATTTTTATGTTCAATACATCAAAAGTCTTAACTTTTTATACTCTTTTTAACTACTGCTAAATATAAAATGTATTTCCTATAATAAAAAAAACACGTATTTGAAGGAACTTGTTTTTTTGGCAATAAATTTTACAATTTTCATCAAATTTTTCTAAATTTTTGCAATTATATACCTTGAGTGAAGCTCTTATAAACTAACTAGTCTAAACAATAGGCTATCGATCTATTTTTAGAATCATATAGATTTAAAACTTAATTTTGACGTAAATTTTCAGAAAAAACGCCGTATCTTGCCTGTTTTTCATCCTCCTTTTTTTTTTTTTTTTTTTTTTTTTTTTTTTTTTTTTTTTTTCGTTTTCCCCCTGACATGTAGGATCAGGGACGTTTTTTGTCATGCTCTTTTCATACTGTGGGTACGTTGTTCTTTTATGTTTTTAAAAGTGGTAACAAATTTTCAATTTTACTAATTTCTACAAAGTTCTACTATTTCTATTACTATTACTACTAGTTTTACTATTAATATTTACTGCTATTGAAAATAGCACTACACGAGTCTATTTACATACTTATATCTAGTTACAATATTCTCTTTACTTGTGCCTTACTCTCTTATATCTAATACTAATCCACTACCACAACTTACTACTATACTTTACTTTACTATGTTTATTCATCTTACAATAATACATTTCCTTACTTCTAGTAAATCTGTATCTATTATCTATAACTTTACGATATTTATTATCTACTGTTCTAGTTTTCTATATCTATTATACTATCTTCTATGTTTGTATTGTCTTATTTCTCATACCGGTGGACTTAGTATGGCATACTTGTGTGTATGTCGTACAAGCCTCTTTTGTTTCTTTTACTTATTTTTCTTATTTGCGATTTTGACTATTTTTTTACAGAATCCTAGAAATGTGTCTCTGATCTCTGTGTTTGTCATGATGTTATGAATATTTGTCGATGTTATTTTACTATTAATTGCTATTTCCAAGTCTATTCTGTCGCGTTCATAGACAGGGCACTCTGTCACTAAATGAATTGCGGTTTGCTCTGTCTCCGCATCGCACTCGCATGCAGGGCTGCCTCCGCACTTAAATCTATGCAGGTATCCTGCAAAGCCTCCGTGGCCTGTCAGCAGCTGCACTAGTAACGGATCCAGATCTATTTTTCTTATTAGGTGGTGCACGTCTTTTCCTATGCTGGGGAAGAAGATCTTGGTAGTTGAGGCGGTCTGCTCTTCCTGATATCTACGGTTCCACTCGTCAATGGACTCCTGACGAATACTCCCCTTGACGTATGAAACCGGGCATCTGTCGTAGTGTGGCCTCGTTTTGATCCTGAGTGCGGCCTCCTTTGCCAGGAAATCTGCTCTTTCGTTTCCCTCCAATCCCGCATGGGCCTTGATCCAGTAGAGGTCAAGGGAACCGCCCTGATTGTTCAGGTTTGCGATATTTTCCCTCGCCTCTACGGCCATGGGGTGCAGGGAGTCGCCGCGACTGATCGTTTCAAAGAGCAGATCTTGAGTCGCTATATATTGTGCAGCCTCGTGCAGGATCCCTAAGTGCCACTTTAGTGGCTTCTAACAGGGCCAGTAATTCCGCCTGGTAGACGGTGCAAAAATCCCCCAACTTGAGTTTTTTGGTACTGGTTTCCGCAGCGCCATCTCTTATGGATAGCGCTGCGCCAACTTTCCCCTCTATTTTACTTCCGTCTGTGAAAATACTTAGTCGCGTACTTTGCTGGGTTATTTGTGCACCGTCCCCCAGACATATGAATCCTGGCCCGGTTTGCTCCACTGGGTGTTGCATTTTGGCATATGGCACAGGCCTCTCCAGATCCCGGTCCCCGATAATACGCCTGGAATAACCTCTCTTTATTTCATAGAGAGAGGCTGCTTCCCTGATCCTAATGTCCAGAGGAAGCAACCCAGCGAGTACCAGGGCCGAGTTCAGTGAGACGGTCCTGTATGCCTTAACGATCTTCTGCACGAAGCCGCGTTGCACCAGGTTCAGTTGTTTTCGCGCCTGAACCTTATAGGTTTCTGGTGCCCAGGCACTCGCCGCATACAGGATCACCGGTTCCACCGCTGCTACGTATATCGTCCTTATGATCTCCGGATTCAAGCCCCAGGAAACTTTTGCTGCCCTCGACAGTTGTTTGTAGATGTTCTGTGCCTTACCACACACGCCCTTTATATGACTATTGAAGGTCAGTTTGGCGTCTATTGTAAGGCCCAGAATCCTAATCTCCTGAGACATATCAATTTGCCCCTGGCCCATGCGCAGTACTGGGGTGTCATATTTTAATTTATTCGTGATCAACATGGCCTTGGTCTTGTTTGGCGCAAATTTTAGTTTATTCTTCACTCCCCAGCTCTGCACATGTGCCAGGACGGCGTTTGCCCGTCGCTGAACGTCGAGAGCTGTGTCCCCGGAGAACAAAAGGACGACGTCGTCCGCAAAAGCCTGACAATATTCACCTCCACTTTCGATTTCCCTCAAAAGTGGGTTCAGGAGTAGGTTCCACAGTGTGGGACCTCCGATGGAGCCCTGCACACACCCCTTGGCGGTTTGTTTTACCCATTCTGCTCCGGCGTACCTGACGCGTACAGTTCTGTCTTGTAGGTAGCTATCTACCACGCGCCTCAGGTTCACCGGGCATTTGGTCTCCGCCAGTCTGCATCGTATGGCCGGCCACCAAGCATTATCGAAAGCGCCCTCTATGTCCAGTGATATTAACAAAACGAGTTTCTTGTTCTTTCTTTGGGTCTTAACTACTTTCATCAGGTCATAGAGGGCGTCCTCGGTACTGCGTTGTGGTAGAAAACCATATTGTCTTCTACTGATGGCCGGCAGCACGTACCATCTGATCCTCCGCATAAGCATCTTCTCCAGGATCTTTCCCAGGACCGGCAGGAGACCAATGGGTCTATAAGATTTGGGGTGTGTGTAGTCATCCTTTCCCGGTTTCCTCAAAAACACCACCACCGCCTCTTTCCATTTCGTAGGGAAATGTGCGAGGCGGAGGCATGCATTCGTGAGCGCCAGGAAGAGCTCCACATTCAGGGTGATGGCAGCCCGACAAATGTCTGCCGTTAGCGCGTCATTGCCTGGAGCCTTTTTGGGGTTGAAGCTCGATGCGGCCCACATTAACTCCTCCGCCGTAAACGGTGGGTCGCATGTTTCATCATGCGTCTCTGCATTTACGTTTTTGGCTACCTCTCTCTCCAGTCGGTGGACCGCTCCGTCGCTTTCAACCGCATCTTCTGGGTAGAAGATTTCCGCCAAGACTCTGGCTGACTCTTCCCTTCCTAGGGTATTACCTCCGCAGACCAATGGAAGTTCTTCTACTCTACTTGTCGTTCTGCCTATCACCCTGTAAATGCTGTCCCACATAGACTCGCGATCCTGCCTACTACAGAACTCCTTCCAGCTGGAGGTTTGGGCCTTCCTTACCTCCAGCTGGTAACTTGCTTTCGCCTCAACGTACTGCTTCACGACCCAGTCCCTCCTGACTGGCGCAGCATACGATATGCGGCGTTTTAGCCTGGTGACCTTCCTTTTGAGATCACTTAATTCGTCATTCCACCAAGGCAATCCCAATCGACCCCTCCCTTTCAGCCCAGGAATGCAGCTGTCACAGGCGTCAATTATAGTATTCGTGTATATTTCCACAATTTGGTCTAAATCCTTTTTCTCTCTAATATTGTTCAAAGTTTCTGTTGTAATAGTTTGGTTTTCCCAAGACTGGGCGAGTTTCCCACGAAACTCGCTCCAGTTTGCCTTCTTTGTGTTGTATTTTCTCGTTGTTCTTTTGACGTCTGTGCCAACTGCCCTTTTCAGGCCGATCTCGAACAGAATTGCCTTGTGGTCCGAGCCAGTAATCTCGTCTGAAAGCCTCCAGCCCGTCGCCTTGGAGAACAGGCTCGCCGAGCAGGTCGTTATGTCGACACAGCTGGAGTACCTTCTCCCTCCCCGTATGGTGTCGAAGGTAGGCTCATTCCCCGTATTCAGGATGTAGAGTTGTAGTTGGTCCAGTGTGGCAGCCACCTCCACCCCCCTCCTGTCGGTCTCCCTACTTCCCCACCAGCTGTTCCAAGCGTTGAAATCGCCCCCGAGTATGACGTTCTTGGTTTTGAGACCCTCCAGGGTCGCTACGATCGAATCCATGTATGGTTCGATGGGCGCGTCTGGTTCCAGGTACACTGACACCACCCCCACCTCCCAGGACCCGGTCCTCAACATTGCAACTGCTATGTTCTCCGATATGAGAGCCGGGTACTGAGTGATGTTGATGGTGTCATCAAACAGTACAATGGCTGCCTTGACAACCTTCCCCGATGTCCTTTTGCCGCTACACTGCACTATCCTTGCACCTGGGTATTGCCTCATTTCTCCGATGCGACCAACATAGGGCTCTTGGAGGAGAGCAAATGCGTACTTTTGTGTTGCAGCTGCAATCATTAGTTCGTCTGTCGCAAGTTTGCTCCTCTGGAGGTTTGCCTGGATCACGTGGTATTGATGGCTGCCTGTTTGACTGCTGGTGTTCCCCGGGGCCACCTTAGCAATATGCTACCGAAGATCTGGCCAGGGCCTCCCATTTTTTGCGCACTGGGCAGTCCGTGCTGAACGCATTATGGTCTCTCCGGTCCGTCTTCGCCTTTGTGCAGTTTCTGCACGAAGGGATTTCCCCCGTGAGCCACTCTGCGCATTCAGCCTTGAGGTGTGGACCGCCGCAGTGGCTGCACACGTCCGTTGTCTCGGTACACAGCCTCTTCGTGTGCCCGTACCCCAGGCACCTCGAGCATTGAATCAAAGGGGATTGGTCCATTACTATTATCCGCTGGAGATCAACGTGCACCACCCCACTGTCCACCAGAGTTTTCCACAGTGGCGGTGACACTCTTACCACAACATGTGACATCAGGGTGTTTCTGGCTCTTTTTCTAAATTTCACTTCCATTCTTATATCTCTTTCCGCTATGTCCTTCCAGAGATGCCTATTTTGTATTTTTAGTGCCTTAAGAATGTCGTCGTCTGTATTGTAGTTCAGGACATCCTTAAGGACCACGAGTGGGTCTTTGCTTTTGACGTCATCCATATTTAGTTCGATCCCTGATTTCCTTATTTTATCCTTTACCTTGTCTAATTCGTCCTGGGAGCTACACCCTATGATGACTCTTCTGTCCCTGATTTTCCTCACTCTGTCCACCTTTATCCCTTCGTCCTTAGCATTTATTGCACTCCTTACTTTTTCCATTACCTGCTCACCCGTGTCCCTCTCGTCTATGGACGAGATGGCCACAGAGTGAGCTGCCACAACGCCCTGCGGAGATCGTCTTACCAGCACACTCGCGTACGACGCCCTCTCCTCTCTGGCGTTCTTTTCGCTTTCCCTTAACTGTTCTCGAAAACTCTCCATTTCTTTCTTGCTTTCCTCTAGAAGTCTCGCGTGTTCTTCCAGTTTCGTTACCAGCCTTTCCTCCGCGTCGCTTTTACCAACTGTTTTTTCTTCTTCTTGCTTTCCTTTGTTGTTGTCGTTTCCTTCTTGGTTCCTCCCTTTGTCAATCATCCTATCCACCTCGGCCTCCTTTACCAACTGGTACAATCTTTCGACACTCTGCGTAACCTCCAACTTGATGTCAGTTCTAAGATTTCGAGAATTGTTAAGGTGCTGTTTGGCTTTGTTTAGGCACGCTCGTGCCTCCGCCACTCTATCCTTGTTCCGTGGCTGTGCCTCCGCACTATTAGGGCTCTCATCACTGTCAAGGGATATTTTTCTTACAATGTCTTTTGATTGTTGTGAGAGAGCCACTCGTTTTGGGCGAGTGCCCACTGCCTTCTGTCTAGGTGACCTTTCTTCGCTGACCTCCCTTACGTCCTGTTCCCACTCTCCTATACTACGTCGCACACTCACCTGCCTTGGTGGGTGGTCTATTTTTGGAGAGGGTCCTGCCCTCTCCCCTCCATTTGGGGAACCCTTGTTTTTGGGGGCGTTTTCTGCAATTTTGGCAGGAGTGCGGAACCCAAACATGGTTAGGGGGAAAGTGTCTGTTGGTAAAAGTGTAAATATAAAATTATACGTCAATCTTCTATCTGGTCAATGTATGTATAAGATATCTCAATAGAGATCGCAGTCTCAAAAGTAACTATATAAATTAAATTGTTGTCAATATTCAAATATTCCCAGATTTGTATCCACTAGCGTGTAGAGGGTGCCAGTAGATACCAGCTGCTGCTGACTGGCCCCGCAGTCTTTCTATGCAATCAAACTTAACTTTTTTAATTTACGTCTCTACTACTCTACGTAGAGCCCTGTCCTGTAACATAAGCATAGACCTGTTCCTAGTTGTGCCGAGAACCCAACTTGCCAAAGGAACGAACAGCAGATCCAGAGACACAATTTTTAAGGTCTTTTTAAAAGTCAAAGAAAACAAAATGGCCGCCAAATATTCTAGTTCTCTAAAAATAAGAGGTTTTCATCGTATACATGCGTTTGTCGAAAACCGCGTTCCGATTGGTCAGCTATTAACAAAGTTATGGCCTTTTTAAGTTTTTTAAGATGGCGGCCAAGATGGCGTCCCTAATACTAAAAGCCTGCAACTCGCGCAGTTTTGGTCGCAGAGTGACGGGGTTTTGGATGTTTTGCCTAGATTTTTGATGTCTATCCGTAGAGCCCAAAATCTCGCTTAAATATTTTGCTCTATGTAGAGCTGATTTTACGTTTTCAGAAGCTCCGTCTCTCTATGTTAGTAATTACATCCAAAACCGCTCCTCCATACGACGCACCGTTTAGGAACCACGTGCTTTTCAATATTTTCAATATGGCCGCCAATCTGTCACTTTTTTAACTAGTTTCTAATTAAATTATCCGATTTCGCCCGTTCTTGGGCTCATTTAATTCGTTAGGATTTAAGCAAGACGATTCCGTCGTAAATTTTCCAGTTTAGAACCCCCCCGATTTAATTTGTGTAAAAATCGTCAATTTTACATGTATTTCCTTAATATCTACGAATGTAAGTGCTCTAAAAATATACAAAAAATAATTTGAACTGTCCTATAATTCTACAATTTAATTATACATAGATTTTTGACCCCACACTATTCGGTGAGGTACCTCATGTTTTAAAATTTTTTATAAAAATTTATATCTTAAAAACTAGTTAGGCAAAAAATTTCAAAATTTTTACAGCGATACTCCGTACCAATCCTTATATTATTTTACAATAAAAAATAGTGGTTGTCGATTTGGATAAAAAGTTATAAATTTTTGAAAATACACTAGAATTTTAAAAGTCTCTATCTTTTTAAGCACTTAACTTTTCGTCGCGCTGAAAACGGTTCTCAGCTCCTCTCTTCAGCCGCCACCAGATGCCGTCGTCCAAAACAGCCGCACGATCTCGGTTCTCGAAACACGTGCCACGTGGTAACTTGTTTTTTTGCTGTTTATTCAGCCGTTGCTCAACGAAAAAATCCGAAACTTTGCCCAAGCGTGGGGCCCACAACTACCCTTCAGGGCGCACAATAAAAAGTTGGGGTCACAGCGACTAATCGCGCAGCGTTTCACTCCAAAGTTTTTTGAAAACTTGATTTTCCAGTTTTTCGGTGATAACTTTTCAGCCAGAAACGTCCGGCTAATTCTGCTTTCACCAACGCACTCCTCACTTCAGCGCGCAAATTTTGATGTATGACACCACTATGTTCGTTGCAGAAAACCCGCACTTTTGATTTTTTAAGCACTTTTTCGGGGGCGGAGCGACACGGAACGACTTTGCCACCTGGTACTCGCGTCGGGGGTTAGCACCGGACTGGGGTTAGGTTAGGTTAGGTTAGGTTTAGGTTAGGTTAGGTTAGGTTAGGTTAGGTTAGGTTAGGTTAGGTTTTTTTTTTAGGTTTTTTTTTTTAGGTTTTCTACTTAGGTTAGGTTAGTTGGTTTTTAGGTTGGTTAGGTTAGGTTAGGTTAGGTTAGGTTAGGTTAGCGTTAGGTTTGGTTTTTTTTTTTTTTTTTTTTTTTCGTTAGGTTAGGTTAGGTTAGGTAGGTTAGGTTTTTACAGCTTTTTAACTTAGGGTTTAGGTTAATTTTTTTAGGTTTTTTTTTTTTTTTTTTTTTTTTTTTTTTACGTGCATTCCGAGACTTCCGAATGCCATGCAGTTACCCAAAAGAGTCGGCAGGGCTCTCTTTGATCTTAAATTTAGCTAGGCTGTCCGTAACCGCTGCGTTCCTGTCTCGGATTGCCATTTTTAAATTATAATCCAGTATAGCTTTGCTTCCAGCGCTCGTGGCTTCGCCTATGAATCTTCCCAAAGCGTCACTGGAGTCATCAGCGTAATAGACACAGGTTGCAGTGTGTCTTGATACAGCTACCACTGCATGTTGCACACTCTCATGGAGTTTGATTTTTGTTGCCTGTGTCTTTACTATCACCACCGAAACCTGAGTTAATCCCTGCGCTTCGTGGATGGTTAGGACTCGCGATCCCGTGCCAGAGCCAAATCCCTGGTTCTTAAGGGATTCTTTCTCCCGTTGAGTGTACACTAGATATAAGGTGTTTGGGGAGTTTTTTTGGTATGTTGGCTCCAGCAAAGGTTTCGCGGCGCAGGGAGTGCACTTGAGGCCTGGAAGAGTATACGCCGCTGTAGATCTCTCTGAGGGCGTACGCTACATCCATGGGATTCCTATGTGTGCACCTCAGTTCTTTGTTTATAGAGGCGATTTGATTCGGCCGAGTATACTGCATTGGGAAGAGGTGTTCTCTGTCAATGTATGGCAGTTGATTGATGTCACCAATGAGCATGATTTTCTTTACCTCGCACAGTCTAGCTGCCATTATTGTGGCTCCGAAGTGGTTCATTAGCGCTTCGTCAACCAGGAGTCGAGTAAGTTTACCCTTTTCTGATTCCTTCACGCCATTCACCAATACCGAGGCCATTGTGCGCACCATGTTGTTTGCGGCGGCACCTATGCGGTTGGCTAGCTTCGACTTGAGGTCTTTTGCTGCTTCTGTGTTTGTGGTGATCACCAAGTCGCTTGCCGCGTCGACATTGTTTACGACCCATGTTGATTTACCACAGCCTGGAACCCCGTTTACCCAGGTTATTTCTGGTGTGTCCCAGTTGCGCCAAGGATTCGTCGATTCGACAGTTTCCATTATTGATTCGGCTGTTGCCAGGATCCTATCGTCTAACATAACCTTGGTGCACCGGGCAGTCACAACTATGTGGTCACCTGGCGGAGTCGCAAACACCGGTTTACCTCTTTTCTCCGTTTCTTTCTCCATAATAGGCACAAAGCCAGCAGACTCGCAGTATGCCACCATGTAATTGTCAGCCATTTTGCCACATACGACATTGGATGTTTTGTTGTCGTATATGGCGGCTTCAGCCTCCTCAAGTTTAACCCTTAGCAATTCCTCGACTCCAAGGTGGTAAGTGTGCAAGATATCCTTGCACTTTGCGAGGTTCGCTTGTGATGTTGCTTTTATTAGGGCTATGTACTCTAGGAAGGCGTTCAACATGTGGTCTCTAAGTCCTGTTGGTTGTTTTAGAGGTGGTGGATGTATATTTATTTTCCCCGGGTGTTCTGGGTGGCTGGATCTTACAGTATGGTCTTTTTGGTGGAGCTCTTGATGGACTGCCCAGTATGGCTCTTGTTGTGTCCCCTGCTTGATTAAGTTTGCGCCTGCTTGAATGGGCTATTTCCGCGATGTTTTTTGCTGCGGCGCTGAGTGCCTCAAGCAAGGGACTTGCCTCTCTTTTTTTTCCATTTTTATGAGTCTCCCGTGCCCGAGCTTCACTGGCTATTTTTTCTTGAAGACGGTCTGACCCGCTTTGCGTTTCTGGATTTGCAATGGGATGTCCCCAGCAGTCGACATAAGTGGCTGCAGCTGTGAAGTCGTGTTTGAGGAGATAGTTGAGGTTTTCTCCTCTGTTCTCGTACACGACGACCTCATGACATTCTGAGGCTTTGACACAGCCGATGCGATCGGCCACCATGCCTTCCTCATGTAGGACGTGCATTGCGTCCACGCTTATAACGCGGGGGACCGTATCTTCGTCCTTCTCCCTCCCTCCCAGCTGTGACAGCAGTGAGCATGCTTGTGTGAATGGGGTTTTGTCCTCCTTCCATGCGAATAACAAGACGATTTTGCCTTTAGTTCTTAGTATTCGGCACTTCTGGTCTGCGACAGTCACCTCCATCAACGCGTCATAGTGTTTGCGTCTCATGCTCGTTCTGAACGTGCTGCCATTCAGCAGGGATGCAAGTCCGGGAGAGATGGAGATATATTTGTTGCCAGTGGCCACACAAAAGCTTATTCCTAGGCGTTCAGTGTTGTTTGTCCATGAAGAGCGCCACTCCTCGGGTCCTTAATCCCGGTTTTCCCACAACTCCGTTGTCTAGCAGGCTTTTTATGGTGGCTTGGTGGCTTGGATTTTGGGTTTTGATTTGCTCTCTGTTAGGTTTAGTATGTTATGCTTAGTAGTGAACTTATATGCTAGTATTTGTTACATTTTTACTTATTTAACTTACTCTAATATTAAGGTAATTATTTGGTATAATTCTTCTCTTATTTTTTTTTTTTTTTTTTTTTTTTTTTTTTATTTTTTTTTTTTTTTTTTTTTTTTTTTTTTTTTTTTTTTTTTTTTTTTTTTTTTTTTTTTTTTTTTTTTTTTTTTTTTTTTTTTTTTTTTTTTTTTTTTTTTTTTGTTTAAATTATACAAGAGTGCTACAAGGAGTATTACAATATATGTATATAATTATTCTAGTCCTTATGCTACGTGCATTCCGAGACTTCCGAATGCCATGCAGTTACCCAAAAGAGTCCGGCAGGGCTCTCTTTGATCTTAAATTTAGCTAGGCTGTCCGTAACCGCTGCGTTCCTGTCTCGGATTGCCATTTTTAAATTATAATCCAGTATAGCTTTGCTTCCAGCGCTCGTGGCTTCGCCTATGAATCTTCCCAAAGCGTCACTGGAGTCATCAGCGTAATAGACACAGGTTGCAGTGTGTCTTGATACAGCTACCACTGCATGTTGCACACTCTCATGGAGTTTGATTTTTGTTGCCTGTGTCTTTACTATCACCACCGAAACCTGAGTTAATCCCTGCGCTTCGTGGATGGTTAGGACTCGCGATCCCGTGCCAGAGCCAAATCCCTGGTTCTTAAGGGATTCTTTCTCCCGTTGAGTGTACACTAGATATAAGGTGTTTGGGGAGTTTTTTTGGTATGTTGGCTCCAGCAAAGGTTTCGCGGCGCAGGGAGTGCACTTGAGGCCTGGAAGAGTATACGCCGCTGTAGATCTCTCTGAGGGCGTACGCTACATCCATGGGATTCCTATGTGTGCACCTCAGTTCTTTGTTTATAGAGGCGATTTGATTCGGCCGAGTATACTGCATTGGGAAGAGGGTGTTCTCTGTCAATGTAGGCAGTTGATTGATGTCACCAATGAGCATGATTTTCTTTACCTCGCACAGTCTAGCTGCCATTATTGTGGCTCCGAAGTGGTTCATTAGCGCTTCGTCAACCAGGAGTCGAGTAAGTTTACCCTTTTCTGCTTCCTTCACGCCATTCACCGGTTAGGGTTAGGTTAGGTTAGGTTAGGTTAGGTTAGGTTAGGTTAGGTTAGGTTAGGTTAGGTTAGGTTAGGTTAGGTTAGGTTAGGTTAGGTTCCCGTGGGAGTTGCCAGACCTCCTATCGGGCGCGTCCCCAGGTGGCGGATAGGGGAATGTCACCCAGACATGGGTGATACCGGGAAACTGGCGTGGACCAAAACTGGCAAGGGGGGCCATCTGGTGATCCTTTTCAGGACCCCGGGATGCCAAAGGGCTTAATGCCCTACGAGGCAGAGCCTTCTAGGCGGGCCTTAATTGCTCCCAGTATCCCTCTTTCGTGAGAGGGAACAAGGGAAGCAACAGGGGGGGGAAATAAAGCGAGATGTATGAAAGGTGGGTGTTATGTGGGGGGGAATGGGTAAATAGGCTGAGTGTTTGCGTGATGTATGGAAGGAAGTCTCC
>CAKOGK010000167.1:0-16483 GCA_933534255.1 Iphiclides podalirius | reverse complement strand
CACAAAACTAATTAATTCAATTTCAATTCGAACCGGTGGCAGTCTCAAATGATAAGAACCAACAAATGAACTTAACTACTTGATTCGACCTTTCGAACAGGCAAAGGTTCATAGACCATGCAGCCTAGTCTTCAGAAAAACAACAATTTAGACAAAGTGATGAAATCACCCGTTACACCGCACTCGCCACCGCACCCGCGTGATCCTACGTGATTACGTGACAAGCACTAATACTTTTCCCGCAGTCATAGGCTCTGGTGCTTTTTTTATTATTCAACAAGGAGTTGTTAGCATTAAACTATTGTTTACATCGTCTTAATTTAAAGAACGTTGTTTTACTTTAAAAACTAAAGAAGTACCATCAGCGAACAATACTATCTTATTATTAACTAGATACGACTTTTAAATATGTTGACAACACATCCAAACCCACTACAATTGTGGTAGTTGTCGGTAATCACTTAATATCTGGTGAACCGCCTGCTCGTTTGCCAATTTTATACGTAAAAAACTACTTGTAAAAGAAATTAATTAGTTAATTCTATCACATAGCAAGTACATTTTCTCTGTGCCTTCTGAACAGTTAACTTCTGCTGCGGAGACTATAACAAAGAAATCGCTTAAAATTTTTATGACATTATTTTTTTCTACATATTTTAAGATATTATTATTAAACCAAAATAAAACAATTGTTCGATTATTGTTGGTGGTTATGTTTTGGTGTAAGTAATGTTACATTTCTTTATTAATTCATCCTTTATGACTTTATGTAACTAACGGGAATAATAATAATAATTTGTTGTTTTTAAATACTTGATTACTTTCTAATATTTTATACCTTTACAAAAGCCACCCTGTATACAGCGTGTCGTTACCATCGCGACAGTAAATGAACACATATCTTACACTACTTGCCAATAATCATAAAAAAATATTAACGTTATCCATAGTTAAAAAAATATCTTTCAAACAAACTAATTAAGTAAAAAAGAAACAAAATTTGTAACATCCTATACAACTACAATTGACTGATTCATACATTCAGAGACTTTTCATTCGTTGCCACAGTGTTGCATTACAAGCCGGAGAGGCTATTCTAGCAGTATGTTTTGTCTCTTTTACATTCATTCAAACCATTCATATGCTTTGTGACCTTTACGATGACAAATGAACTTTACGTTACAGTTTTATACGTTAGGGTGTTCTAAAATTCTTTGTTTTGGAAAATTCAATAACTCTGTAAATATTGATGTTTAAATAAAGTAAATGTTTATAACAATTTTAAAAAGTTAGCCTCTATATGCGTGTTCATTTATTGTCGCGATTGTAAGGACACGCTGTATAACAATTTAATATAAAATATATAACGAACGTGTATGTATGTTTGTTGTTTTTCGATGTTTGTTGTTTTTTTAACATGTATGTTTTTCAAAAACCCTCACTGTTGATAATACAATAACATCCCGCCGCCCACCACTAATCGATAATGAACATCGCGCGTCACCACCTCAGCGATTGGCGCGCTCCGCCGCAAGCGCCGCTTTCCCTACTTCACCACCCAAATACCAAAAGTTGACTGATTGCAGAGACGTCAAATAATAATTTCTGTTAATTTTTATAACTCGACTCAAAGCCATTAATGCTCAAACTTTTTATTAGTTTTCATTGGCACAGTTCGAAGCTCTTAAGTAAAACAGAATAGAACCCACCTCACGTCGTCATAAGGCGTAAGCGGTCCAGTGGGCGAGATTATGAGGCGCCCACCGGCTACCGCGTCGCACTTCACCAGCGAAGCTTCCTGCAATTGAAACAAAGCACGCATTTTTACACTTCGTACGCGTTTCGAATAAGTCAGTAGTACATACATAGAAATACATAATATTATATACAAATAACCAGAAAATAATATATAATGGACGACAGATAGAAGATTAAGAGGAAAGGTGATGAAATTTTAATTTAGTTTTAAAAATGTTAAGATATTTAGATTGTTTAATACTTAAGGGCTCTCCCCTTAAGTATTAAACAATCTAAATATCCAAATAATTCCACAGACGTATAGCAGTAACCGTAAAAGAATTAGCATAGAAGGAAGAGGAGTGACTTGGAGTACTAAACAAAAAATTCTTTTGAGAACGGAGAGAAAAAGGGTGTAAATCATTTAGATATATAAATCGATCATTTAAATAATGAGGAGTGGTAGGATTGAACAGAATGCAGTAAAGAAGATGATGAAGTATCGTTCGATAGGTTACGTAAAGAGTAGTCACTGCACCTCGAGCAGCGAGCTGTCGAGGCGCACGGCCGCCTCCACCGCCTCGGCCAGCAGCGGCGGCGCCGGCACGCCGGGCATCGTCACCAGCAGCAGCGCGTCGTGGCGCGCGCTGTCCGCCGCCGCCGCGCCCACCGAGCACTCGTGCACCACCACCTCCCCCGTGTCGCCTGCGCCGCTCATTCTCTTGTCTCTCAAGTGCCCCCTTAAAAATATTCTCTCCTCTATTCTTCAACATTCTTTGCATCAATATTTACAAAAAATAGATAAACGTTATTTGAACACAGTTTCTCGTTGTTTCTCCTCTTTATGTATCTAAATATTTATTTGTGTTAAACAGTGCATGAAAAAAGTCTAAATTTAATCAAATGTTGATTGAAAGTTTAAAGTATTTTTAGTCACACAAAGAGCACATTCCGTATTTATCAAGTATGCTGAATTAGTCAAATCAAAAGCAATTGGCCGTCCGCAATCAATTCAATAATTACACTGTCACAGTTGACAACAACAATGACACCATTTCTAAGATTTTTTATTTTATATCAATGAATTATATACTATGGTTTTGTTGGACTACAATAATAGATATAAAAAATACATCATAACACCAATACTGACATTGCATAAAGTATAAAATTAACAAAGAAATGAACTTCGAAGTGTAAGGATAAAAGTAAAAAAAGGTAAAATGTACAAATAAGGTAACTAGAAATAAACAAAATTTTCAAGTAAATATACTAATAAATTTGTAAGAACCAAGCAGTAAAATTGTGAATGAAAAAGTATAGTCAAAACAGATTTATCATTAAAGATTATAGTTTCACTTACGAGTGTTTGTTAACAAAATATGAATAAATGATACTAACAGTGCTTACTTTTACAAATATTTATTAAATTGCAGGGATTGTACAAGTTGTACATAAAGGAATTTAATACTTCTTAATAGTTTGACAGTGGGACATTTAACTAAAGCAAGACGGTGCTAGGTTCCAATACGGCGCTTGTATTTTGTAATCGATTTATTATTGGCTTCTTTATCGAGCTTACCTTAATGCAATTAAAGTTTAAAACTGTATTTTGTATTTTACACTGACATTTGATTGTAAATGAAAATGTAATACAGATGTGACGCGTAACTCTGTACCAGTTGAAGCAATTAGCTATTGAACTAATAATATAAAGGAACCTGTCACAAAACAGCAATTTCTAACATGATATTACTTCATAATTATGATAACCGATATCAGTATCATCAGTGTTTAACTGTTTACGTTGTGACATTGACATTGACAAATGACAATTGGCCACATGCCAATCCAACACCAATGGCAATATCCAGAGTTGCCCACCGTAGAACTTTTTTCGGTAAAGGTACAGATTAGTTACAAGCTTTTTCCCTTGTAAAGGACAATGGCGAAAATATTGTTGAGAGTAATCTCAAGCATCTACAAATAGCATAGTTATAGATATAAAAATTATAATTTTTTAAGATTTTTCAACTTATACTAAATGCCTGTACACTTGTTAGGGAAAAATTCATTTATTTTTGAAAACTCAATTGACTAAAAATATCGGCAGTGGATTCGTCAGGCTTGTTTGCCGTGCAATTAATGTATAATAAAATCAAGTCCCGAGTTAAATAATATGTCTAGTCTATTATTATATTATATTTAGCGTTATTATTTTGACAATATATGTTCATATCATAAATACTTCTATAGATTTAAAAATTACATTTCTGTGCTAAGAATCAATTTACATATTTATAAATTAAAATAAGATGGATTTGTAATTATTTCTTAAACCTAACACAAGCACTAGTAAAACCGTTGAATGGAAAAAATAAACACCTGTCAGTCTGGCTGACGACGTTAGTTTCGAATATAAATTGAAACATAAAGATGTCTAATTTAATTTAATTAATTCCTCTAAATACAATTTTAGAACCTAGATTTTACCAATTGTGAACTATAAACTGGACGTAGCTAATAACAAATAATTTGTGTATATTTTAATTAAACGAAGAAATAATAAGCATTCTTAATTTTCTAAGTACTTCATTATGAACCAAGCCTGTGAACTGGATTTTTAACAATATTTTGCCAATTATAGGATTTGTGATTTTGATAAGGCAACACCCTTGTTAAAATATGTAAAAAATGGCAGATTGTAGTGTTGCACAACCATCGATAGTTTGACTATCGATAGTTGACCTCGAAAATATTCAGGATATCGATTTTACTATCGATAATATCGTCTAAGTCAATACTGTTGATACTACCGATAGTATCAATAGCTCTCCAAGTGCCAATACTATTGATAACAGCAATAATATCGATAGTCGATTATTTTGTCGTAGTATTTATCGATGATTTTGTACTACCAATAGCATTTAACTGGCTATCGATAGTACAAACCTATCGAGGCTATCGATAGTGTCGATAGTTTTTGTCAAAAACTAATGGCAATTGCAATACTATCGATACCATCGATACTATCGCATGCATTGAAAATGCAAAATCGATACTACGAATGTATTGCTGTTATCAATAGTATTGGCACTTAGAGAGCTATCGATACTATCGATAGTATCGACAGTATTGACACGTGACAATACTTTCGATAGACTATCGATACTATTGCTATTACCTTAACTATCGATAGATAATCGATTGTCTATCGATAGCAGACTATCGATCACTATTTTTCACTTTCACTTCATTTCACATCGAGGCTTATTTCTAAGTTTTTTTAAGTCTGTAAAAGTCGCAATATAACGATAGTATCGTATATATGTGATAGTAGGAAAATCTATTACCTAATTTGGTAAAAGTTTTTAACGATAGCAGACTATCGATATGCAACACTAGCAGATTATTGATTTGTTTTTATTTTGTTCGTTGCCTAGTTTTTTTTTTGTTTAAATTGTGCTGAGTTAATGTAAGTTAATTTACTGGATCTAACATTATCACAGAGAACGATTACAAAGTGGACGATTTTGATGGAAATTGTGTTGTGTTTTGTGAGACTCCTTTGCGATATTGATGCTTAGATTATTTTAATGCTTTGATCATGGAAAGGCAAGAGACTATAGTAAGTTATGATCCTTGGTTGGTTGGTTAGGTTAGGTTAGGTTAGGTTAGGTTAGGTTAGGTTAGGTTAGGTTAGGTTAGGTTAGGTTAGGTTAGGTTAGGTTAGGTTAGGTTAGGTTAGGTTAGGTTAGGTTGTTTTTTTTTTTTTTTTTTTTTTTTTTATATTTTTTTTATATTATTTTTTTTTTTTATTATTTTTTTTTTTTTTTTTTTTTATTTTTTTTTTTTTTTTTTTTTTTTTTTTTTTTTTTTTTTTTTTTTTTTTTTTTTTTTTTTTTTTTTTTTTTTTATACAAGAGTGCTACAAGGAGTATTACAATATATGTATATAATTATTCTAGTCCTTATGCTACGTGCATTCCGAGACTTCCGAATGCCATGCAGTTACCCAAAAGAGAGCGGCAAGGGCTCTCTTTGATCTTAAATTTAGCTAGGCTGTCCGTAACCGCTGCGTTCCTGTCTCGGATTGCCATTTTTAAATTATAATCCAGTATAGCTTTGCTTCCAGCGCTCGTGGCTTCGCCTATGAATCTTCCCAAAGCGTCACTGGAGTCATCAGCGTAATAGACACAGGTTGCAGTGTGTCTTGATACAGCTACCACTGCATGTTGCACACTCTCATGGAGTTTGATTTTTGTTGCCTGTGTCTTTACTATCACCACCGAAACCTGAGTTAATCCCTGCGCTTCGTGGATGGTTAGGACTCGCGATCCCGTGCCAGAGCCAAATCCCTGGTTCTTAAGGGATTCTTTCTCCCGTTGAGTGTACACTAGATATAAGGTGTTTGGGGAGTTTTTTGGTATGTTGGCTCCAGCAAAGGTTTCGCGGCGCAGGGAGTGCACTTGAGGCCTGGAAGAGTATACGCCGCTGTAGATCTCTCTGAGGGCGTACGCTACATCCATGGGATTCCTATGTGTGCACCTCAGTTCTTTGTTTATGGAGGCGATTTGATTCGGCCGAGTATACTGCATTGGGAAGAGGTGTTCTCTGTCAATGAATGGCAGTTGATTGATGTCACCAATGAGCATGATTTTCTTTACCTCGCACAGTCTAGCTGCCATTATTGTGGCTCCGAAGTGGTTCATTAGCGCTTCGTCAACCAGGAGTCGAGTAAGTTTACCCTTTTCTGATTCCTTCACGCCATTCACCAATACCGAGGCCATTGTGCGCACCATGTTGTTTGCGGCGGCACCTATGCGGTTGGCTAGCTTCGACTTGAGGTCTTTTGCTGCTTCTGTGTTTGTGGTGATCACCAAGTCGCTTGCCGCGTCGACATTGTTTACGACCCATGTTGATTTACCACAGCCTGGAACCCCGTTTACCCAGGTTATTTCTGGTGTGTCCCAGTTGCGCCAAGGATTCGTCGATTCGACAGTTTCCATTATTGATTCGGCTAGGATCCTATCGTCTAACATAACCTTGGTGCACCGGGCAGTCACAACTATGTGGTCACCTGGCGGAGTCGCAAACACCGGTTTACCTCTTTTCTCCGTTTCTTTCTCCATAATAGGCACAAAGCCAGCAGACTCGCAGTATGCCACCATGTAATTGTCAGCCATTTTGCCACATACGACATTGGATGTTTTGTTGTCGTATATGGCGGCTTCAGCCTCCTCAAGTTTAACCCTTAGCAATTCCTCGACTCCAAGGTGGTAAGTGTGCAAGATATCCTTGCACTTTGCGAGGTTCGCTTGTGATGTTGCTTTTATTAGGGCTATGTACTCTAGGAAGGCGTTCAACATGTGGTCTCTAAGTCCTGTTGGTTGTTTTAGAGGTGGTGGATGTATATTTATTTTCCCGGGTGTTCTGGGTGGCTGGATCTTACAGTATGGTCTTTTTGGTGGAGCTCTTGATGGACTGCCCAGTATGGCTCTTGTTGTGTCCCCTGCTTGATTAAGTTTGCGCCTGCTTGAATGGGCTATTTCCGCGATGTTTTTTGCTGCGGCGCTGAGTGCCTCAAGCAAGGGACTTGCCTCTCTTTTTTTTCCATTTTTATGAGTCTCCCGTGCCCGGGCTTCACTGGCTATTTTTTCTTGAAGACGGTCTGACCCGCTTTGCGTTTCTGGATTTGCAATGGGATGTCCCCAGCAGTCGACATAAGTGGCTGCAGCTGTGAAGTCGTGTTTGAGGAGATAGTTGAGGTTTTCTCCTCTGTTCTCGTACACGACGACCTCATGACATTCTGAGGCTTTGACACAGCCGATGCGATCGGCCACCATGCCTTCCTCATGTAGGACGTGCATTGCGTCCACGCTTATAACGCGGGGGACCGTATCTTCGTCCTTCTCCCTCCCTCCCAGCTGTGACAGCAGTGAGCATGCTTGTGTGAATGGGGTTTTGTCCTCCTTCCATGCGAATAACAAGACGATTTTGCCTTTAGTTCTTAGTATTCGGCACTTCTGGTCTGCGACAGTCACCTCCATCAACGCGTCATAGTGTTTGCGTCTCATGCTCGTTCTGAACGTGCTGCCATTCAGCAGGGATGCAAGTCCGGGAGAGATGGAGATATATTTGTTGCCAGTGGCCACACAAAAGCTTATTCCTAGGCGTTCAGTGTTGTTGTCCATGAAGAGCGCCACTCCTCGGGTCCTTAATCCCGGTTTTCCCACAACTCCGTTGTCTAGCAGGCTTTTTATGGTGGCTTGGTGGCTTGGATTTTGGGTTTTGATTTGCTCTCTGTTACTCGGCTGACTTACGTTTTGGCTTATTGTTTGGGTGGGTGCATCTATGGTCTTGTTCCTTTTTGTTACCGTCTGATAGATTGTTGCGGCGTAATTTAGGAAAAGTTCCCTTGTTGTTTCCTCGTCCATTAGTGAGTGAAGTTCTGAGGATTTTAGGCAGATCCCTAGTTTGTACTCGAGGTTAAGACGAGCCCTTGTAAAGCGAGGGCATTCCAGCAAGATGTGGAATATGGACTCACTGACATCAGGGTCGCATTCACAGCTAGGGCTGTCTTTTAGCCTAAATCTGTGAAGGTACTCCGCATGTCCACCGTGCCCCGTCAAGATTTGTACCAAAGTCGGCGTCGGTTTAACCTTCCTCATTGCTTTGTATGCGTTAGCAATGTTCGGAAGGAATTTTTTTGTTACCGACGCGGTACCGGAGGTTCCGTAACGGTCCTGCCAAATGCAGACAGTTTCCTCCCTGATCTTTTTCTTGACATATGACAGAGGGACTTTGTCGTAGTCCATTTCTGCGCTGTCCTGTAAGGCCGCCGCTTTTGCTAGCTCGTCCGCCCTCTCGTTTCCGGGTGTGCCAATGTGTGCCCTTATCCAGAACAATCTTACGGTTCTTCCTTGTTTTTGGATTTCCCCTATACACTTTTGAATTTCTTGTGTTAGGGGATGACTCACCTTTGGGTTACTCAGTAGCTCGAGTGAGGATCTTGAGTCACTCAAGATGTTTACCACTGTTTCCGTGGATAATTTAGCTAACTGAGTTGCCCGTAATAGAGCGAGTAGCTCCGACTGGAAGACTGTGCAGAAGGAGTCCAACTTGAAGGTGGCGTGTTGGGTTTCCTTACCGTCGTTCCACCAGGTTAAGGCTGCACCGACCCTCTCTTCTATTTTACTTCCGTCGGTATAGATTTGAGGGCCGGATACTTGGTGAGATGATGTTGGTTCGTCTTCCAGTAGGGTATACTCTACTCTTGTGAGTTGGGAGGGATGTGGAGAGCTCAAGTGATGCGGTGTTTGCTCTAGCTCTTTCCCGGGGGGGAGGTAATCTGTCAGCTTTCTCCTCTTGGTTTTGTAGAGGTAGGCTGATTCCCTGATTCTCAGGTCGAGTGGGAGTAAGCCCGAGATGGCCATTGCGGAATTGAGCGAAACCGTGCGATACGCCCTGCAGATTTTTAGTGCAAAGCCCCTCTGCAGCGTGTCAAGTTGTTTTCTGACCATCTGCAGCTCTGTTGCTGGGTACCATGCGCTTGAGGCGTACATCACTATAGGCTCTATGACTGCTACGTAGATCGTTCTGGTTATCTCACCGTTGAGACCCCAGGTCACCCTCGCTGCACAAGCCAGTTGTTTATATATATCTGCTGCCTTTTTGCAGACTGCTGCAACGTGGTGTTTGAAGGTGAGTCTGTTGTCTATGGTGAGACCTAGAATTTTTATTTTGTCTACTATGTCTACTCTTGTACCAGACATTCTTACTGTAGGGGTTGCGTTTTTGAGTTTTTTAGTGACTACCATGGCGTTGGTCTTGTGGGGGGCGAAGCGAAGCTTGTTTAGTGTTCCCCACTGTATAACCTTATCGAGGACTTCGTCTGCTCGGCCCTCAAGATCACTCACTGAGTGCTCCGAGAAAACAAGCACGACGTCGTCCGCGAATGCCTGGCAGTGCACTTTTTCTTTAGAAAGGTGATTCAGTAGCGAGTCCAGAATGACGTTCCAAAAGGTCGGTCCTCCTATAGATCCTTGGACGCAGCCCTTAGTGGTTTTCTTCCTAAAACTCGCTCTGGCGTAGTTCACAACCACTTCTCTGTCTGTTAGGTACGAGCAGACCATTTTGTAGAGGTTGTTTGGGCACACTTTTTCTTGGCAAGTTGAAGTTTGAGCGCGGGCCACCATGCGTTATCGAAGGCGCCCTCTATGTCCAGTGAAACAACCAGCACGATCTTTTTGAGATCTGCTTGCTGCCTAATATGCGTCACCAGATCGTAGAGGGCGTCCTCGGTTCCGCGCTGAGGCATGAACCCGTATTGTCTTGAGTTTAGAGTTGGCATGACGTACCATTGGATTCGGCACACCATTAATTTCTCTAATATTTTACCTAATATAGACAGAAGGCCTATGGGTCTATACGACTTAGGTTGAGAGTAGTCGTCTTTACCCGGTTTCCTGATGATGACCACGTGGGCGACCTTCCACTGTTTTGGGAGTAGGCCAGTTTGAGGCATTTGTTAGCAATGGAGAGAAATACTTCCCTGTTGCAGTTTATGGCCGCCAAGCAGATGTCTGCTGTAAGCCCGTCTGGTCCTGGGGCTTTTTTGGGATTTAGTGCCTTTAGCACGATCTCTAGCTCGACATCCGCAAATGGTGGATCATCATCCTTAAGGTCTAGAAGTATCCCTTCTGTCATTTGCCTGATTTTCCTGTGACTTTGCTGGTCTGTTGTCACACCATCCTCCAGGGTAGAATGTATGTGCCAATAGCTTTGCCGACTCAGTTGGAGATAGTGTTTCTCCTGCGTTGTCCCGTAGGAGCATGTCCTCCTGTCTTTTGGACGTTTGTCTAATAACTCTATAGATTTTGTCCCACATGCTCTCTTTTTCCTGAGTCGTGCAAAACTCTTTCCAACTTTCTGTCTGTGCCTCCTCTGTTCTCTTTTTGTATTGGTTCTTAGCCTCGAGGTAGTCTTCGATGACCGACTGCCTCCGTTGGTGCCGCGTTCTTTATTCTGCGTTTTTTTTTTTCCTCAGAACCTCTTTTTTTAGATTTTCTAATGACTTGGACCACCAAGCTGGTGCGGGTTTTTCCCTTCCTTGGCATATTTCAGGGATTGCTTCTCCGCAAGACTCCTGAATGCATTTTATGTATGCCTCAGTGATGGCTTCCAGTTCCTCTGGCGTCTTGACACTTTTGACGCGTCTGGGTGTGATGTTATACTCCGCAAGTTTGAGTCCGAGATGTGTTGCGAAGTCTGACCATTTAGCCTTCCTTGTGTGATATTTGCGCGTTGTGCAAAGCCGAAGGTCTTGTAGACTTGCTCCTGTGCGCAAGGTGAAGGTTATGGCGTTATGGTCCGAGGTGGTGATGCTTCGATCCACACTCCAATTCTCAATCCTTCCCAGCAGTGGTGTACTGCAAGCAGTGACATCCACGATGCTGGAGCAAAGTTTCCCGTTTCTGTACGCCTCAAACGTTGGTGTGTCTCCTGTGTTGAGGATATGGAAGCCGTTCTCGTCCAGGAAGGAACTGTATGCCGCCCCTCGCTCGTCTTCCTTTTCACTGCCCCACCATTGGCTCCAGGCGTTTACGTCCCCTCCCACAATGATGTTGTTTGTGTTGAGTTTGACGCAAGCAGCCTGGGTCCGCCTTAAGTAAGGTTCTATCTCGTGATCCCCTTCAAAGTATACCGACACTAGTCCTAGGCTCATTGTACCGGTTACCAGCACAGCCGCCGCTTCTGTTTCGGTTACCAACTGAGGGTCATGGATCACCTCAAGTTTGTTCCCGAATATGATAATTGCGGCTTTCACTGGTTTTTGCCGGTTTAGGCTGCATTGGATGATTTGCGTACCTGGATACTGCTTCATGACGCCAGTACTTCCCACGTAGGGCTCTTGTACCATGGCGACCAGTACGCCGGTGTCCATTGCAGCGCGAACCAGTTCTACTGTGGCAACCTGGGATCTCTGGAGATTGGCTTGGATGAACTTTATTCCGCCTTGGTCGCCCTTAGCAATAACTTATGCGAGAACGCGCTATTGCATCCCACTTTTGCCAAATTTTGCAGTCTTTGTTGAAGGCGTTGTGTGCCAAGTCGATGCCCTCTGGATGGGATGATTCTTTGCAGTTTTTGCACATTGGAGGTAAGCCCTCAAGTCTACTGGGACATTTTTCCCACTTGTGGGCCCCTCCGCAGTGGCTGCAGAGCTCATCTTTTTCTTGGCACACACCTCTAGTATGCCCAAAGCCAAGGCATTTGGTGCATTGCACAAGAGGCGAGTGGTCTAAAATTGGCCTTCTTTGGAGACCTATGTATATTTTTCCTTCGTCTATTAGTCTCCTGTAGACGGATGGCGAGAGCTCTAGTACAGGGTGGCATTCTAATGGATTGCGCGCCTTCTTCCTGTACTTCACTCTCAACACACAGGTCTTCGTGTCAATGTCTTGTAATAGATGTTTGTTTTGACTAATAATATTTTGAACAATTTCGGCATCTGAGTGGTATGCCAGCACGTCCCGCACGATTGCCAGTGGGTTATTGGCTTTGGCGACTTCGGCTTTTAGTTCTTTGTTTTGCCGAATTTTGGTTTGGATTAGGTCCAAGTCATGTTTGCTCCCGCAGCTCAGGACGATTTTTTGATTACGCGCCTTCCTCACCCTTTCCACCCTGGCACCCGTTGTTTTTGTGTCCAGGGCTTCCCGTATAATGTCAATGACGTTCTCCCCGGTTTTTTTCGGGTCTGTCGATGACACTATAAGCGTGTGGTTGGGTTTTTTGGAGGTGGTGGAGTGGCCGCCACTCTGGCGTAAGAAGGCTTCGGTTTGCCTTCAGGTTTGGTGGCTATTCCCATTTCCGTCGCCAGGTTGACGGCCGTGTGATCCGAAGATCTATTTCGGTGTTCCCTTAACGTCCTAAGCTCCGAGCACATTATTTCAATTTTTTCCTGAAGGGGATTAATTTTCCTGTTCAGCACTTCCTCATTTATGGAAGCTGCTGTGGGATCAATGGCTTGCTGTTGTTTTGCCTGATCTTTTACTTCCTCCACTAGCTTCCTGAGGTTCGCAATTTCAGTTATGCCGTCATTAGTTGGGGAAGGAAGCGCCTTCTCCATACGCTTTAGGGTCTTGTGGCTGGACTCTATTTGTGCAAAGGTCTTTTCGCACATTTTTTGCAAGGTGGAGCGCATCTCATTTGTATTATTCGATAAGATCTCCACCTTGCCTTGTAGAGAGGAAATGTTTGCGGAGTTCTTGGCCGCTGCGTCATCTTTAGCGAAGTCCTGGAGGGCTTTGATCCGCTTTTCCTGCTCTTTGAGTCCACCCTGGATCTCACTGATTTTCCTGAATGGCTCCTGGGTTTCAAAGTCCAGCCAACTGCGTATGTTTTTGGCTTCCGTCAAGGTATTCTTGATTTCTTTTCTGGCACTATCCAGATCTGAGGCCAGTTCTTTTATCAGCCCCGTCACGGTCTTGGTGTGGGCGCGCTCTACTCGCATTAGTTCTTGTGCGCTGCGAGTGCGCTCCTTCTCCAGGTTATATTTATGTCGGGACCTGGAGTCCGATAGTGCCAGTACCATTTCGTAGAGGGACTGCAAGCACTCGAGTGCCGTCTGCTTGCACTCCCTCTTCATGTTACCGGCGCATTCTAATGCCTCCTTCCCTTTGAGGAGCATTTCATTGGCTTCCTTGGTTGCCATATCCATCTCTACGCCAAGCCGCCTGCTGGAGTTTATCAATAGGCCCCAACTGGCGTTATCCCACCGGTGCCTGAGCCGGAAACCACCGAGGAGGTGCCTCTGGTATCCGAGGGTGAGATGGGAGCCGCACTTCTGCGGCTTCGTGGGCGCAAAACGGCCCCTGGCCCCGATGGTGTGCCCGGCAGGGCTCTGGTCTTGGCCTTGGGGCCCTAGAGGAACGCTTGAGGGAGCTTTTCACCGCTTGTCTTCGGCGTGGAGAGTTCCCGCAGGGGTGGAAGGCGGGCAGGGTTGTTCTCCTTCGTAAGGAGGGACGCCCCTGAAGAATCGCCCTCGGCTTACCGGCCAATCATCCTGTTGGACGAGGCCGGTAAGCTGTTGGAGAGGGTGGTCGCCTCGCGCATCATACGTCATATGATGCGCGAGGGTCCTGACCTGTCCGACGTCCAATACGGGTTCCGACCATCGCGCTCCACAATGGACGCCATATTGTGTGTCAAGGGGTATGCGGAGGAGCAGGCGGCAAACGGCAACGTGGTGCGGTGTCTCTTGACATCGCAAACGCATTCAATACCCTGCCGTTCGCTACCATCGAGGAGGGCCTCCGATACCACCGACTCCCCCGGTACCTGCGTGCATTTATTGTGGCGTACCTACGGGGAAGGAGCGTTGTGTGTGTAGGGCGCGATGGCGTCCTCGTACAGAGGGAAACGTGGTGCGGTGTTCCACAGGGATCGGTCCTTGGCCCACTCCTGTGGAACATCGGCTACGACAGGGTACTCCGTGGTGCCCTGCTGCGCGGGCTTCGTGTTGTCTGCTATGCTGACGACACACTCGTTCTTGCCCGCGGCGCGACGCATCAGGAGGCGACCCAGCTGGCGGTGGTCGGTGTGGGACTAGTGGTGTCCCGCATCAGAGCTCAAGGCCTACGGGTGGCCCTTGAGAAAACCAAGGCCCTATTTTTCCATGGACCTAGAAGGAGGCTGGCTGCAGGCACACCACTCCGGATCGGAGAAGTGGAGGTCCGGGTCGAGTCCGAGATGAAGTATCTCGGACTCGTCCTAGACGGACGGTGGACGTTCGCCGCTCACTTTCGCCGGCTGACACCGAATCTGTTAAAGGCATCCGCTGCTCTTGGACGCCTCTTGCCTAATGTGGGGGGACCAGGGTCGGTCTGCCGCCGCCTGTACATGGGGGTCATCAGATCGATGGCCCTCTACGGAGCTCCTGTGTGGGTGGATGCCTTGAGTGCCACGAATAGAGCGTTGCTGCGACGACCCGCAGCGCGCCATGGCACTCAGGGCTATACGCGGCTACCGCACAGTGGCCGGCGAGGCGGCGTGTGCTTTGGCGGGATCCCCACCATGGGACTTAGAGGCTAAAGTCCTCGCGGAGGTATATCGCCGAGTCGCTGAGGCGAAGGGGTGCGGCGATAACGTTTCCACCGAACGAATCGCAAGGTGGCGACGCCAGGCGCGCATCATTTTGATGCGCACCTGGCAGGAACGTTTGGCGGCTCCCACTGCCGGACATAGAGTGGCACAGGCCATTAGGCCTGTCCTGGAGAAGTGGATCGGTTCCCGAAATGGCAGTTTGTCATTCCGGATGGTGCAGGTGATGACTGGGCATGGATGCTTCGGTCATTACCTGCACGCTATCGGGAGGGAACCGAGCCAAAGGTGCCACCATTGTGCCTGCGCCGACGATACGGCGCAGCACACGATGACGGAATGCCCGGCGTGGGAGGAGCCGCGAGGGCGGCTCCGTGACGTCGTCGGGTCGGATCTCTCGCTGCCGGCCATCTTTAGAACAATGGTCGACAGCAGGGCGGCGTGGAGGGCGATGGCCTCCTTCTGCGAGACAGTCGTTTTACAGAAGGAGGAGGCCGCCGAAAGGGAGAGGGAGGAGAATGCTTCTTCCGACCCGATCCGGCGACGTCGCATGGGGAGAAGGCGGGCGGCACACGAGCGCCGTCTCCCGCCCTAATGGGCCTCCGGGTGACAGACGTGGGGACGTCTGTCACCTAACGGTATGAGGCCCCGCGAAGACTAAGTGCCCACTGGTGTCATGGGCACTCATGCGGAGAACGGGGACAAAAGTCCCTTCGTGGTGTGCCCCAGCCCTGTGCAGGGTCGGGGTAGCCGTGGCTGGGTTGCAGCAGAATCGCTTAAGCGGGCCCTGCAATCCAGCATTTGACGGCAGAGGAGGACACCCGATGGGTTTTAGTTGGTAGGTCTGCCCTTCTCAGAGCGGGAGTCCAACATAACTCTCCTTGCTTCCCCTAAGGAGAGTATGCATGATGCATTTCCCATCGTTAAAAAAAAAAAAAAAGGTTAGGTTAGGTTAGGTTAGGTTAGGTTAGGTTAGGTTAGGTTAGGTTAGGTTAGGTTTTTTTTTTTTTTTTTTTTTTTTTTTTATGTTTTCCACCAGAGATTATAACCGTCCCTGATGGCCGTTTATTGATTAGATTTTCTACAGAGTTTCAAATTGGTAAACTTATAGTTAATATTGTTACACGATTTAAAAATATTCAACGCATAACTGCTATTGGATACAGTTATGCGTTGAATAATTTATAATATTTTAAAATTTAATTGATAAGTTAATCCCATTAACATTTGTAGTTTGATATTTCAATATTGTTATTCTCTGATATTGAAATATTATTTCCATTAAATCTCTTATCATACCTTAACGCTACTATATTAGAGTCTTAATTATTATGCATTGGTTCACATTGTAGTGTTCAAGTGGATATTTTAATAGTTATTTTATTTACAAATTTTTATTTTTAATTGAATATAATGTTAGGACATGGTAAATAAAACGATATCAAGAAGGGACCTTAAATTAACACTTACAACTAAGGGAAGAGAGAAATTAAAAAGTGTTTATTCTTATTCTAAACATAATTAACGGTAAATTATACAAACAAAGCAATGAATTATGACTAAAACACATACATTTTTTATGAATAAAAAGGTAACTATACAAATCTTAATGAATAACTAATATAACATAGTTACAACCTGTA
>CAKOGK010000166.1:0-16504 GCA_933534255.1 Iphiclides podalirius | reverse complement strand
CGAATCCAGATCATTGCTTTCTTTATTTTTAATTTTTTGTCGATTCGTTATTTTGTTATTTTTTTCCCTTTTTTTTTAAAGTCCTTTCTTTTGTGAAAAACATCAGTTCATATTTTCTTATTATTACGTCGGTAAGATCGAAAAATATTATGCATATTTCATTACTCAGTAATTTGTATCTAAATGTAATTTCCAAAATACACGATTTACCAAAAAAAAAAAAAACCTCCTCCAGGTCCTCCGGGTACTTTTAATTTAACGCCGAAAATAGGGCTGCCGCTAGAGACAGGGCACCATTAAAAAATATTTTTTTACAAATATTAATTTAAAAATTTAAAACATTAAGGTACCATCTAGAGACTTGAAAGAATAAATCCCCGTTGAAAAAAAAAATTTAAGCCAATTTATCAAAAAGTTATACTATTGTTTAATTAACTATATTTTTCACAAATTCCGTTTTCATAAATGAGGATATAAAAGTTTAAATAATATGCTTATAAATTTTTGGCTTCGTGGAGGCCTTTCTTATATATATACTTAACAAGATCACGCAATAAAAGTTTATTAAAGTTTATTATTTTGTTAATAATATTTTATTTCTAGCGGAGGCATTTCAATAAAAATTTTAAAAACAAAGAACACTTATTGTGACATAACTATAATAGTTAGACATATGCTGTCGCGACACTTTTGTAAATAATGATGTGTTCTGCAAAGTCGTACTACATTATTTTATTCTATCATCAATAGTTTTCGTAGCGCACGCGATGTAAAGAATATTTTAGGTAATTTTTGGTTACATTATAGGAGTTTTAGTAAGGATCCCTAGTTTTTTTTTAAAATATAATATAGCCTATGTCATCCGGGGATAATGTAGCCCAAGTTCCGAACAGTGAAAGAAATTTTCAAATCGGTTTAGTAGTTCCGGAGCCTATTCAATGCATACAAACAATCAAATCTTTCCTCTTACATGGTAGGGGGGGTGGGTGGTGTTAGGTTTTATTTTCGTTACGGAATTTTTTTGATTCGGTCGCCGCGCTCAAAACCCGCGATAAAAGCTATGAAATAGCTTAAACAATGTAGGGAAGACACACGACACACTCGTTATTCGTCGTTCTATCAACTATGGAACAAAATGTTGACATTAATTCTAATTGAGATTGATAATATTCAAATTACGTTTGCTTGGCCGATAAGATTAGGCTTACAATAAAAAACGCACCCGACATCCCCACCTGGCACAAACCGCTTCAGCCTCTCACAATGAAACTGTTCGTGGTCGCTCTGTCCTGCCTGGCGGCGCTCGCCCTCGCCGAGGAGCCCCTCCGGTTCTACCACGAGAACGCGGGCATCCAGCAGGCCGAGCTCATCAGGCAAGCGGAGCAGGCCCTCGACTTCGACGGTGCCAGGATTGTGGGGGGTTCGGCGGCTAACCTCGGACAGTACCCGTACATGGTGAGTCTTACTTCTTCTCAAGAAACTGCTCATATTTACATTGGAAGGTTTTAATATTCCATTGCGTATTACATTCGAACCGTTTTAGTCATTGCGGACGACGCATACCGTTGAAATTTATTAGTTTAGTAATTTTACGGTGTTGGGGCCAGCAGCAGCCTCGGCTGTTGCACGAATGGGCAGGCCCATCCGGGTAGGTACCACGACCTCACAGAAGACCAGCGTAATGTAATATGACAAATACTTTTGCGTTTCGTCTGGTGAGTGAAGTAGCCGGAGCCCAAATTTCAAAAGGTTGTCAACGCATCTGTAACCCTCGGGTGTGGCAGATGTCCATGGGCGGTGGTATTCACTTAACATCTGGTGAACCGTCTGCTCGTTTGACAACTTTTCGCATAAAAAAAGGTTAATTTGTGCAAACATGTATTTTGATGATCGATCGATCTCCACTCTCGCAGGGTGGTCTGGTCATCACTCTCCAAAATGGCGCGACCTCGGTGTGCGGTTCCTCACTGTTGACCAACAATCGCGCTGTGACGGCTGCCCACTGCTGGTGGGATGGTCGCAACAGGGCGCGCCAGTTCGTCGTCGTGTTGGGCTCCACCCGCCTCTTCTCCGGCGGCACCAGAATCACCACCACAAACGTCGTCATGCACGGCTCATGGAACCCCAACAACTTGAACAACGACGTCGCAGTCATCAACATGAACTGGGTCAATTACAACAGTAAGAAGAGCCCTTAACTTTTTCACTTGTTTGTTAACCCTTTCACGCCCAAGGGAAATATTTTTCCCTTCTACAAAAATTATTATCGATTGTTCAATTATTATTGAATTGATATTTTTTTTACTAAATGTCAAAGTAAAACATATGTCCAAGGCGGCAAATGTGTTTCTGAATGAATAAACAAAAAATAACTGTCAAACTTTATTGCGCCAAAACCAAAACATTCGCGGGCTGAATTAATAATATCTAGGAAGTGTTTTGGACTTGAGCAAATAAAATAACTTTATTTTGTCACGTGTTTTACATTATTTGGTAAGTATTATTTTATGTAATAATACAGTAAACTGCAGATTTTCATATTCAAGATGAAGAACTATTGCTTACGGCGATAGTAGTGACGGAGAAGATAACTTACTACAGACTACAGTTAGACGAAGAAGACCAGCAGTTCATAGCTCAAGATGTAGAAAATGGAACCGATGTTGTTGAAATTGAAGATTCTGTTCAAGAAGTATCATCAACATGTAGCACGAGGTCTAATATTTTTTTTTTTATGGGAATATAGCGGCAAACGAGCAGGAGGCTCACCTGATGGTAAGTGATCACCGCCGCCCATGGGACACCTGCAACACTAGAGGGTTTACAAATGTGTTGCAAGCCTTTTAGGAAAGAGTATGCTCTCTTTTTGACACACCGGCGGCAGCTGGTTCCACAGAGCGGTTGTACGAGGCAGGAAATGCCTTGAAAATCTCGCTGTTGAGGAACGCTGGAAATCGAGGTGGTGTGGATGAAATTTTTGGTTTTTGTCCGATGGTGAAATTCAGCCGCCAGAATCAATCCAAAAAATTCTTCGGAATTCACTCAAAAAATTCACTCCCCGTGATAGGTGTGGTAGAAGATGCACAGTGATCCAACATGTCTACGCAGAACCAAAGTATGAAGTCGATCGGAAAGACTTTGAGCGTCGATAACCCAAGCTGCCCTACGTTGGGTGCGGTCAAATGGAAGAAGTTGATAATAGGCGGCTCCCGCCCAGAGGTGACAACAGTACTCCATGTGGGGCCGAATTTGCGCCTTATAAAGGTTTAGGCGTTGCGCCGACGTGATGTCTCGCCTTACTGAGCAACCCTCCCTACTTTGAAGCCAATGTGGTCTTACTTTCCAATTGACCCCGGAACTGGACATTGCTCGAGATTTCGACGCCAAGTATTCCGATATTTTACATGTAGACAGCAAACAAGAATCACTTAAGTCTCCTCTGAAAAGCTCCGCATTGGAAATAAACTGAAGCGATACGTAAACTGTGCAAAACGACGTATAGAAAATAGGAGACATAATAAATGTGTTATGTGCAATGAACACTTGTGCTTCACAAGTAAACGAAATTGTTTCGTAGAATACCATAACTAACTATTTATTTTACTTTTCTGATAATTTTTTACTGTGTTTTTTTTGTATTACAAAGCAATAAATAAAATACCGATAAAATAAACCTTACTCTTTATTTATTTACTTTTATGGTCCATAGGGAAAAATATTTTCCCATGAAATTATAGGAAACCTATACATCCTTCTATGTTTTTCTGGAGATATCCTCTTACTTTATACCCACAATAGCTAAAATATTGTGTTGTATCGGCATATTTAGTCTTGGACATCTTATGGTCCTGTAAGGGTTAAATAGCACTTTTATTGAATGCAAGATTTTCCCATATTTTATCACGGATGGTTTTATTACTTGTTTCATTGACTAGTGACAATATCATGAACTTTACAAAGCGATACATATTATAAAAGTCATTCATGAGTTGGTTCTGGGTATACGACGATTTGCTCGGAACAAATTATGTTAGTAGATAAACAAGGAGTGAAGCCCGTCATTGTCGAAAGCCTAAAAACTTTAGGGTCATCTGTTAGACTTTCGGGACACTAAAAAGTTCCTTTTAATTTGCAGACAACATCAGGAATATCGGTTTGGCATCTGGCAGCAACAGCTTCCAGGGCGCGTGGGCTCAAGCCGCCGGTTTCGGCAGAACTAGCGACTGTAAGTTTTTTATTCATTTCAAAACAAGGTTAACAAAGATACGCTCTCTTCTATTTCTTTTACTTTTAATTTTAACTTCTTATTGAATATGATTTTGGTACATGTTAAAACAAAACGAAATTTACTTAATATGAGATATTTATACTCTTGCGCCTACAGCGGCTGGCATCGGCAACAACCAGATCCTGTCACACGTGAGCCTGCAGGTCATCGGAAACGCTGAGTGCCAGCGAACCTTCGGAAATGCCATCATAGGGTCCACACTTTGCACCAGCGGTGCTGGTGGCAGGAGTACCTGCCAGGGAGACTCCGGTGGTCCTCTTGTCTCCAGCAATGTCCTCGTTAGTATTCTCTTTCTCTCACTTCTCTACAATGTTTTATTTTTCCAAAACAGATGACGGATAAACTTTATCCTACTCAACTGATAAATTGTCGATGGAGCTGTAAATTTTAACGATTGAAGAATCCTACAAATTTCTGAGATACTATTTCCAAACCCTTTCCCCGAACCAACAAAAGTAAAGGAGTCTATACTAATTCTATTATTAAGTATGCCTGTGCGTTAATCACAAGTGACATTAAGCTAAGATGAAATCTCTCATGTTTTTAAGCAATACATTCGTCATGTGTTTTACCTTTTCACAGATCGGTATTACATCTTTCGGCTCGGCCAGTGGCTGCCAGCGTGGCCTCCCAGCCGCTTTCGCCAGAGTGACCTCCTTCAACGCCTGGATCAGATCTCGCTTGTAAACATTTTGAACAGCAACTTTACTGAAGGGCCAAACTGTATCACTTTACGAAATAAATATTGTTTAAATAAAACATTGTTTTCTTGAAATCAAAGTATCTTTATTTTCCTTGAGAAGATATCACTTATCAATGAAAAATAACAAGTTTCTTTTTTCATATAACATCCCGCCTTAGGCTTACAATTTAATGAATATATTGGCCCCTAATCCTTCATGCGCCTCTGTTACAAATTGGTTAATTTCAAATATCTATTTATATATTTATTTATTAAAATTTGTAGAAAAAGTTCGAAAAGATCGTCGCCGCTGTGGGAATCGAACTCACTTCTTCAGCATTCGCGGCCTGAGACTTTAGCCACTAAGCTAAACGGCTGAGTGCCATACCGACGAAAATCTTAACGTCTTTTATCTACATTTTTTTTAGCATTTGAAGCCATGCTTGGCGCATCCATTGTTATATCCTTTCCAGCATACAAACAATTTCGAATATCGTTTTACAACGATAATCGATGTCGCCATTGCTTTTTAGAAATTTCTCGTGCTAATCCCGCACTTAAGATTACTGTGGGAATCAACCTTTTCGTACTTTTTCCACAAATTCTAATTAATCTTATCCCATATCCTACACTATTTTACCAATTAATAATATGGTAATAAATGCCAAAAAAAACTAGGTTCATCTCTATTCTATCCTATACAGGAAACTGTTTCAGGCGATGGTTCAAAACACGCTGTTATTCCGACTAAGGTCTTATATTAATGTTCAACAGCATGGGTTTCTTCCGGGTATATCAACCGCATCTTGCTTAAATATTTAGATGACATAACTGAAGCATTCGAAAATTAAACAATGTTCATGCAGTATATACAAATTTCTCTAATACCTTTTGTATGGTTGACCACGGTATTTTGATTCAAAAACTAGGACATGCTGATATAGGTTGTGGTTCTTTACTGAGATGATTTTTTTTATGTGAGAAAGTGGCAAATGAGCTGGCGGTTCACCTGATGTTTAGTGATAACCGCCGCCCATGGGTATTTTCAACACGCGTAGTGTTGCAAATGCGTTGCTTCCTTTAAATAAAGTGGGCCCCGGCTACCTCACTCACCAGACGAAACCCAGAAGTGCCAGTCATCTACTTTAAGAAAGAAAGAAAGAAAGAAATATTTATTTGGTACATAACAAACAAAACATAAAATAAAAACAAAATAAAAATAACAATTAAAATTTAGAGATCACAGCTTGAAGTCAATGTACCAAAAAGGTCACCACTCAGCATTACATCGCAAAAAAGAGAAAAAAATTTTGCGATTACTGATTTTCAGTGGAGCCTGGAGAGATTGATAGATGACGACTTTAACAACAATAATAACATATACTTATAATTTAACAAAAACAGATTATTAATATAAATAACAACAATTGCATTTAGCGCCTGTTTGTATGTGTATGTGTGTGTGGTAATTTTTGTAAATGATTTGTAAGTGGTAATGTAAGTTTTGGAATTGTATTGTATTGTATTGTATTGTTATTTGGAAATAAACTCTAGGGTTTCAAGTGCCGGATTTTTGCATTGATATCAGAAATGTTTTTAATTTAGCTTTGAAGGAATTAATAGACACTAAATTTCTTATAGGGGGAGGGATATCATTCCAGCACTTGGTAGCAGCGAACCGGAAACTACCTCGAAAAGCAGCTGTTCGAGACGATGGGTAAACAAGCCGAGGCGCCGTTCTAACGGAGCGCTGAGAAAATTTAAGCTTTTTGAATAAGTAGTCCGGTTCTTTGGTTTTCATAACTCCAAAAAGCAGCGAGGCGAGATGAAGTGTTCTTCGGGTGGACATGTTCATCAGGTCGTGACGGTTTAGGAAGGGAATAACGTGTGAGCGCCTTGGGATGGGAAAACAAAAACGTGCGCAGGCATTTTGTATCCTTTGGATTATCTTTTGCGTCCTTGTATACAAACATTCACCGAAAACTGTGTCAGCGTAAGATAGTTTTGATAAAATAAGTGTTTCACTTAACCTGATGTGCATGTCCACCGTCAGATATTCACGAATCCGATACAATACTTTAAGTCTATAAAAACAATTTCGCATAGTTTCCAAGACATGTCCTTCGAATCGCAGTTTTCCATCCATCAGTAGGCCTCAGTACGAACTTCTAATACTTGTTCTAGAGAGTTACCGTCAATATAGATCCGCGGAGTATGAGTTCGTATCTTATTTGCTTGCTTAGGTGTTTCGAGTAGCATAAACTTGGATTTTTTTGGGTTTAAAACTAGGTTGTTTTGCTTACACCAAACTGATATACCGTTTAAGTCTTCATTAATATTCGTTATTGCTGACCTGGTACCTCCTGGTTTAAAAGACATGTATAGTTGAATATCGTCAGCATATAAATGAAATTTGGTGTATTTAATTGTATTGACAATGTCAGCAATATAAAGAATAAAAAGCATCGGACCCAGAATCGAACCTTGCGGTACACCTCTATTAACGGGCATAGTGGAAGACACTATTGTAGAACCATTTGCTTTGTCCAATTTGACATATTGGAGACGATTAGTTAAATAACTATTAAACCACCTGATTGTGGAATTCCCAAACCCATAGTACGCTAATTGAGACAAAAGCAGTGTTATATCAATTGTGTGAAAAGCACGGGAAAAGTCTAGCAAGACTAACAAAGTGCCCATCCCGGCGTCTTGTGCCGTCAGGATATCGTCCACTACATCTATCAAGGCTGTCGCAGTGCTATGGGATTTCCTGAAACCCGATTGTTTTGATGGCAATATCTTGTTTAGTAAAGAAAAAGTAAAGTAACAGCCTATACATGTCCCACTGCTGGGCAAAGGCCTCCTCTATACAGAGGGTATCAGGGCATAGTCCACCACGCGGCCCCACTGCGGATTGGCGGACTTCACATATATTCGAAATATATTTTTTTTTGTTATTATTTCGAAAATATGCAGGTTTCCTCACGATGTTTTCCTTCACCGCGGAGCACGTGATAAGTCAGCACTTAAAGTTAAAAAAGTTAAAAACTTCATTGGTGCCGGCACCGGGGATCGAACTCAGGTTGCTCGAGTATATTGAATTAAGGCGAGCGCCCGGACACTTAGCTATCACGGCTCTCTAACTAAAAGCGAAATGCACAAAAAATACAAAACTTTTTTGATTATATGAATCTAGTTCAGTTTCTAAACCAGCCGACTCATTTTACTGAAAGAAGCGAAACGTTAATAGACATAATTTGCTCAAACACGACGGTTCGTAACGTTTCCGTGAATTACATTCCTGAGCTCTCTAACCATGCGTTATTAACATGTAGATTAACCTTTAAACGAGTCAAATGTGACCCAAAAATCATTATATCAATATCTTGTTTAGCTCTAAGTAATCTGTCATTTGCAAACAAACAACCTTTTCCAAGATCTTGGACAAGAACGGCTGAATACTTATTGGGCGAAAGTCTTTAACATCATTAGGATTCGGTTTTTTGGGAATAGGTTTGACCGATGCTATTTTCCACTGCTTTGGTACAATGCCTTGTAAGATTGAATTATTAACTATTTTGGTAATAACTGGGAGAGTTCGTGGCAAAGTATGTAAGATCATATTTAATGTAATACCATCATCACCCTTTGCATTTGTTTTAAAAGATTTAATTACTTTTAAGATCGTTATTTCATCAACAGTGTTAAGATTAAAATTAGAGGGGCCGAACCTATCAAACTCGTATCTAGTTAAAATAGATAGATGAATACTACTATTGCTGTTGCCGGGAAGTTGAAGAATATGTTTATTTAAATCATCTGGAGAATATATTAAATCTATAGATGTTTCACAAAGGTTTTTCTTGAAATTAGCAACATTTTGTCTAATATTTTTCTATAAAAGTTGAGAATTTTTGGTTAAATTAATATAATGATTGAAATATGCAGTCTTTTCGCTGTGAATTGCTGAATTTACGATGTTTTTTAAATCCTTGTAATATTTTCTATGAATTTCCAGTTTGCTCATTCTACTTCTAAAGTAAGCCTTGTCGCGTAAATTCATCATTTCTTTTATAGTCTTTGTGATCCAAGGATAGGACTTTCTATTTAAGTAAAATGATCGAATAGGCGCATGGTAATTAAAGAGTTCTCGTACTAGTTTCCCAAAATTTTCAACCATAGTGTTTACGTCACCCTCAATTGCTGCCTCCCATTCTATGGAATTTAAGTCAAGATTAAAAACAACTGCATTTATATCTTTTAAAGGCCTGTAAGTAATGATTTTTGGGTCACATTTGACTCGTTTAAAGGTTAATCTACATGTTAATAACGCATGGTTAGAGAGCTCAGGAATGTAATTCACGGAAACGTTACGAACCGTCGTGTTTGAGCAAATTATGTCTATTAACGTTTCGCTTCTTTCAGTAAAATGAGTCGGCTGGTTTAGAAACTGAACTAGATTAATATAATCAAAAAAGTTTTGTATTTTTTGTGCATTTCGCTTTTGTGAATGTAAAAGGTCTATGTTGAAATCACCAAGTAATATGGTATGTTCGTAATTACCAAGCGAAGAAACAGATTCCGTTAGCGCATCAATAAAGACATCTAAATTGAACCATGGGGGTCGATATGCTGTACCAATTGCCACCCTAGTACCGTTTACACTTAACCCTAACCACATTTGTTCTACCTGATCATTTGGAGGATGTTCAATTTTGCGAATTTTGATTCCTTGTTTTATATAAAATCCAACTCCACCTCCGCGTTTGCGTATTTTAGGTGATCGCGGTATATGGAGTAACCGGTAACTAGGCGGAGATGGTGCACGTTCCTCCTCCCCATCTTTGAGCCAGGTTTCATTGATGGCCAAGATATCTATATCAAAGCGGGAAATTGCGCTAAGAAACTCGTCATGATGCGTCCCTAATGAGCCAGCGTTTAAAAACCCTATAGATATTCTATTGTTTTTAATAAATTTTATAACAAATGCAAATATGATTTCACTATACTTAGAATGCCTTATGAAATTACACAATAGAGTAACGTGACGTTTCCCGAGCGAAAGGTACGAATGCCTGGTGTAATTAATTTTACTAAACCAAGTGTAATTAAGCTTATGGTGTTGTTTGCGGGACGTTAAGTGTAAGCGATTAAAGTTTATATGTGTGATTGTATTATGCATTGATAGTAAACAAACAGGCAGTATTGATAGATTCACAGACCCATTAAAAACATCAATAGCTAATTGCAAAACATTACAATAATACTCACAAATAATATTTGGAACAACAAAACCAAGGGAAACACCAAACAGATTTATAACAAGCACAAGAAAATAGTTGTAAATAAAATTTAAACTTGAAAAGAATGAAATAAAATTTGTTATTAACAAGTGAAACAAGTTAAGATTAAGAGAGATTAAAATATAAAAAAACTGCATTAAGCTAATTAAGACATTTGCGTCACATATTGTTATAAATATTTGCATGTATTTAAAAAGTAAACAACCAACAATAAGTGATAAAATTTTGAATAATGTAGTATAAATACCATGTAATCACCTGGTAAAATAAACTTAATAAATTATTTTTAAAAACGAGTTCTAAACTATAATAAAAAATATTAAAATACCTATATTTACAAGCAAACCGTTTTATCGGCCAAAAATTTTAACTATGTCGCTCTCAATTCGTAGTCGATGTCGGGGCTCACCGTTATCTTTTCGTACGAAAATCTTTCCTTCTCGGGTCCATACATATTTCCAATGCATATGTTTCGCTTCTAAACGCGCTTTGTAGAAAAGCTGACGATTGTATTTAGTCAGTCTTTCATTGACGTAAAGTGAGCTCAAGCTGGAGTTAAGTCCTAGACCAGCAGTTGTAGTGCCCCGACGAACACGAGCTGCCGCCAACAAATTATCGCGTTGAGTGCGACGTGCCAGCCGTACTACAATAGGCCGTGGCCGAGTATTTTCACCCTGCTCGCGGCGTATGTGTCCCCAACGCTCAGCACTAACAATGTCGTTCTCAATTTCTTTACGCCAATCTTCTGTGAGGTCATGGTACTCACCCGGTCAGACCACATACTTAATACTTCTAAATGTTTCACCTGTTTGGAGCCCCTCTTACAGTGTTCACATCTATAGGATTGAAATAATTCAATTTTTTTTGTACCATTTGTCTTTCGCTAATAAAATGTGCCATATTTTAAATTCTCAACTCTCAAATTCTAAAACTCTCTTTGAAAGTCGCAGAGCCACCTTACTTTTCTTTATAAAATATTGCATTAACATTAGTTATTTATATATATTTTTAAGTTTTACTTTTCTACATACATAAATAGAAAAGTAAAATTTAAAAATAATTTAATGAACATAGGAAAAAAATCTACGACGAAAAATAATAACAATGAATACAGTTCGTAACTAAAAAAAGTAATCAAAACTAGTATTGCATTGGACGTTAAAGTCAAGTGTCAAGCTTACATATGGCATTATAACATGAACAAATACAATAAATCGGTGAATGCTGACCATAGCGGCAACGACGAAAGAGGCAGCGCGAATACCTTCCGTCTCTGTATACGACCACCAGCTCGTGGTAAAGTAATATTTAGTTTAGAAATATCATGGAAATCTATTTATTATCTCGTACAATATTTTATAAAGAAAAGTAAGGTGGCTCTGCGGTTTTCCAAGAGAGTTTTAGAATTTGAGCATTAATATAAGACCTTAGTCGGAATAACAGCGTGTTTTGAACCATCGCTTCAAACAGTTTTCCTGTATACGATAGAATAGAGATGAACCTAGTTTTTTTTTTTGGCATTTATTACCATATTATTAATTGGTAAACTGGTGTAGGATATGGGATAAGATTAAACATTAGAATTTGTGGAAAAAGTACGAAAAGGTTGATTCCCACAGTAATCTTAAGTGCGGAGATTAGCACGAGAAATTTCTAAAAAGCAATGGCGACAACGATAATCGTTGTAAAACGATATTCGAAATTGTTTGTATGCTGGAAAGGATATAACAATGGATGCGCCAAGCATGGCTTCAAATGCTAAAAAAAATGTAGATAAAAGACGTTAAGATTTTCGTCGGTATGGCACTCAGCCGTTTAGCTTAGTGGCTAAAGTCTCAGGCCGCGAATGCTGAAGAAGTGAGTTCGATTCCCACAGCGGCGACGATCTTTTCGAACTTTTTCTACAAATTTTAATAAATAAATATATTTTGATTACGATTTCAAGATATTTGAAATTAACCAATTTGAAACAGCGGCGCGTGAAGGATTAGGGGCCAATATTTTCATTAAATTGTAAGCCTTTCCCTAGTGGCGGGATGTTATATGAAAAAAATAACTTGTTATTTTTCATTGATATGTGATATTTTCTCAAGGAAAATAAAGATACTTTGATTTCAAGAAAACAATGTTTTATTTAAACAATATTTATTTCGTAAAGTGATACAGTTTGGCCCTTCAGTAAAGTTGCTGTTCGAGATGTTTACAAGCGAGATCTGATCCAGGCGTTGAAGGAGGTCACTCTGGCGAAAGCGGCTGGGAGGCCACGCTGGCAGCCACTGGCCGAGCCGAAAGATGTAATACCGATCTGTGAAAAGGTAAAACACATGACGAATGTATTGCTTAAAAACATGAGAGATTTCATCTTAGCTTAATATCACCTGTGATTAACGCACAGGCATACTTAATTGTAGAATTAGTATAGACTCCTTTACTTTTGTTGGTTCGGGGAAAGGGTTTGGAAATAGGCGCAAATGTGACAAGCTTGTTAACATAAATCATGATATCAAGTCTGATATAGTATCTCAGAAATTTGTAGGATTCTTCAATCGTTAAAATTTACAGCTCCATCGACAATTTATCAGTTGAGTAGGATAAAGTTTATCCGTCATCTGTTTTGGAAAAATAAAACATTGTAGAGAAGTGAGAGAAAGAGAATACTAACGAGGACATTGCTGGAGACAAGAGGACCACCGGAGTCTCCCTGGCAGGTACTCCTGCCACCAGCACCGCTGGTGCAAAGTGTGGACCCTATGATGGCATTTCCGAAGGTTCGCTGGCACTCAGCGTTTCCGATGACCTGCAGGCTCACGTGTGACAGGATCTGGTTGTTGCCGATGCCAGCCGCTGTAGGCGCAAGAGTATAAATATCTCATATTAAGTAAATTTCGTTTTGTTTTAACATGTACCAAAATCATATTCAATAAGAAGTTAAAATTAAAAGTAAAAGAAATAGAACAGAGCGTATCTTTGTTAACCTTGTTTTGAAATGAATAAAAAACTTACAGTCGCTAGTTCTGCCGAAACCGGCGGCTTGAGCCCACGCGCCCTGGAAGCTGTTGCTGCCAGATGCCAAACCGATATTCCTGATGTTGTCTGCAAATTAAAAGGAACTTTTTAGTGTCCCGAAAGTCTAACAGATGACCCTAAAGTTTTTAGGCTTTCGACAATGACGGGCTTCACTCCTTGTTTATCTACTAACATAATTTGTTCCGAGCAAATCGTCGTATACCCAGAACCAACTCATGAATGACTTTTATAATATGTATCGCTTTGTAAAGTTCATGATATTGTCACTAGTCAATGAAACAAGTAATAAAACCATCCGTGATAAAATATGGGAAAATCTTGCATTCAATAAAAGTGCTATTTAACAAACAAGTGAAAAAGTTAAGGGCTCTTCTTACTGTTGTAATTGACCCAGTTCATGTTGATGACTGCGACGTCGTTGTTCAAGTTGTTGGGGTTCCATGAGCCGTGCATGACGACGTTTGTGGTGGTGATTCTGGTGCCGCCGGAGAAGAGGCGGGTGGAGCCCAACACGACGACGAACTGGCGCGCCCTGTTGCGACCATCCCACCAGCAGTGGGCAGCCGTCACAGCGCGATTGTTGGTCAACAGTGAGGAACCGCACACCGAGGTCGCGCCATTTTGGAGAGTGATGACCAGACCACCCTGCGAGTGTGGAGATCGATCGATCATCAAAATACATGTTTGCACAAATTAACCTTTTTTTATGCGAAAAATTGTCAAACGAGCAGACGGTTCACCAGATGTTAAGTGAATACCACCGCCCATGGACATCTGCCACACCCGAGGGTTACAGATGCGTTGACAACCTTTTGAAATTTGGGCTCCGGCTACTTCACTCACCAGACGAAACGCAAAAGTATTTGTCATATTACATTACGCTGGTCTTCTGTGAGGTCGTGGTACCTACCCGGATGGGCCTGCCCATTCGTGCAACAGCCGAGGCTGCTGCTGGCCCCAACACCGTAAAATTACTAAACTAATAAATTTCAACGGTATGCGTCGTCCGCAATGACTAAAACGGTTCGAATGTAATACGCAATGGAATATTAAAACCTTCCAATGTAAATATGAGCAGTTTCTTGAGAAGAAGTAAGACTCACCATGTACGGGTACTGTCCGAGGTTAGCCGCCGAACCCCCCACAATCCTGGCACCGTCGAAGTCGAGGGCCTGCTCCGCTTGCCTGATGAGCTCGGCCTGCTGGATGCCCGCGTTCTCGTGGTAGAACCGGAGGGGCTCCTCGGCGAGGGCGAGCGCCGCCAGGCAGGACAGAGCGACCACGAACAGTTTCATTGTGAGAGGCTGAAGCGGTTTGTGCCAGGTGGGATGTCGGGTGCGTTTTTATTGTAAGCCTAATCTTATCGGCCAAGCAAACGTAATTTGAATATTATCAATCTCAATTAGAATTAATGTCAACATTTTGTTCCATAGTTGATAGAACGACGAATAACGAGTGTGTCGTGTGTCTTCCCTACATTGTTTAAGCTATTTCATAGCTTTTATCGCGGGTTTTGAGCGCGGCGACCGAATCAAAAAAATTCCGTAACGAAAATAAAACCTAACACCACCCACCCCCCCCCTACCATGTAAGAGGAAAGATTTGATTGTTTGTATGCATTGAATAGGCTCCGGAACTACTAAACCGATTTGAAAATTTCTTTCACTGTTCGGAACTTGGGCTACATTATCCCCGGATGACATAGGCTATATTATATTTTAAAAAAAAACTAGGGATCCTTACTAAAACTCCTATAATGTAACCCAAAGTGTACAAAAATTACCTAAAATATTCTTTACATCGGGTGCGCTACGAAAACTATTGATGATAGAATAAAATAATGTAGTACGACTTTGCAGAACACATCATTATTTACAAAAAGTGTCGCGACAGCATATGTCTAACTATTATAGTTATGTCACAATAAGTGTTCTTTGTTTTTAAAATTTTTATTGAAATGCCTCCGCTAGAAATAAAATATTATTAACAAAATAATAAACTTTAATAAACTTTTATTGCGTGATCTTGTTAAGTATATATATAAGAAAGGCTCCACGAAGCCAAAAATTTATAAGCATATTATTTAAACTTTTATATCCTCATTTATGAAAACGGAATTTGTGAAAAATATAGTTAATTAAACAATAGTATAACTTTTTGATAAATTGGCTTAAATTTTTTTTTTCAACGGGGATTTATTCTTTCAAGTTTCTAGATGGTACCTTAATGTTTTAAATTTTTAAATTAATATTTGTAAAAAAATATTTTTAATGGTGCCCTGTCTCTAGCGGCAGCCCTATTTTCGGCGTTAAATTAAAAGTACCCGGAGGACCTGGAGGAGGTTTTTTTTTTTTTTTGGTAAATCGTGTATTTTGGAAATTACATTTAGATACAAATTACTGAGTAATGAAATATGCATAATATTTTTCGATCTTACCGACGTAATAATAAGAAAATATGAACTGATGTTTTTCACAAAAGAAAGGACTTTAAAAAAAAGGGAAAAAATAACAAAATAACGAATCAACAAAAAATTAAAAATAAAGAAAGCAATGATCTGGAATCGAAAAAAAAGTAAAAAATAAATGTGTAAATGATCGTGACGCGAACCACGGCCGTCTGTTTTGGGGCCGCCCGATTACCGACCGAGCTATTATGACATTTTCTCTTGCGGCGAAATTTACCGAAATATTCGAATTATATTTTTCATTCCCTGAAAACAGGGATAAAAGGACATTTTCTAAAAATGAAACCTAGCTAGATCGATTTTTCGCCCCCGAATCTATGCACATACTAAATTTCATGAAAATCGCTGGAGCCGTTTTCGAGATTCTGATTATATATATATATATATATATATATATATATATATATATATATATATATATACAAGAATTGCTCGTTTAAAGGATAAGATTATAATTATATAATCGAGGTAGAGTTCGTTAGGTAGGATTTTTTTATTGGAAATTTCCCCCTTTTTAAGGATCTTCAGAATCTTTCTCAGAATTTCAAAAATGTTAATAGTTTTTAAGTTATTAACGAAAAACGAAATGCCATTTTTTTCATCTTAATTTGTTAATAACAATTGCAATTTTTTGTGTTTTCTAGACGTCATTCCGAATCGAATGAGCTATAGCCCATATTTATAAGATCATAGATATAAGACCTTTGTCAAGATTTTTCGTGTTTTTGAACTTG
>CAKOGK010000165.1:0-33918 GCA_933534255.1 Iphiclides podalirius | reverse complement strand
TAATATTTTTTGCCGCATGAACGACGTTTACTTTTTGTAAACAAAACAATGGCGTAGTTAATTTGTCCTTATTTCTAGTATTTAGTTTATGTATGTAACAAAATATTAATAATTGTCTTTAGATAATTATGAATATTTTGTTTAACGTACAAAATATTACAATAAATATATTGAGACGCAACAGTGAGTATATTAATCTCTTAAAAAGATCTCTGAGTGTATTCCGGGCTCCGATGTTACGAGAATTGTTAAGAGTTATGAGATTGCTCGGATAGCTTTTTTTTGAAGAATAAATACAGATTTTATATCAGATGCACTACCCCGCAACAAAATGCCGTACGACAAGATGCTGTGAAAACAACTGAAGTAAACAAGTCTGGCAGTGTCGATGTCTGATAGCTGCCTAACCTTCCTAATTGCAAAAATAGCGGAGCTTAACCTTTTCGCAAGAGATGATAGGTGGGGACTCCACAGGACTGAACAGGATTAAGGGTTACGCTATTTAAAGTTAAGCAAAAACTTTGCCTCCTTACGCTGGGAAGGATAAAAAGAAGGCATTAAATTTTTTTAGCATTTAACACCATATTATTAACGGTAAACCAGTGGAGAAAGTGCACTATTCACGACTTCATATTTCGAAACTTTTCGGTCAACCTTAAAAATAGCGATGTGTCGTCAGCAAACCGTACAACATCACATAACTCACTGGCATAAAAGGGGAGATCATTTATCCACACTAAGAATAATTATGGGCCCAAAATTGATCCTTGTGAGTCACCCATTTTCATGGGGGCACCATTTGAATGGGATACATGAGATACATTTTGAATTTCGAATTGAGGTAAGAGGCAATGAGATTGAGGGCGCTGTCTGGAATGCCATAATAATAATAGCTTTTGAAGGAGGATTTTGTAGTCTACGCAGTCGAAAGCTTTTGAAAGGTCGCAAAAAACACCTATTGCATCTTGTGACCTTTCCCATAGTGTACATACAGGCCGCCTTATTAAAAACGTGATGGCGCAAGTTTTATAATGCTGAGGATAAAAAAATCTAATATCAAATTCATAGAAATTCACACCTTCGGCGTACGTTAATGATCCAGCACTGTTTCAACATCTAGAGGCTTGGCACCATCTTGGGGGTGCCGGGGGCGAGTATAGACTCGCGCATCCGTCTCCACCTCTAATGATATTATACGAAATCCTCGTGTAGTCCTGATAGCCATCCTTCACAGCAGACTACAAATCTCTGCTCTGCAGTGTCAGACGTAGTAGACGTAGATGACACCATACCTGACCCCTGAATAGAGGTAGCCGTCTACTGGCACATCCCTTGGGCCCCCGAGCTTAGTCAGCACCTTCTGCATAGCACCCACCATCCTCTCTGCATAGCAGCCACTATCGTTTGGGGTGCCAAACGGTTCAAGTGCTTTCCGAAACCCCAGTAACTCGCGCTCCTGGGTGAGGCCAAAATGTGTCATCACTGGTCACACCTAAATCTGCACTTCACGTACCTGAATCTTCTAGGTACGCACAGACATTCTAGACAACTTGGGCTCGACACCTATCTACTTATTGTGTATTTTGTAATTCTTGAGGGCACCTAGTGAGTAACTTTATTGCATGTGGGAGATATTTTAAGCAAGTAGACGATCCCACTTCTGATGTTTATATAAACAAGATCATATTTCAATAATCTTAATATATATTATATCTTTAATATATAGGTAATAGGTACTCAGAGTCAGATAGAAGCGACAGGGAGCAGAGTAACCTCTCTTCAAGTCTCGGAAGCAGAAGTACCCCCACTATAGACAAAGCTCGCCTTTAAATACACAGTAACAAACAACCCACTCTGCCCCACCTCTAACTACTGGCATTGAAGTATAACATCAAATTAATGTTTCCATTTTTATACTTTAAATAATGAAAGTATGCTTTGTCAAAGTATTTAAATACATAAATGTTTTAGATTAAATTAATTACAATATAAAGAAATATAGGCTTTCATATATTCTTAACTTAAATTTGGCACTATCTCACACATCCCAACACACTCAAATAAATTTACCAATAAACATTATTTTGTGATGACTCCGTGGCGCAGTTACCAAGGTATTGGCTTCGGCGCCATGGGTCGTGGGTTCGATTCCCGCACGAGACAACTATTTGTGTGACCCACAGATAGTTGTTTCGCATCTGGGTGTTTGTCCTTACAACACACGATAATGTTATCATACAGTAAGGGCGATATTTAAAAAAAAAAAAAACGAAAAAAAGGTAGGTAACTTACTTACGAACTTTGTACCAATTTATATGTAAAATTTTACTTTAAATAAGAACCCGTCTATTTCAATAAAGATATTTTGAGTTGAGTTTGAGTAATTTTTTTTAATGCTTGTTTACAGTCAAGATTTTATTGATAAATTATATGGTTGTTTGTATCATAAAATAAATTTCCAATTTTACAGCTAAATTCAATTTGAGATGAGCCATTTCATTTTAGTTAAAACTCATCAGGAGCTTTTAAAATTGAATAAATTATTTAAAAGAAAACCTTCAAACTACGAAACTAAATTTTGGGGATCAACGTTCGCCCTTGTACCTACTCATATTTGTGTTTATATATTTTTTTAACCTTATCATATTTACAACACAAATAAGAAAAAGCTCTTGTATATTAGAACCCAACATAATTGAGAAGCCAGTAAGTAGCTTAAACGACATGAAGGTAAATTGTTTAACCTATTTTATTATTTATTTTTTTTTATGTTAAAAGTTGCCAAGCGACCAGACGGTTCACCTGATGTTAAGTGAATACCGCCGCCCATAGACATCTGCTAAACCCGAGGATTGCAGATACGTTGACAACCTTTAGAACATTGGGCTCCGGCCACCTCTCTCACCAGACGAAACACGAAAGTATGCTTCCACTTTACGCCGGTCTTCTGTGAGGTCGTGATACTTACCCGGATGAGCCTGCCCATTCGTGCAACAGCCGAGGCTGCTGCGTGGCCCTACCACCGTTAGATGCACACGACATTGATTTAAAATGCTGTTAATACGCTCTGCTTTAAAATTATATTCGAAATTCGATTTTCAAGCGTTAGAATTTAAAAAGGGTGTGCTTAAAAGGAGATTTCAAAGAAGCCAAGTAATTCAGACTTAACCCAATATTTACTTGAATGAGAAAATATTGAAGGTTTACCACATAAAAGAAGGTTATTATGGCTTTTTTATTTATATATATATAAGAGTTCTAACGATTGTACCTTGATCCTAATATTTTAACTATTACTGAACGTGAATATTAACAACTATTATAACGACAAGCAGCACTAGTAGTTATATCACCGTCCGGAAACGCGGCCAAAATCCAAGTGACCGCTGCTCTATGTGACCATGTGTCCCTTAGCTCGAGTAGATAACGTCATATCCAGTGTTGCCAGCGCCAACATATATCACAATGATTGTGTTTTTATAAAATAAATTATTCAGGAGCAAGTAACCTATCGAATCGTTAGTGTATACACTAAACTTGGAATTCCGATACCAACTTTGAGGGCAATTGACCGATGGTTGCCTTATTATGAAGGCGAAACACATAAAGTATAACTGCTAAAACATTATTTATTGACTTCTTGAAGAGCCAACTTAGTCAAGGGCATCGTGGAGCTGAAATATTATCATAATGAGTCCCTGAAACTTAAAAAAATAAGATAAGAACATGTACAAACGTTAAGCTCCCTGGGGCCGTATTTTAAGTACCTCGACATTGTTTTTCTTATAAAATTGCTTCTTGCCTGGAAACATACTGTAATGAGGAAAATAAGTGGAATTGGATGTAATATTATTTTTTCCTAACAAAAACTGTTTGAATGTTTAAGGATTCACAATTTTACGCTAGCAGTCTCCGCTTTGTAAGCTTTATTAAGAGGATGGTGTAGTAAACCAAATCGAAAAATCCTGCGAAATCGGATTATGAATAAACTTGTTGTGAATGTTGGAACTAAACAGTACATCTATACAGATTAATAAAATTGGAGTGTCTGTTTGTAAGATTCAAATAACCGCTGTTTACTAAATGGATGTATACATGGTACATATACCAAAATATTTTTTTTTACAATTTTTGTCTGTCTGTCTGTTTGTTCCGGCTGATCTCTGAAACGGCTGGACCGATCTTGACGGGACTTTCAATGGCAGATAGCTGATGTAATTAGGAGAAACTTACTCTACTTTTAGTTTAGAAATTTAATTTATTGTTATTAATATATATAATATAGTTCAACGCGGACGAAGTCGCGGGCTCAGCTAGTCATTCATAAAATGCGAAAATTATACAAAGCATTAATTGAAATTTAAATTGTTTATAGTGCTAATCTTTGCACTTAAGATTGAACATTAAAATATGTAGAAAAAGTGCGAAAAGATTGTCGCCGCTGTCGGAATCGAACCCACGTCTTCGGCATTCGCGGCCTGAATTATCGTTGTAAAACGATATTCGAAATTGTTTGTATGCTGGAAAGGATATAACAATAGATGGTGCCAAGCATTGCTTCAAATGCTAAGAAAACAATGTAGAAGAATACGTTAATATTTTCGTCGGTGTGGCAATCAGCCGTTTAGCTCAGTGGCTAGAGCGTCAGGCCGCGAATACCGAAGACGTGGGTTTGATTCCCACAGCGGCGACAATCTTTTCGCACTTTTTCTAAATATTTTAAAGCATTAATTGGTCAAAAAATATAAAATTAATTGTTTATGCTCTTTCTTTGAATGTTTATTCTTTGATCAAAAGGTTACTACACAAGTGGGATTTTGCGGGCAATGAATTTCAAAGTACTCCCTGATTGACTGAATGGGCTTGAAGAGAAAATAAATTAATATTCATTTTATTACGGTCGTATCTAGAGTACTGGGCACAGCAAATAAAAGCGGCTAACGGTGAATTGTGCCGCCCCTATTTGCTTTTCCATTATAGATTCGTGTTAATATGATATGATGATAATATTATTAGCTGCGATATTATTATTAGATGACTTGGTGGCGCCGTTGTTGAGCTATCGGCTCAGGCGTCGGGTTCAATTCCCACTCGTTAAAAGTATTTGCATTACTCGCAGATAATTGGTCCGGATCTGAATGTTTGTTGCCCAGGGAGGGGTGACGTCAGGCAGGCGGTCGGTCGAGAAAAAATTGCCAAAACCTCTTACAGCATGATTCACATGCTGTGCTGAGGGGTCAGGTGGGGACCTAGGTGGGGCCGGATAAGGGCAAGAGCATGATAATGATGATTCGATGAAAGAGTTAAACTCAGCTGTGGGAGAGCCACGCAACCGCTTCCGGTATTGAACGAAGGGCATGATTGACCGAGAATGTACTACGAAGTCACAGAATGACAGCGCAAATTGGATAGGGTTTTATGATGAATGATTTCTAGTAGATCCGGTAACCATGGTCCAGCCTTCTAAATGTTGGGAAAGCATCTGCAACCCCACAGTGTTACGATGTAGGGTAGGTAGGTATTGAAGATGTCTAAAAGTTAAAAAGTAACAGCCTATAAATGTCCCACCACTGGGCAAAGGCCTCCTCTGTAAAGAGGGTATCAGGGCAAAGTCCACCACGCGACCCCACTGCGTATTGGCAGACTTCACATGTTTTCGAGATGTTTTTTTTATTATTATTTAAAACTCTTACGATGTTTTCCTGCACCGCTGAGCACGTGATAATGCAGCACTTATAATTAAAAATTTCATTGGTGCTGGAACCGGGGATCGAACTCAGGTTGTTCGAATAAATGTAACAAAAGGCGAGCGCCCGGACACTGAGCTATCGCGGCTCCAAGATGTCTAAAGGTGGGATTAATCACTTAACGTCAGATGAACCTACTCCACCAACTACTCACAAAATTTATCGATTAGCCAAGTTACATAATGAAGCGAATTATATGCACAAAAAATCTTCAGTTGTTTTTTATATATAGTAAATGTATGATTGACTTCTCGCGTACGTTATTTAGTTGAAACTTTTAACAAAAGTATTACAAATTGCAGATTTGCAGGGTTAGAAATTTAAGTGTGCTTTAAAATTTTACAAGAATACTTGTATTAAAACAACAATAATATTTTGCTGCTACTTTTATTATTTAATTAAGCTCTCCGTTCAGAGTGTGGCAATAAATTTTGCCATATTCACAATCCGTTCGTTCGTTCAACCACTTCAATGTAAAACGGTTTATCGAAATGTTGAATTTCAGTGAGTTTCAATTTGAAACTAGCTTTAAACGAAATTGTTTAAAATCCACAAATTCTTCAACAGATTCAAATATAAAAGGCAGATAAAAATTCGCAACAAATTTATTCGTTACTTAAAATTCCGATTTGGCAGCATGCTTGCATTTCCATTTCGCATAACGTTTAATCTGTTCTCCACTTTCAAATTACAATTCCGTTCTATAGTCATAGAACGGTAATGTATTTGTATCATAGTAAATGAAACTAATAATTGTAACAAATACCACTTATTCTCTTCAACATTATTTCCCAGTTTTAGTTTTTAAAAACAAACCAATTGCCAATTTCAATAAGAACCAGTCGAGCTTGGCCGACTCAGCAATAAACATTCTGAGTGAAGTTTCAAGACCTCATTATAAATTTTGCTCCCCTCCGTGCTCGACTTAGTCGGTTTTAAAGAAGTTTGCGCTTCAACGAACCTTAGACGGAAGTCCTCGGTACATGTCAGGTTGCCTGCTGAAATTATTTTTAAAAATTTATTAACAAAGGTACTCGTCTATATCGATATCGTTTCACCTACCTGTAAGGTTCTAAACGTATCAGTTGGTGCTATCAGAATTTGCTACGATAGCAATAAGGCCGCTTATATGCACACTGTTTCCTGTATTTTCTTTCTATTTATTTCCTTGTGTGCATTGAAGTATATTCTATTCTATTCTATCAATAATCACCTATGATTAACATCGAGAGTGAAAGCATCAAAATCCATTGTAAATAAAAACGATTTCAAATTATTATTATTATTTTTATTTTTTTATGGGGAAAAAAGCAGCAAACGAGCAGGAGGCTCACCTGATGGTAAGTGATCACCGCTGCCCATGGACATCTGCAACACCCGAGGGCTTACAAATGCGTTGCCGGCCTTTTAGGAATGAGTACGCTCTCTTCTTGAAGGTTCCCAGGTCGTTACGGTTCGGAAAGACCGCCGGCGGCAGCTGGTTCCACAGAGTGGTTGTGCGAGGCAGGAAATGCCTTGAAAATCGCGCTGTTGTGGAACGCTGGACATCGAGGTGGTGTGGATGAAATTTTTGGTTTTGGCGCGATGTCCGATGGTGAAATTCAGCCGCTGAGATCAATCCAAACAATTCCTCGGAACACTCCCCGTGATAGATGCGGTAGAAGATGCAGAGTGACCCAACATCTCTACGCATAGCCAAAAGATCAAGCTGGTCGGAAAGACCTTGATCGTCGATAACCCTAGCTGCCCTACGTTGGATGCGGTCAAATGGAAGAAGCTGGTAACAGGGGGCTCCCGCCCAGAGGTGAGAGCAGTACTCCACGTGGGGCCGAATTTGCGCCTTATAAAGGTTTAGGCGTTGAGCCGACGTGAAGTACTGTCTCGCCTTGCTGAGCACACCGAGCTTCTTTGAGGCCAATTTGGCCTTACTTTCCAATTGACCGCGGAACTGGACATTGCTCGAGATTTCGACGCCAAGTATTCCGATACTGTGACAGACAGGGGAGTGTTCTCAAAATGAGGAGTCACGACAAATGGGGACTTTTTAGCGGTTAACGCGCAAACTTGTGTCTTATCGGGGTTGAATTGGACTAAATTTAGTCGACCCCAGTCTGAGACTTTTGTTAACAAAGTCTCGACTTCAGAAACAAGTTTGTTCCGGCTCTCGTAGACGTTTTCCCGAGAAATGTTAGCACGGCCTGTGTACGAAACATCCACAGTGCTATCATCCGCATAGCAATGAACGCTGCTGATTTGCAACATATCATTGATATGCAGAAGAAACAAAGTGGGGGGACAGTACGCAGCCTTGTGGAACACCAGCATTGACAAATTTAGGATCAGAGCATGCACCGTCGACGATATTTCCATGTTAGTTTGCAACATTTCTGAAACTAGTCATCATTAGAATTAGAGTTTCGTATGAACGGATGTCTCAGGTTTAACGAAACGAAATAGTTTAGGTTTGATCCGTATATAACCGTATATAACCGTATATACTAAGTCGGTTGAAATTGAACCAATCAGCTATGGACAGACTATGATCCAATGTTAACATTCTCCGTCTGTTAATTAAATGTACTATCAAATGTATTAACGGACTTTTAAGGGAATTTATGAAATCGTTCAATATTGATTAACGCAAATGAGCAAGTGAGTGAGGCTAATGATTCATCGATGTTCATGGACCCTTCGCGACATTAGAGGGCTACACTTATAGCCCCTCTCGTAAACGTACTTACATTTCCGACCTTTAATGTAGGAATAAGCACTTTTCTTGCGTCGGATTTAACCACAATTAAATCCAAGTACCCCAACACCGCAAGATCTCAAAATACTACGAGTGCCTTTTGTGAAAATTCAACTGAAATAAACAGTCCAATAATTTTGAACAAATAAAAAACCGACTTCAAACAGGAAACTAAAAACATTGTCAACACCTACAACATTTGAGGATTGCCCTCTGGGATGCCATCATCAGATCCGGGCTTCCTTATCATGGTACCACCCTTGGGATATCTCCTTTCCAACGAAAAAAAAGAATCATCAAAATTGGTTCATAAACGCAAACACACCTAAAAAAATATATATGTGGGGGGATAAATGAAGGTCGTTTCGCTAGGGAATCTCCTTTATTTCGCCGATTAACAAATTTTACTTTAAGAGCTCAAGCGTCGTTCCTACTGTATATCGCCATTACCCCTTTTTTTTCCATCTCTTTCACACAGATCTTCCTTTTCCTAACTTCCGTTCGATCCGTTTCATGCATCACTTATTCATTCATCCCACATTCGGCCATCCTGCTATTAGTCTGTCCTCAGACTAATTTAACATAAAATGATTTCACATTACATAATTATACAAATAAAGATACTCTTCCATACTCCGTTTACAACATTGTGTATCTAACACCCTTCCATACACATACAGAATGAAATCTTACACTAATGGCTTACAAATTACATATCTCAAAACTTTTCTAGAGACACATATACAATTATTTTTTACACTTGTGGTACACAGTTTGTATATCTCAACAATTTTATACACCTATACAATACAATCTTAACTTATGTTGACTAAACAATCAATTTTTAAACTTATACTTGTGACTACTGACAAAAAACAAAAGCAAAACCTAATATAAACCTCATTAATTTGTAAATGAAACTTAATGGCCATATGCAGTGTTTTAGGAAACAATACAATTTTAGAAATAAACCTTGAAATACGTCTTAAATATGGATTACACAAAAATATAAAATACAATCTAAAAAAAAAAACAAGATCACTAAGTCCAACAACTCACCATGTGTCAATAGGTTTAGGCCAGACTTTCATATGATCAGCAGATGAAGAGGTTTTCCATGGACCTTCTGTAGTACTGTCCATTTTTTCCACATCATATCTATCCTTCCCTTTTACCTTAGTTATCTGGTATGGACCTAGGAACTTGGGTTTCAATTTCATTCCTACTCCAAACTGTGTTCTTTTTATAGCCACAATATCTCCAACATTATAACTGTAACCTCTTTTTCTCCTTTTGTTAAAACTTCTCATGTTTTCTTCTTGAATTTTCAATATTTGCTGTTTCGCTTTCACACGTAGTTCTTCTCTATCTTTAATATAATGATTTCTACTTTCCTCTCTAAGCAATTCATAAATTTGTATATCCTCTTTTGTCTTCATTTTTGTGCCAATAATAAGTTCAAAAGCGGTAGTGTCAATACTTCTGTTATAAGTGCTGTTTAAGGCTCTTTGAAGACGACTCACATGTCGGTACCATAATGTAGGATTTTCAATACAGAGTTTGGTCAGTACAGAAATAATAATTCTATGAACTCGCTCCACCTGTCCATTTCCCCTGGGTACACCAGTAGTTATGGTTAGGTGCTTAATATCTTCCTGTTTGCAATATTCTTCAAATTCACTACTTGTAAATGCTGTACCCTTGTCAGTTATAATTCTATGCGGGTTACCAAAACATTGCTGATGCAGTCTTAATTTATCTAATGCTTCTTTACTGGTTGTGCTTTTTGTTGGATAAATCCATGTGAATTTAGTAAATGCATCAATTATAGTAAGAATATAGTTATATTGTTTCTTAGTTTCCGTCATAGGCCCAATGTGATCAACATGTATTGTGTGCAATGGAACATCCTGTTTTTCAATGGGATTAAGAAATCCTTCCTGCTTTCCCTCCTTTCTATTCGCCAATAAGCATGGTATACAGGTTAACAAGAAATTTTCTATTTTCTTAGGTAAATTATTAATGTAATAATCTTTACTTACTAACTCTAACATCTTCTTTATAGAGAAATGACCATTTTGGTGGACCCTTTTTAAAATCTCATTTTCCATGCTCTTCGGAATAACTAATTGTTTGTTTTCTCCTTTATATAGTAATCCACTATCCAATATATAGTCTTGATAAGGTTGTTGTTTCAAAATTTCAATAATTGCTTTCAGGCCATCATCATTTTCTTGAGCATATCTTATGCTGTCATGTAAATCTGCAAAAATGGTGTAAACAAATGGGTTCCTACTAAGCGCATCAGTATGTTGCATCTTACTTCCTTTGCGATGCTCAATACTAAAATCATAATCTTGCAAAAGTATTATCCACCTTGCAACCCTTGTGGACATTGCTAAATCCTTCTTATTTAATGTCATTTGAAATGCTTTACAATCAGTTATGATCTTAAAATTGATTCCGAATAAATAATGTCTAAATTTTTTTATGCCTTCAATAATCGCTAAAGCCTCAAGTTCATAGCTGGTATATTTGCTCTGTTGTTCAGTAGTTTTCCTACTCATATAATGAATTGGATGTAACTCACCATCCTCAACACTTCTCTGCATTAAGATAGCTGAATATGCAATACAAGAGGCATCTGTATGTAACTCTGTCGGCAACCTAGAGTCAAATATCCTTAATACTGGTTTTGTAACTAATTTCTCTTTTAATGTATTAAAGGAAACCCTATGCTCATTGTGGAATACAAACTCTACATTCTTCTTAAGTAAGTCTGTAAGTGGTTGAGCAATCAGTGCAAAATTATGAATAAATTTACGAAAATATGAACATAAACCAATAAAACTTTGCAGCTGTTTCACATTTTTTGGTTCAGGAAACCTTGCTACGGCCTCAGTCTTATCCAGTGAAGGTCTCACCTTTCCACCTTCAATTACATGTCCAAGATACTCAACCTTTCTAACTAAAAGTTGACTTTTTTGCCAATTAATTTCAAGACCATACTCACTAGCCCTCTTCAATACCTGTGATAATCGATCTAAAGCTTGGTCTTCGCTTTCCGCTGGAATTAATAAATCATCGATGAAAATCAAGATCACACCTCTATCTACCAAATCACGAAAAATTATGTTTATAAACCTTGTAAACACCTTAGGACACACCGATAAACCAAATGGAGCCCTCAAGAATTCATACTGTCCGGATGGGGTAACAAAAGATGTATATTTAATTGAATCTTCATGTACCCTTAAATGAAAGTAACCATTCCTTAAATCCAGCGCACTAAAAATTTTACCATTTTTACACTTATCAATGAGATCATCTACAATAGGTAAAGGATATTCATCTTTAATTATTTTCCTATTAATCAACCTATAATCAATGCAAACCCTAAGACTACCATCCTTCTTTCTTACTATTACTAATGGACTTGCATACTCTGACTGGCTTTCCCTAATAATACCATCTTCAAGCCATTTGCTTATTTGACAACTAACCTCTTCTTGTTCCTTTAATGCTAGTTTACGGGGTCGTTGAGCAACTGGAATATCATCCTTGAGGATAATACGTAATTCAATTGGTGCTTCTTTTGTCTTCAATGGTCGGTAGGTCTCCATCATACACCTCGCTTGTTGTTGTGCTATCCTGCTGACCTCACCACCTACAATGTCTAAATGAGAAGCAATACAAGTTAAATTATGCAGCCACTCTTCATTTGAAGGCCTAAGAAAAACATTATTGTTTTCTAAAACAAGGCAAACATATTGTAAAAACTGCTGGCCAAGAATTATGTTATATGTTATTGCGTTATCAGGCACTATATAAAACAAAATATTATCAAAGCAATGGTTTTCAACATACACTGTAGCATTAAAGCGACCTAATGCAGTTACGTTTATCAAGCCTAATCCAGTAAACAATGTCATGCACTTTTCAAATGTCTTTCCGGGCCATGCGTTATTGAAGCAGTCCATGCGTATTAAATTAACATCACTTCCAGAGTCTATCAGCGCAAGAATTGTTTTTTCGCAAACAGTAATATACTTTAGAGGTCTTCGACATCCATTAGCATCGTTTACATTCATGACATTGCGATTTTGACAACTGTCTAACTTCACGTCACTTGAATCGACATTTTCATTATTGCCACCCTGAAGGAACAAACTGTTGCGATGTCGTGATTCGTCGCAGTCACTAGGCTGAACATCGACACACATCGTTTGCATTTTCTTGCTGCCAACCTTATTGAACTCCCGATCGCGCCGCCATGTTTTTTCTTCGCTTGTATCTGCTATCTCGCTCAAGCGTTGACCTTTGAACTTGTAGCATTCCGATGATTTGTGTCCGAATGTATTGCATCGAAAACATTTATAACCCAAATGTTTTTGCGGGCATTGTATGGAAATATGACTTACGTCACCACAATTGTAACACTTTTTCAGCTGCTGGTTAATCTTCGTACTCGAACTTTCTTTATGATTGTTTTGATTGAAGGGCCTTCTTGCTACACTTTTAACTTGTTTTATTTGTTTTTCCTTGATACATTCGTAGATTTTTAATTTCTCCTTTAGATCAGAGTAAGATGTTACGCCGTACAACATAATCTTATTTATCTCGTCGTCTATAATTCCATCTATTATGTATTTTATTGCCACATAATCAGGCATTTTTCCTCGTTTTCCTAATTCCTTCATTATCAGCATATAGTCTATGCAGCTCTCGTTATGTTTTTTCTTTCTGGCACTCATCATTTCATGTATAGACTTTATATCCACAGAGTCCGGAAATTCTCTGGTGATAGCTACTTTCAATTCTTCCCATGTTTTAAAAGGTTTCTCAGCCTTTAGCCATAATAATGCCGTACCTGTAAGCGATCTTCGCGCCACAAGTAATTGTTGCACAGCAGACCAGCCAAATATTTCAGCATTATCTTCCACATCTTGTATCCATCTCGTAATGGAGTAAGTTTTGTCCTGCCCGTTAAACGTAGGCACAAGCTCCGCCGTCATTTGTAACATTTGTCCGTGCTCTCGCCGTCCGCCATCTTGTCCATGTTCGTACGCGTAATCCTCCTGGCGACTTTTACGTCTTTCTTGCAGATCCTTCGGCATGGTGATAGCAGTTGCTTTCGTTTATCGTCGTCGTCGTCGTCTTCTTATACGTCGTCAAAATATTACAGACCACTAATTTGATGCCTTAGAATACGCCGCCACGTGCCGCGTATTTGTCGTTCGCCTGAGATACACCGAATATGCTCGTTCTTCAATCGCGGACGAGTCCCCAAAAATGTGGGGGGATAAATGAAGGTCGTTTCGCTAGGGAATCTCCTTTATTTCGCCGATTAACAAATTTTACTTTAAGAGCTCAAGCGTCGTTCCTACTGTATATCGCCATTACTCCTTTTTTTTCCATCTCTTTCACACAGATCTTCCTTTTCCTAACTTCCGTTCGATCCGTTTCATGCATCACTTATTCATTCATCCCACATATACATATATACGTTCGAATTGAGAAACGTCCTTCTTTTTTGAATTCGTTTAAAGTGGTGATATCCAGGATTAGCTAAAACATACGGACATAAAACAACCCAGTCTGACCTATAGAAATAGTTTTATTAAATCATCTTAGACCGACATAAGCTAGTCCGAAATAAAACTGACGGTCTTGTTCTCTACAGGGTCTCTATAAACTCTTAACTGAATCGTAATAAAAGATACGACATGCTTATTTATACACTTTATTTATGTATACACAAAGTTCTAGGCAAGAGAAAATAGAATTTTACTGAGCAGTAGTCAATGACTTCATCACCAATTTATTTTACCAATTATTACATAGTCTGATTTTTTTATGTGAAAAGTTGCCTCACCTGATGTTAAGTATTAAGATATCTGCTACACCCGAGGGTTCCAGATGCGTTGGCAACCTTTTGAAACGCGCTCACCAGACGAAACGCGAAAGTATACTTCCACTTGACGGCGGTCTTCTGTGAGGTCGTGGTACTTACCCTGACGAGCCCGCCCAATCTTGTGCTAGGGACACCCAACAGCCGAGGCTACTGCGTGTCCCTACCACCATGACATGAATAGTGAATTCCCGATATTACGTAAAATTCCTCTGATGTCACAACGTTTTTAATAAGTATTATTGCATCGAAATGCAAAAACCAACATGATTTTAATATGGATTTTGTGGAATGATAAGGATCTCTAATGGAAATTATTTTATTTAGATGAGAAGGTGGTAAGCTCGTGGTTAACCTGCTGATGGTAAGTGACAACCGCCGCCAATTGACATTTGCAAGATCCGTAGGGTTGCCGATACGTAGTATTTCAATAAAGTGGGCCAGTTACCTCACTCAGACGAAACGCAGAATTGTAATAATTCTACTTCACGCCAGTCTTCTGTGTGGTAGTGGTACTTCCACGGAAGCGAAGACTGTTGCATGGCCCTAGCATAAAAGATAAATATATCATCAAATAATAAAAGGAAAAGTTGATGATAAAATAATCGAACCCTTAATATATTGGAAAACCGTATTAGTTAAAGAATTTTGGATATAGCCATTAAATCGTCTACGGACATATGCGTTCTGTGTTTGATGTGAATAATAAAAATATTATGAATAATTGACACTAGACACCTGCAAAAATAGTTATGACAGTTACAAACCTATGTGTGTTTTATGTTTTAAGTGAGTAAAAAAAATATTTTGAGTATTTGATATTCTACACTAGCAAATATTGTTTTGCCGTATTTTACTTCTTCGTCCATACTTAATAAGTAATACTAAGTACTAATACTAGTACAGAGATTAAATATTCATGGTAGAGTTGGGCGATACTGGATATAGCCATTTTCCAGTACACGTGAATATTTATTTTCCTTAACTTTTGCCTTGTTTTCCACTTTTAAGTTACTATGCTGTCCATTAATTCAGGAGTTACCCAACCACGGCCCGCGAGAATAAAGTTATGAAATTATGAATATAGACGTCGCAAGTTAGAATAAAAAGTAACATATATGACCCTTTCTCCACGACTGTTATTGTTATTTTGACAGTTATAGTTATTGTAAAAGAAAAACCAAATGTCCTTTAAGAATATAACATGTATTTATAAAATTATTTTGGGAATTATATGGTGGCTTATTTTAATTTTAATTTCCGACGTTACTTGTTATAAATGCTTTCAAGTCCCACGACCATTTCCTTATAAAATATAAACACAATTATTATCAAAATGACGATGAATAAAATGCCTATACATTAATGCTTTGAGCGTTCATTTCATGTTCATTTTCGTTTTTTGTTTTACACATTAAACATTAAAACAAATAACTATTTAGAGTTGCGACGAATGTCGTAGGTTGATGGATATAAAATTCAATGACATCAAAAGTTATGGTTCTCTTTATTATAGATAGGTTTTGTATCTACGTCATTACACTGCCTGTACATCTGTCCCCTGACCATGAATGCTGTTTATACCATTCACGTTTCAAAACGTCGGAACTAAAATAAAAAATGAACGCGATAAAGGCATAAAATACTTTCATTGGTGAAGATAGATTATTAAAAATAAACAAGTAGTAATGGGAATCTAATGCGTCTGGTAACATGTCTTCCGGGTATATGACCTGATGGTGCGAAAATCTCTTCATCTATCCGCTTTCTTCATTGTACTTTTGCAAAGCTGGTGAAGCCCGGGAAGACGCGGGTTTTCGTCCGTTTATCTACGACAATTCACATTATATATGCCATTACAGTTGTACAGTTATGCGAATGAAAAACGTAGCTCAACATTTGTTCTCATAAACCATCTGAACAGCGAATCTTGGATCCTGTTACAAACACTGTTCATCGAATTCGATGAATGTTGAGTAACTCGAATACGTCGGCAAATACTTGCCTGTCTTATCTCTGAAAAATAAACGAGAAAAACGTTCTGAATTGTATTGTATTGGGTTATTTAAATCCAAATTTATATCCATAAACAACTTATCCCATTGATACATTATAATATTCACAGTACCAATTAAACAACTCACAGGAAACTCTACTCAGAAAAGACCACTCTGGCGGATCATAGAGAGCAAAGTCAACCCCAAATAATGGAGAGAGACAAATAGGAAGAAGAATTAAGTAACTCTAAAACATCAAACACACGCTTTGTCTGCCTAAAGGAGGGGTATACAAATGATTGAATATTTTCTGTCATGCTCATTTTAAAAATCTTACATAAAATAGTACATACTTAATAATGTCAGTACTTAGTTTTTATTTTCAACTTATTATAAATTACTTTTAATGTTTGATTTTTTTTATAATTAGTAAAAAAATACAGAAATGATTTATTCAATTATTATAATTATATTTTTTATTAGCTTAATTAGCGGTAAAAACAAAACTTACTTACTAGTCAGTTCCTACGTCTTTTAATTGTTAAAATTTTGTTTGAGCTCTTAATATTTTGAAAACCCTTCATAATTATTTCGTACTTGCTAGCGCAGAACGCAAAAAAAACGTTTTTGAGCGTCGAGATTTGAATACTTTTAAATTTAAAAGGAGCTTTCAATGAAGCCACGTAATTCAGACTCAAAAGCTTCTCGTTTTTAATTCCACATAACCGAGAAGCTTTAGTATGAAGTTAATTTTTCAAAAAACTTTACAATATTTTTTCATATGAAAAGCTGAAAAAGGCGCAAGCAAGGATAACTCATTTTTTTATGTGAAAAGATGACAAACGACCTGATGGTAAGTGAATACCGCTGCCCATGAACATCTGCTACACCCGAGGATTACAGATGCGTTGACAACCTTTTGAAAATTGGGCTCCGGCTACCTCACTCACCAGACGAAACACGAAAGAATTTGTCAATTTACGCTGGTCTTCTGTGAGATCGTGGTACTTACCCGGACGGGCCTGCCCATTCGTGCAACAGCCGAGGCTGCTGCGTGGCCCTACCACCGAAGATATCTGGACATCATCTGACATTTATAACCGTCGAGGGGTCGAATATTTTTGAAATGTATATAATCAAAATAAAAAATGACGTCATGTTTAAACAGACACATTCAAAGTAGTTTTTAACAGATATGAAACTTCATTGGACCATTTACTACATATACCAAAATTAAACTCACAACACATATTCACAGATAGTTTCTAAACGAGTAGGGATTTTTTGAAATATCATTCTCTCTTAGCGTTCTCTGTAAGTTTCAAGTACCCGTTGCATTTTTAAAGCTCACCGCCATGTTCGACTTAGTTCCATGTCAACGAACTAGTTTCATGCACTCGTCAGTTTGCTTCTCTCAGTTACCCGTTTTATTCACTTACATAGTCAGGTGCTGAAAAGTAGATGTATGTCGTTTCACGTGTTCTTTTCAAAACTAAAGGTGTTCAAAAATAACTATGAATGGCCTCGAGCGTATTATGGTAAGTTACGTATTATTTTTTATGTAAAATTTTAAAGTTTTATAAGAACGCGCAAGGGTCTATGTGAATAAAGATATTTTGAATTTAGTAACATCTGTTCGTCTCGACAAACACTCAAGACTGTTGTAGTTTCACTCTAGTGTCCAGGCCCCGGAAATCTTTAGAAACTACTGTTTTTTTATGTGGGAAGGTGGCAAATGAGCTGATAGTTCACTTGATGTTTAGTGACAACCCCCACCTATTGGCAGTTTCGACACCCGTAGGGTTGCAGATGCGTTGCCACCTTACAATAAAGTGGGCCCTGGCTACCTCACTCACCAAACGAAACGCAGAAGCACTTCCACTTCGCGCCGGTCTTCCACACACACGTGGAAGATGTTAATCTCATGAATAGCTCTGGAACATACATTTTTTTATGTGATGAAGTGACAAACGAGCTTGCGGTTTACCTGATGTTAAGTAATAATCACCGCCCATGGACATTTGCACAAAGTAGGGTTGCAAATGCACTGCCACCTTTAAATAAAGTGAGCCCCGGCTACCTCACTCACCAGACGAAACGCAAAAGTGAAAAACTTCTACTTTACGCTGGTCGTGGTACTTACCCAGACGGACCTGCCCATTCGTGCAACAGTGAAAACTGTTGCGTGGCCTATAAAAGCTGGTAATAATAGAAATTTCTCGAAATGCAAAATAATAGAAGTACAGAAATTTATATAGGTTTAAATTATGTGCTCTACAAATCGCAGATGCGGCCACATAAGTAATAGTTTCGTCGCCTCTGGTTAGGAGTGACCCATTACCAGCTTACTTCATCTTTACTCATTTTTTTATTTTATTTTTATTTATTTGGTTTACCAGCAATTGTTACATTTATACATTCATTAGAATTAGTACACAGTATATTTCTATAGCTAAATGCACAATTAATTAAAGGTAAACACCACATGCGAAGTATCAAGTAACACCAATAAGCTTAACAATAACAAATGTGTACAGAATACAATTAAAAAAAAAAAAAAAGGTAGTGAAAAAGAGTTTTTAAAAATTTTTGAGACTTAATTAAAAATATATGTGCTATATGACTAATCTACTCATCGACAATGGTTTCTTGCAAGTGCTTACGAAAGGTATTGAGACTAACAGCATGAATATCAGTTGATTTTCCGTAATTATTCAAAAGTCGGCTCGCTCTGGGGACAAACGAGCTTGAGCCCAATACTGTTGTGCGTAAAGGTGGAACCAATGGTTGGATTTGGGTTCTAGGTAGCTTATTCGGTACATTGAATCTAAATTTACTTAACAGATTAGGACAATCTATTTTATTGTTAAATAATTTGTTTAAAAAGATAAGATCAAGCTGTGTTCTGCGATTTTCTAGTGAAGTATATTTAAAATTTTTCAGCCTGTCTTTGTACGAAAACCCCTTCCTACATTGTTTCGAAGAATGAGCTAGATTGCAGAGATATCTCTTCTGTATTCGTTCTAACCTCAGAGAGTGACATGCATAGTGCGGTCTCCACACAATACTACAGTATTCCAGAATGCTCAGGACAAAGGAGTTGTATAGTAGTCTTTTTGTTTCTAGCCTCCGGAATCCCCTTCCAATTCTAATAAGAAATCCAAGCATATTAGAAGCTCTTTTTATGACATTTTCTAAATGGGCTCCAAAGGTTAACTTTTTATCAAATATCACACCCAGATCTTTAATGTATTCAACTTCTTGTATCCTTACTCCATTAATATAGTAACTAGATTTAATAATTTTGAATTTTCTAGAGAATTTAATATAAAAACATTTACCCACGTTTAGTTGCATTCCGTTCAATTCACACCAGCGTGACAAGCCATTTAAATCTTCTTGCAATAGTAAGGAGTCAAACTCAGTATTAATTATTCGTAATAATTTCAGATCATCGGCATACAGGTATGGAACAGAATTTGAGATATAATCAACAATGTCATTAATGAAAATATTAAATAAAATAAGACCCAAGTTAGAACCTTGGGGTACACCCGACTCTATGTTATACTCCCTTGATTTAAAACCGTTAACTACTACAAAAAAATTTACGATTTTTAAGGTATGAGTCAAACCAATTCAGAAAAGTTCCATTAAAACCATAATTTGACAACTTCTTAATTAATATTTTACGAGGCACCTTATCGAAAGCTTTGGTAAGATCTGTATAAATAACATCTACCTCGTGGCGAGCATCAATTGCCTCCGTAATATTTTCAACAAAAGAAACCAAGTTTGTAGCCGTTGATCGACATTTCATGAAACCATGTTGATGATTTGTTATAAGCGGCTTGACATGCTCCGAAATGTACGGGCAAATCAGAATTTCGAATACTTTTGATAGCGTTGAAAGAATGGAAATTGGTCTATAATTTGTCACTAAACAATTTTCACCCGACTTAAAAACTGGAACCACCTTAGCGACCTTCCACTCATCAGGAAATATCCCTTTAGCCAGAGAGAAATTGTATATGAAACAAAGAGGCACAGCAAGATTAGAGGCGCAGTTTCGCAAAAATATGGGTGGGATACTGTCAGGCCCAGAGCCTTTATCCATATCCAAGGATTTCAATGCACGTACTACAGATGTTGAATACAGAGGCCACTGATTGACAAACTGAATCTATTATGACATTGGGGGTAAGTTGAGTCGGATTGTAATGGGTCTCTAGTATAAACTTCCACAAACCGGCTTGCAAAAAGATTACAAATGCTCGGACCATCACTTGCAGTCATCACTCCATCTGTCATGGTAGTAGGGTATGAACTGCACCCACCTTGCTTACTTTTGACAAAAGACCAAAAGGCCTTAGTATTTCTTGATATTCGGTCTTCAATGTTATTTATGTATGCGTTGTAACACGTAGTTGTGAGCTTCTGACACCTTTTTGATAAAATACTTAACTCTATCCTATCCATTGGATTGCAGTATTTATTATATCTCTTTCGGATTTTATGTTTTTCACGAAGTCTACTTATCAAACTATGACTAAACCACGGCGGATATTTCTCAGAGCTGACTGTTCTTTTCTGTGGAACAAATTTTGATATAACTTCTCTGATTAGTATCTAGAAATGCGTAACAATTTGGTTAATGTCATTATATTGGGAAAATTGTGTTACCCAGTCGATATTGGAAATAAAGTCATTAATGGAACAGTAGTCAGCTCTTCGAAAATTAAGTTTAGTAAAATTTGAATTGTGATGGAGTTGAATAACATAATCGAAATGTAAGTCTATATGCAATGGAGGGTGGTAAAGGTCAATTTTACTTAATACGTCTAATGATTCATACACTTTGCAATCAACCATGTCGGTGAATAATAAATCTAAAATTCTGTTTTGATAATTAGTAACTGTATTACACTGTTTTAAATTGTTCAGAGATGCAAAGTCTATTAACGTTTGACCAAGTACAGGTACCTGATAACTTACATCAGCATCTTGTATAAGTTTCCAATTAATATTGTGTAAATTAAAATCACCAATAATAAAAATATGTCCTTGAAACCTCTCCAATGCTGAGCTACAATTGTTAACAAAACTATCTAACAAACAACGATTTACTGGTGGGGGAAGGTACACAGCACAGAAGGCAATTTGTTTTACTGTACCAGCAATTACAATATTCACCATAACCCACAAGTCTTCACATGAACTGTTCCAACATGTAATTTCTTTGGCTTGAATCCTCTTTGACATTGCAATCAGTATTCCTCCCCCATCGCTTTAGTAGGGAAACCAGTAGAGTTTCTATCTCTTCTAAATACATTGTATCGATCATCAAATAGTTCGGAACTTAATATATTGCTATTAAGCCAAGTCTCAGTTAGTACAATAATATCAAAGTCACAAATTGCTAAATTTTTATAAAATATATTTGTCTTGGTTCTTAACCCTCTAGTGTTTTGATAATATAATTTTAATGTGAATTTAATAATTTTAGATCATTTGCAAGCTTATAATACAAATAAAAATACATAGTAGTAACGAGAAAAAAAAAAAATAATAACAAATTATCCTAATGCCGCTAAAGTCTTTAAGTCTTTGACAATGATATAACCTGCACCCTCATTCTTTCTTAGATAAATCTTCCCCCCTCTGACCCACACGAATTTGAAACCCTTTTCTTTCGCTGTTCTTCTAGCAGCTGCATGAAGCGCTTTGTTAGCCACTGATAGGTGCTCAGCGATGTAGATGGGAGTTTTGTTTCCGACAAATCCGAGGTGCGAGCTATTTAACTTATCATTTGGATTTTTTTTTATTATAGTTAATACTCGCAGCCAAGAATGCATCTCGTAGTTTTAAGTCTTTAAATTCTACGACTATAGACCGGGGACGTGAACTGTCTTGTTTTAGTTTTGCTATTCTTGTAATCCGGGTTATGTGTTCATCGGCAACTTCGCATTCAATAACACTTCCCAACTTTTTAACCAAAGTTACTAAATTTTCTGATTTTTTTTCGGACAAGCATTGTATTTCAATATTATTGGCGCGGGAGTTTTGTTCCAATTGATTAACGCGAGATTGGAGGCTCAAGACGGAAGATTCCATTAAGGCATTTTTCTCCTCTAACTTTTTTATTTTTTCCTGGGCAGCTTTATGCTCTTTACTTAGTATTTCATAAGTATCGTTTATAAAGTCCATTGACTCCTTGATATCCTTAAATTCTTCCTTTATAGACTTCATTTCAACATCCAGGATTGCACGTATACTACGGTTAATTTCTTTTGTAAAATCTCTACTCATCCAACATAATAGAGCCGCTTGAATCGGCACGACCACAAAATCAAAAAAATCAAATCAAAAATATATTTATTCACAAAGACGCTTGCGCGTTCTTATGAAGTGTCAAAATTTTACATAAAAATTAATACGATCGTAAGTTACCACATACAGTTTGTAAATTACCGTATACATCACAACCGATCAACTCCACTCTTGGCCTTACGCGGAGATTTTTGTCTCTTGGCATTTTCTATTTATCACGATGTCAGCTCAGAGGAATTGTTAGGAGTAATACGTAAGTCCCACCGCCAAATACTATCGATATCATGAAGATGGAATTGAGCAACAAATTGTAAGAAACTTTCATCAGCGGTATTTCCGAACAATACGACTTATGTATCTCCAAGAAGATTACCTATTTTTAACTCAAAGGCACGCAATGCAACTACAATTTCTCAATTAGAAGTTAACAAAGTTAATAGCTTAAGAGTAGAATATAGCTATCTTCCTTTAAAATAAGATAATTGAATGTTGCAGAGTTTACGGAATACTTAAACAAAATCTCTATGAAGAGTTAGTAGGATAGACTTTTGAGTTATTATAAAATGATTACCACTTTCTATAAGTATGTGACATTTGGATACAATAATATATTTTGTACAAAAAAGTAATGTAAAAAGCGAAATACGATAGACCATTAATCTTAGATAAGGGACGTGTAGTGAGATAAAGCGAGCAAAGTTAACACATACTGAAACAAAATTACGTTTTCTACGAAACGGAATTGCAAAATGGAATGAAACAAAAAAAAAATTCTAAGATAAAAATTTTAATATGAACATCGGCAATATGTTTATCATCATATTGCGACCATTTGGAAATAAAAATGCTCTAGATACGTAACATTCAGACAGAAAGACGATTTATAAGAATACGAAAGATTACATATAGCCTATGTCTTATTAAAGTTACTTAAACTTAAACTTAAAGTTTCATTAAAATCCATTCAGTAGTATTTGCGTAAAATAGTAACAAACATCCATCCATACATACAAACTTTCGCCTTTATAATATAAGTAAGGAAGTAAGGATTATTATATACTTTCGCCCTTGGGTTGATGACCACTAATGCAACGCGTCACCTTGTGTGTCCTATAAAGTTTATTCAAATTCAAATATCTTTATTCAACATAGGAGCATTACACTCACGTATTGATAGTAAAAATACTACCAACCGGGTTTAGAAAAGAATGCCTCTGTACTGAGAAGAACCAGCGAAAGAAACTCAGTGTTTTATTTAAATAATCATTAATACAGCCTTTAACACACAAACGTTCTTTCACTACTTTTTTAAATTTAGCTATTGATGCATTTTGTAAATTGTCTGGGATTTTGTTGTAGAAACAATACATTGTCCCATATAAAAAATACTTATTTTACGCCGTTTGCGGGTACGGTCAGTTTATACTATGAACATTATTATGTCTTGAAAATTTATCCTTATTTTTATGGACATACAGTCAATACCGTCATCTCTTTAAACAACTTTCTTTACGATTCAAATGAACTATGAATATTGAAAATGATTGATAATAAAAACATACTATACGGTTTGCATTAAAAACCAAATTATTTTTTTTTTTTAAATTCAAAACTGCCTAGCACTTGACTGCCATCCCACCTGATGGTAAGTGGCGATGCAACCATTGATGGTAAGCGCGCTAGCTCAGTAGAAACCTATTCACTCTTGGCCTTGAAGACGCCTACGTTGTAATCGGAGGGAAAGACGAAAATAAAAAATATCCAAACAAAAATATGCTCACGGCAAAAAAAATTCAATAATTATGCAACTAAGCCAAAACAAAAAACAACCATTACAATTTTAGAGTCCTATAATCGACAGAGGGAGAAGAAGATTGAAGAAAATGTATCAGTATTTCGAATCTTAAAAACGTCCATGAAAACAAATGTCCAATTTAAATTAAAAATAAAGGAGATTCGTTTGAAATAATCATAATAGAGAAGGCAAAAGTGATCTAAAAATAGTAGACAATGACTTGAATTCTATTCAAGTACTCTTTCAGGAAAAAAACGGTGATGGAAGTAATCATTAGAGCTATCTTTGTCTAGCTTTTAAAGAAATACCCCTGACATTGATTTCACAAACTGGTGTAAACAACTTGACTGCCATCGAGGTGTAGTCTACGATATTTCATAGTTCCTGATGCTGTACGGATTAATCACGTGAAAAATAATCGTTTCTCTTTTTGTAACACCCTCCACGGAGTGGTATTTGGCTCAACCAATTTAATGACACGTATATGGCTCTAAATATGCCTGGGATGATTAGAAGACTTGACCATATCTTGGTCTTCGAGTGACAGCACTCCTTCGCCACGCCCATGAAAAGTTCTCACTCCACGTCAGTGTTTTAAATTTTCTATATCGATTCCAGAGCGTTATATAATTTATCAGAAATGAAAATTCGAGACCTGAGAACCTGTATCAAAATTAACATATTGTCGCATACATTGAATTCTCTACTAAAATATGTACCGCCCTCAAACAGGACGTTTGAAATACACTCACAAATCTTGAGCTCGACGTAGTGAATTCACGATGACGTCATACACCCAATCTCGATCGCGGAGTTACCAGATGTGGCAACAGAAAACAGCTTTGATAAAACTTTCAGCGCGACCCTGCCCTCGCGCCGCACCTTAAAAATTCAACAAAGGTACACCTTATCGGTATTCCGTTTGCAACAGAGTTTTATTGCATCTTAAATCAGTAACGGCCACATTTATCAGTCGGTGCGTTACGACCGCTCCGTGGTACCTGAGTGCGATGTTTCGGTACACATATCGTTTCCTTGGATTTATTTAAAAGAAAATTGGGTTATGATGCAATTAGTAGAATGAAAACAACTGTGTTATGGTGGCGGAGCAATTACCTTTAAACATAGGTTTTATACGATATAAGTTCCGGCAATGAGCATCCAACTCAGGTTGCTCGAGTACATTGAATTAAAGGCGAGCGCCCGGAAACTGAGCTATCACGGCTCTGGTTATCATGGCAGTTACTTTACAGTAATGATATTTTCTTAGAGCTTAGTGCGTCTGGTCACGTTACCCTGAAGTAGCAGGTGTGCAGGACGAAAAAAAATTTTGACAATATATCTGCACATATTAAGTTTCATATTAAATAAGGTTATACTCTGCTAAAGAGAAAATATGATAAATTAAAGTTAAAAAATGAGGATGTGTTTCCGCTGCGTAAATCTAATTTTCTTAGTTAGTAGGAAAAACTATATTCAGTACGATGAGCTTAACTGTGTCACGATAAACGAAAAGATCGATAACCAAAACTCATAGATACACGACAGACCATTTTAACCACACCTTGTATCCATCACATTAAAACGATACGCTGATTATAATTGACTCTAAGAAATTCCAGGTTATACCTAACTACAATCATAACTTTGCACGCGCGAATAGAAAGCTTTTCCAAGCAAATCTAGATTCCTATTGCTAAAAAGTTTTCCAATCTGAATTTTTCCCTACGAAGTGCACGTAGAAATCGTGGTTCACAAATCTAACGGAGAATGAACTAAAGTAGAACGATAAAACTTCTATCCACGGTGCTCTGAGATAACATTTGAATATGGATTTAATAGCAAACCACATTTTATAGCTTCAGAGGGTAGATTCACGAAGGCTTGAATTTAATTAAAAGTAGTTGGAATAATACTTACTCTATCTATCTTTTGAATTCATCAGACTAAAAATGGATAGCAAGTGCCCGCTTTTAAATTCCCCTTGCGTTACTAGTGGTGATCCTGTCGCCCTAAGCTGTTTGATTAGTGGTAGGGCCACGCAACAGCCTCGGCTGTTGCACGAATGGGCAGGCCCGTCCGGGTAAATACCACGACCTCACAGAAGACCAGCGTAAAGTGGAAGTATGATAAATAATTTCGCGTTTCTTCTGGTGAGTTAGGTGGCCGGAGCCCAATTTTCCGGCCGGAGCATAATTTCTTAGTTGCAACATATTCCAATCATTGTAACACAACGTGCTAATTTTATCATTATACATTACTAGCCCACCCCGGCTACGCACGGCCAAAACAAAAACTATTAATCCGATGGCTACCAAACTTCACAGGACCACCCACTGGGCTAATCTGAAGATTGGCTAAAAATTTAATCAAATCCAGTACAGCTGTTTTTGATTTCAATTTTATAATTTATTATTTTTTTTTTTTATCAAACTTTTTGCCTCTTAGTTTGAGATATCGATTTGAAAGAGAATTTGCTGACAGCTGCCACATTAAAAGAACATACCGAAAACTTTATGCCTGCAGACTGGAAAACTGGACTGGGGAAAACAAAGTTAAATGAAATATGTTAGCCGATAGGTTGATTGGTTTCATCGTTTCTAATATACCATTTCGTTGTTATTAAAACACAACAGACAATAACGCATTTCAGTGTGGTATTGGTTTTTATGAATATAAAGTTATTTGAATGCCATTTCATCAATATTGATTTTAATATACAAATTATTACATTTATTATTAGTGTTTAAACAAAAGTTTCCAAACACTCCTTTGATTTTTAAATTGGAATTTGAAGTGGCAATAAAACAAAATGTTAATAAGAATGAAGATGCTCATAAATGAAATCAACTTGCGAACGCCCGTGATGGCAAATCACGTTAGTGATCAAAAATCACGTGGGCGACGACAAATCACGTACGTGGTTGTAATAAATTACTTGTGTTTATTTTTATATTTTAATAAGAATGGGTTTACGCGGTGACGTGCAATTATTGAAGACGCCTAAACTATTTTCCGTTACGTAAATATCTATACTTGAATACTCACAATTAACGTAAACACGGTAGAACTATACACAACAATGGTTAATGATTGTCTCATGCATAATTATTCAAAGTTCGTAATAAATTATCTAATAATAACATTTTAATACTACAGGAAAAGATAAATGAACAAAATGATCGTGGAATATTAATCACTCATTACAACGCCAGTACCAATAAATTTAAATTCTAAGCTACCTTGGAAAATTTACGCACACAAGAATATGAATTTGTTCGTGTTAATTACGAAGAGTAGCAAGTAATTATAGGAGACATCTAGCCTGCAAAAATAGAGACTTTAGCAGGCGACAATTACACTAATTAAATAAATAATATATAACGGAATTGAAAAGAATAGAAAAACAAGAGAATAAACGGGAAAGGTAGGAGCAAAAAATATATTGAATAAAATCTGATTACAACTATCTAAGCCCTTTTTTATGTCAGAAAGTGGCAAACAAGCTAGCTGACAACAACCAAGCACACCTGATGTTGTGATAACCGCCGCTCATGGACATTTGCAACGCCCGTAGGGTTGCAAATGCGTTGCCACCTTTAAATAAAGTGGGCCCGGGTACCTCACTCACCAGACGAGACGCAGAAGTGTAACACTTCTACTCAACTCCGGTCTTCTGTGAGGTCGTGGTACTTACCCAGACGGATCTGCCCATTCGTGCGACAGTGAACAATGTTGCGTGGCCCTACCACAGTAAAAATACCTTCAGAATGAGACTTAGGCTTTAAAATGAATACGTTCTTATCGGTGGAAGAATTAACGCCAGCAATTTCTTTTGTCAATATTACTTGATACATAAAATTTATTTCGTAAATGCTGAGGTGTGTTAATGCACTTCTCTGTCTGCCAAATTTATATAAGAAAATAATTGAAGGACGATGAAATAACACAAGGGGCATTCCACGGAGAAGCGGACGGGTAAAAACATTTGATGGTTTTTATAATATTTGCTTAAGTTATACATAGAGTAGAGTTATACATAGAGCCGTGACAGCTCAGTGTCCGGGCGCTCGCCTTTAATTCAAAATACTCGAGCAACCTGAGTTCGATCCCCGGTGCCGGAACCAATGAATTAACTTTAAGTGCTGACTTATCACGTGCCCCGCGATGAAGGAAAACATCGTGAGGAAACCTACATATCTTATTGTATTTCGAAAATACTTCTTGTATTTCGAAAATATGTGAAGTCCGCCAATCCGCAGTGGGGCCGCGTGGTGGACTATGCCCTGATACCCTCTGTATAGAAGAGGCCTTTGCCCAGCAGTGGGACATGTATAGGCTGTCACTTTTTGAAGTTGGTTGAAAATTAAGTTAAAAAAACAAGCCATAAATGTGTAAGTTACGAAGAGTATTACTTTAGCATACCCTGAATAAACTCACCTAAAATAACTTGATTAGCGAGTTTCCCTGAGTGTAGGATAGATAGAACTGACTTTTGACAAAAAGTTGTGCCAGTTAAAATCGAGTAAACACTTTCAAAATGTTTCACAGATAATAAATCAACAAGCCTAGGATATAAACTTTAAAAAAATTCGATGTGCGGGGACCTCACGGACTAAAGTTTCAAATTTAAATAAGTTTTTGCGGAGTCGATCTTCCGCATTGCAGCTAAGAGAAATGGCTCCACAAGTCAGTCACTCTACCAAGATTTACACACTCAGGCACAGATATCAACACACCCAGAAATAATACAAACACAAGCACACAACGCACATACATTAAATTCGACACAAATAATTCGAACCAGGAATAAGGATCAAGGGAGTAGCTATCTTTATGGATAACAACTCGGAGAGACTCGGGATAAGCTTCTGCAACCCAAAGACCAATAACTACGTCAAGATCTCACCCGGTCTCACTACCCTGTTGAATGGCAGCACATTCAAGACAAGCATGAAACGCAAAACGTACAACGCGTTAACGGAGGTTACAATCGCAGACCAAAAATGTCGAATATTGAGATCACGCAACAAGTCGATCCTACTGTTCGCATGGGGCGAAACAGACACTCCCTTTGCTCAAGCATGCACACTGCTGCGTCAACTCGGAGAGGCAGAGGAGGGTTCTAGTGGAGCACCCCGCATAATAAGTGTGGATGCTATGGTAGTCCAGCACAAGAAGGGGGAGGTCGCAGACTGCATAGGTTGCGTAAAAGCCTCAGAAAAACATGAGGTAGTCGTATATGAGGACACAGGTGAAAAACCTAAGCTTCCTTCGCAAATACGACTCGGCAACGGCGGCTTCTCCTGTCGACAGCTGGGGTGATCCAATAGCCAATCCAAGATCACTTAGCGGATCGGAACGGTTACAACAAAAAACAGCCAGTGACAGATCCACGGCGAGAGAGCACTCAAGCCAAATAAGAACCCAGGCGAGATCTGACGCAAGAGACAAGATCTATCTAATGCGGCCTTAAAAACATTCAGCGCAGCAGCCCAGAGCTTACCGGGATCGCGAGGAAAAGTCTAACAAGTTTTACCGAAAGCCATCAGGCGACCACAGCCAAGAAGCCTTCCAAGCATCCTATCCTAATATGCCCAAACTCCACCCTTACGAGAGCCGAAAAAGGAGAAGAAAATCTGCCAATCTTAAGACCAGTACATGATCCAAGAGACCACATAATAAACCCCTTCCTCGAGTTTCAGGGCCTCACAAGAGCGACGAGGGAAGTCAACTTAATGACATGCAGAGAAATTCTGCAAGCATACAGGGGAAACAATGACAGTCTTCTCCAAACAAAACTAGTGGAAGCAGAGGCAGCCATCTACAACAACACCACCTCAGAGGTTTTAAAGGGAACCATGAGGCAGCACATGGCAGCCTATAACGAGTCTCTTGGCTTCGTCGAGCTGGACGAGGAAAGGACAAAACAAACGGGACACCTAACGTTTAAAGCCGCTCCCGACGACCCGATAGTCGTCACCGCTAGATGCACCAAGGTTATGCTGGACCACAGAATCCTAAGCATAGCAAACGCCGTCTCGGGAGCACAAGATCCGGAAGCACCTTGGAAAGACTGGACGGTGCCGAACATTAGATGGATCAACGGGGTTCCCGGTTGCGGCAAAACAACGTGGATCGTCAAGAACTTTGACACAGGGAGGGACGTTGTGATCACCACAACAATAGAGGCGGCGAAGGATCTTCGCGAGAAGCTTGCTAGTCGCGTCGGCGCCAATGCAAATACCAAAGTGCGCACAATGCCTTCGGTATTGGTAAATGGGTTCAAAGAGCCAGAGAAGAAGACCTGTACTCGGCTCATGGTTGACGAAGCCCTTATGAACCACTTTGGAGCCATTGTGATGGCAATGCGACTGAGCGAAGCTAAAGAAATCCTGCTGATTGGTGACATCAACCAACTCCCCTACATTGACAGGGAAAACCTCTTTTCGATGCAGTACACTCGCCCAAACCTAGTGGCAGGCGTCAGTCAGGAAACTGCTGTGTACGCATAGGAACCCGATGGATGTAGCATATGCTCTCAACGAAATATACAGTGGCATATACTCTTCCAGATCCCTTGTGCATTCGTTGAGTATCGAAAGGTACTCCAACTCGCAAATACAGAAAACTCGTCCAGAAACGCTTTTCCTAGTCTTTACCCAGGCGGAAAAAGAGACCCTTATCAACCAGGGATATGGATCAGGCAACGGTTCGCGGGTTCTCACCATCCATGAAGCACAAGGACTAACATACGGGTCAGTCGTTGTCATGCGTACAAAAGTGAGCAAGCTACAGCTGCACGACAGCGTTCAGCGTGCCGTAGTGGCGGTATCCCGGCACACGGTCAGCTGTGTTTACTACACAGACGTCTGTGACGACGCAGCAAGCCGCCTTATCCAAAAAGCCATGGCGGCATCAACCTGCAAGATAAGAGACTACAACCTTAAAATGGCAATTAGGAACAGAGACGCAGCGGTCGCAGAGAGACTAGCAAAAAAATAACACCTATTACCAAATAACCTGCGACGACGAGATCTCCGTCCCTTCTCCCTACAGCAAAAACTGTGCAGATCAAAATATATATATATTAATTATTTTATATATATGTATAATAATAATAAAAAAATATATAAATACAAATATGAACTCACTGCTGCACCGCTACCAGCCCGGTTGATGTACGCGGCGGTGACAGCCCAAAAAGAAAAATAAAAAAAAAAAAACATGTTAACCAAAAAAAAGAGTACGGACCACGAGTCTGTAGAGTTACTTTGTTAAAATAAAAAAACATTAAATAAGTTAATAAAAAATAAATTAATTTTTTATATTATACCAATATTATTTGTTTCCTCGACAAACATTCGCACTTGTTATAAAAAAATGTGGAAAATTAATTCTAAGTTGTTGTCGTCGTTGATGTTTTATACAAACACTATCGACCTCTCGATTAGCAAAGCTATTATATATAATGGAAAAGGCGTATTTTGTCGAATTAAGGACAAGGATGTGTAGAAATGACTCTTGCTCTGCACCTGTCCCCTGGTAGCTGCTGATTTGTTGAAGTTGTCAAGGGAACTGGCGGTTCACCTGATGTTAACGAATAATCGCCGCACATTTGCAACACGCGTAAGATTGTAGATACGTTGCCAATTTTTAATAAAATGGATACCTCCTACCTTCACGCCGGTTTTGTATGAGGTCGTGGTACTTAACCGGACAACCTGCCCATTTCTGCAACAGCTGAATCTGTTGCGCGACCCTACCCACAGTTAAAATCACAGTTCATATGTGAGTCTCTTTTCCATCTTTAATTTGTAACTAGCGACCCGCCCCGGCTTCGCACGGGTGCAATGTATTATACATATAAACCTTCCTCTTGAATCACTCTATCTAGTAATAAAAAACCGCATCAAGATCCGTTGCGTAGTTTTAAAGATCTAAGCATACATAGGGACAGACAGACAGCGGGAATAAACAGTTTTAAAACCAAATGTCGTCTACAGGATGAAATGGAGATTGAAGAAAAGATGGATGGACTTTTGAAATACGATATATTTTTAATTCAAGTTTACTTTCCATGACTGTGAATAGAATAAATTGAAATTATACACCGCACCTAATTGAAATGAGAAAAACACCGACTCAAGCACGAAGGGCGTAGTGGGTAGTGTACCTGCCTATTGCGCCAGAGAGTGTGGGTTCGATCCCCGCTACTGGTAAAATATTGTGTGATGAACATAGTTTTTCCTAGTGTCTGGGTATTTATATAATTATGTATAATATACGGTGGTAGGGCCACGCAGCAGCCTCGGCTGTTGCACGAATGGGCAGACCGGTCCGGGTAAGTACCACGACCTCACAGAAGACCAGCGTAAAGTGGAAGTATGACAAATACGAACGCATCTGTAACCCTCGGGTGTGGCAGATGTCCACGGGCGGCGGTTCATCACTTAACATTAGGTGAACCGTGTGCTCGTTTGACAACTTTTCGCATGAAATTAAATAATAATAATATGTATTTATTTACAAAAGAAATGTATGTTCATCAGTTATCTAGTAACCATAGTAGAAGCGTTGCTTAGTTTGAGACTAGAGAAAGTTGTGTAAAAACGTGTCCGATCTTTATTAAATCTATATTATTATATAAAAAAAAACAATAAAAATCGGCAAAACAAATCATGTCTGTTGGGTGGGAACCCCACATAAATATTTTTTTATTCTGTTTTTAGTATTATATTATTTGTAGTTATAGCGGCAACAAAAATAGACCAAGGTTCGTGAATTACAGCCTGCTGACAGACGGACAGACAGCGGAGTCTTAGTAATAGGATTTTTACCATTTTTCCCTTTGGGTACGGAACCCTAAAAATAGAAGGCAATTAAATAGTACTATAATGATTTATAAGCGTGCCGAGTTCACAGAAGTTAATATTTTTTGATGCTTCATGCAGTCCATACTACTAAAGGGGACATGTCATAAAAATAAACACGAGTAACATTCGAAAATTGGGTATATTCAGTAAGGACACTTCACTCTACTTTGTTAGGGATCCGCTAAGAATAATATATTTTGGAGGCTGATACGTGGGATCTCATCTAATTTGCAGGTCCGTGGATACCCTTTGTAATGTTGTGCCTTGCGCGCGCACTCCGTCTCCAAGCAAGCTGGTTATCATGAACCCATAAAAAACCAATGGACACTCAGAGGCGCCAGTAGGCATTAAAAAAGGCAGCATGAATCGAAATTGTGCCTAGCAGAGTTTAGGAAGAGGCCATATATTTACGAATTCAATATTATTACATAAATATTATGAAATATTTTTTAATCAACTGACATAATTACGTATTTATATTTCACTTCTTCGAAAGTTATCATGTAATTAAGT
>CAKOGK010000164.1:0-16702 GCA_933534255.1 Iphiclides podalirius | reverse complement strand
TCGCGCTGTCGCTGCGAGAGGCGGGGGCGGGGGCGGGGGGCGGCGGCTCGCTGTACCCGCGGGTGGAGGCGACCGAGGCGCCGTCCGCCCGCAAGGTTCGCGCGCTCTACGACTTTGAGGCGGCCGAGGACAATGAGCTGACGTTCCTCGCCGGCGAAATCGGTGCGTTCGTGTACGTTTCAGGGCGTGGCCACGTCGATAATTTTTTACGGGTTGAAAGATACTATTTTTATATGCAGTGCACGTGACGGACTCGAGCGATCCCAACTGGTGGAAAGGCTACAACGACCGGGGTGAAGGCCTTTTTCCGGCTAATTTTGTAACTTCTGATCTCAGCGAACCGCGGCCCGGTGAGTTGGATTTATATTATTTTATCTTTTTACGCACGCGGTGCCGCATTCGTTTGTTGAGAATTGTCGCATGGAAAGTGTATGTCTGGTATACCGTACGTCTGATTTAGGCACGTAGTTTAGATAGAAAAGCCGAGTAGAATGTGTTCATCGCATCGACTATCTCTATGGACTATATGCTTAGGAAGTTGTCCAATGGCGATTTGAATGGTGCCAAAGTCGTTCCGCCTGGATTTGTGTCAGTTCGATTTTCAGAGAGCGAGGCGCGCGCGGGCGGCAAGAGCGTGCAGTTCGCGGCGAGCGAGGGGGAGGGCGGCGGCGCGGAGGCGGCGGAGGAGGAGGCGCGCATCGACGAGGCGGCCATGGACGCGGCGCTGGCGCTGCTGCACGAGGCCGACCCGGCGGAGGCGCCCGCGGCGGGCGGCGCCGAGCGCGCGCTGCGCCGCCTGGAGGCGCGCGTGCACGCCATGGGCCCGCTCGTGGACGCGGCGCTCGAGCGCGCCGACCGCCGCCACGCGCGCCTCACGCAGCTCAGCGCCGACCTCGTGGACGCGCTCAACCTCTACCACTCGCTCATGCGCGACCCGCCCAAGCCGCTCTACGCGCCCCCCGCCTTCGCGCCGCCGCCGCCCCACGCGCCGATGCACCAGCCGCACCAGCCGCTCCAGCCGCACCAGCCGCTCCAGCCGCACTTGCACGGCGCGCCGCCCCCCGCCCCCCTCGGCCCCGTGGCGCACGCGCCGCCGCACCAGCCGCAGCCGCCCAGGTCCCTGTCGCAATTACGCTACCTTCAGCTGCTAGCCTATAAATATTCATCTGCATTTTAACTTCAACAGTCAAACTGATTAATTTCAGATGCTGAACACGCCCGCAGCTCACGACCACACCCCTGTAAATATTTCTCCGTTTCCAATCCTATAGAAATTGTTGATTATTATAATTATTTATGCAAAAATAATAAATAAATATTCCTTATGAACATTGTTTTCATTTTATTTTAAAAAAGGGGATTGCCCAAATACAGGCCCACTTTGTGGCGGTGTGTCATAACCATATTTAATTTTAAAAAACGTTTAATTTTTATGTGATTATTTGTTTTATATGAACGTTTCTTTCACCCGAGGATTGAAAAACTAAATGAATAATTATGTAACTGATTCTACGTATATCTCGTTAAAGAGGCTTAAACAAAATTTTGCCAAGTCACAAATGTCAGACTGTATAAACAAAAAAAATCAATTTAAAATTAATTTTGAGTAATTGCAGTTCAACAATATACACTATTTGCACAAAATATTCAACTTCTACTTAACTACTCATACATAATATTGAATTTTAATATTTTTCCAAAATTGAAATATGTGTGTCGAACTGAACTATCATAACATCTGGTATGTTGGTTTAATGATATAATGAAAGGCTATCAACTCTGTTTAGAATACCCACATCCACTTTGGAAAGAAAAATGAATATTGTTAGAAATTGTTTAAATACACAGCGAATTCCGAGATAATTAGGACTCAATCACATGACTGTCCAAAATGTTGCATCACGGAATAGGGATTTTTTGGGGATGCTACAGTGGCTTTAAATATTAAGCTTGCTATTGTTATATGCGATAGTGCATAAGTTTATATCCAAAGCAGGAGCAGTTATTTATACCAAAAACGAACCTATAGCTTACATAAATATAGCAATTTAGTAAAACCATTTTTATTTGTTTGCTGTGATGAATGAAGAATAAATAATTCTGTTTATTTCTTGTTGTTTTTTTAATAAACCTGTTATATTATCAGAATCACTAAACTGCATCGAAACGACCTCCCCATCATTAAGTTCATAAACCTACTAACGGTTGTAGGGCCACGAAACAGTCTTCGCTGTTACAGGAATGGGCACGTCAATCTGGGGAAGTACCACGACTCCACAGCAAACTGGCGTGAAGTGGAAGTGTTTTTCTTCAACGTTTCGTCGGGTGAGTGAGTTAGCCGGGGCCCACATTAGAAGGTAGCAACGCATCTGCAACCCTACGGGTGTTACTAATGTCAATGGGATAAGGTTATCGCTTAACGTGGGTAAACTGCCAGCTCGCTTGACAAATTCTCACATAAAAAAAACCTTACAAACTTATAATTAATTATCAATTTTTATGTAAAACGTTCCAAATTTTATAAGTGCGCATAAACATTTATTTGAATGAAGATATTTGAATTCACAAACGTTTTGAATCCGTTATATTATATAGAGTTCAATTCGACATAACCTCAATTTTAGCAACATAAAAAGTACGATTTCTTTTTAACCCGCGTGAATAAACAGAAATAGTTTGCAGAACGTTAAAAGGTAATAATTTATCTACGAAATAGTATTAAAATCACAGTGATATAAAATTTTTTTCGAGGGGCCCAAAGCCCCTAAGAAAATGGGCAATGCCCTTTGAACAGCTAGTATTATTTACAATTATCTAAATGCCCTAAAAATAATTTATGGCCTCCATAAAAATACAGGTTACTTAGGTTACGTTAGGTTAGTTTTTTTTTTTTTTTTTTTTCATTTTTCCCCTGACATGGGTTCTCAGGGACCTTGGTAATGCAATGCTCTTTTCATACTAATTTTAGTACGATGTTCTTTTCCTATATATACATACATTCATATTAACATACTGTTATAGTTTCAGTTATACATTTACAATATAAATTTAATTTACCTTTAGTTCTTTTCTTGTTTATAACATTTCCAATTTTTGCCTAGTTTGTTGTTACATTTGTATCTTGCTTATTCTACCTACATAGCTATTTACTTATTACTAGTATTTTCTTACAGCATTTCAAATATTTTCTCTATTTTAGTTAACTTTTACATCAAATTCTTATTTTACTTATCATTTACTTAATGTATACTTATCTTAACTAGCCATTCCTTGTCGCCATTTGCCATTATTATTCTTTCCCAAAATTATATTTATTTGCCAATTTTCCGTTTCATTTACAATTAATTGCTACTTCCTGATTTGTTACATTTTATTCGAGAATTGTATCTTATACACAAAATGTATAAAAACAATTTCTATTAATGCCTCATTTTTATTTTATTTTATTTTGTGTCATTTATGCTTTCGATAAATTATTTGCCTTGATTCGTATGTGTTAATTTTGTGAGTTATTATCTTAATTACCGGTGGATGGGCAGAGGATACGTTTTGACTATTTGATACTGTACGTTTCCCAGCTCCCTCCTTTCTTCTTATGTGACTCTGCCTGGCGAGGAGTGAAATGTATTAGGCCAATCTCAAGATTGGGTGCTGCATAAATTATGCAGCTAACGTTTCTCTTCTTGCCAGTCAGTGACACGCGTAAAGGGATATTTTTTGGGCGTAACTGGCGGGCCAGTCCTCCCAATCCACAATAGTCTGCATTCCGGTAAGTGTACCTCATTTGTTTTTGCGTACTTGCGCAGTGCCACGTTTTCTATTTTTAAGTCCTCCAGAGGCCTTTCCTTTTTCGCCCAGGTTTTCTCAATGGGACATCTTATTTGTCGGGTTCTTTGGAGGTTTCTTAAAAACCGCGGCACTTTTGGTTGCCGGTCAGGATTTAGCGAATCTCTTGGCGGCCACCTTAGCAGTAAGCTACGGATGATCTCGCCAAGTTATCCCATTTTCTCCTGACCGGACAATCTGCGCTAAAAGCATTGTGGTCTTTACGATCTAATTTGGCTCTTATTCAGTTTTTGCAAGAGGGCACCTCGCCGGCCATCCAGTCCGCACAGTCGGCCCTGAGGTGTGGGCCACCGCAGTGACTGCACACCTCCTCCGCCTCTGTGCATAATTTTCTCGTATGCCCATACCCCAAGCATCGAGAACATTGCACCAGTGGGGACTGGTCCACCACTCGCGCTCTCTGTAAATCTATGTGGAGTATACCACTCTCAGTCATAAGTGCCCACAAACCTGGCGACACTTTTATCACTATATGACAAGTGAGCGAGTTTCTCGTCTTTTTGCGATATTTAATCTCCATTCGCATATCTTCCTCGCTCACTCCCTCCATCAGGTTTCTATTTTGGTGTTTAATGGCCTGCAAGATGTCTTCGTCAGTGTTGTAACACATGACATCTCTGACCATTACGAGAGGGTCCTTGTTCTTGATTTCCTCTGCCACAAGCTGCGTCCTATCCCGGTTTATCCTGTCTTTTACCCTCTTCAACTCTTCTTGGCTACTAAATCCTATTATTATCCTTCTGTCCTTTGCTTTTCTGATACGATCTATCCTCAATCCTTGCTCCTTTGCATTAATGGTCTTCCTGATCCTCTCTACCACCTCATCTCCTGTTTCCATGTCATCTCGCGAGATAACTGCCATCGAGTGTGTAACCGTTTGCCTCGATCGTGTGTTCGCACTAATTCCGGGGCGGCCACATTAGCGTATGTTTTACATAATTCCTTGTTTCCGTGGTTTTTCAGCGTTTCTCCTAAAATTAACATTTCTTTCCTGTTTTCTTCCAAAAGTTTACTGTGTTCACTTATCTTTTGCATCAGTTTATTCTCTACCTCTTCTTTTCTTTCTATTTCCACCACTGGTCTATCATCACTCTTTTCTTGTCCTTTATTTCCCTCTGCCTCCCTGTCTGCTTCTGCCTCTTTAACAAACTGGTACATCCTCTCTATACTCTGTAATAACTCCACTTTTATTTCAGTTTTTAAATTTCGTGAATTGCTGAGGTGGAGCTTAGCCTTCTGCAGGCAAGCCCTCGCCTCAGCAACTCTGTCTGCATATTTTTCCTTCTTCTTCCCCGGTGAGCTGCCTTCTATTTCGACTGACGTCCCAGGTTGGGAGGGGCCAGCTAATTTTTTGGTAGGTGCCGCCGAGATTCGTCCCGTTACCCTTGTCTGAGCGCTAGGGTTTTTGTCCGTTCTGTCGTTTTCCCACTCTCCTATACTCCGTCTCACGTTTGTTTTCCCCTTCTCGCGTTTAGGAGATGGTCCTGCCATCTCCTCTGGGGAACTCATTTCCGGAAAAATGTTCTTTTTGGCGGGAGTACGGTAACCGAACATGTCAGGGGAGTGTGTCGACTCTAATTATACGAGTAATAGTCGATAATATTAATATAATCTTAACTTGTAAGAGTTGTAAATATTTATTATTAAATATTTGTCTGTAAACCGGTGACTTGCTTATATGTATAAGGTATAAGCTGTCAATAATTATTTATTTGGGTTCAATCCAGGTCTGAGCCAGTCAGGACAGGTGTTTACTGCTTGTCGTTTAATTCAGGCTAGGTATATGTAGGACAAATAACTATGTCTACGGTCAAAAATGTATGTCGAAAAATTTTTTCTTTGTCAATATACAACCATGGGGTTATACTTGTACTATAATAAAATAAAATAAAAATAAAAATGTAAAAAAATTTTTTGTTAACAAAAACAAAATGGCCGCCGAAGTCAATAGTGGCCTTGTCGGTTATAGGGTCTATCGGGTAGATCAGCTTATCGAAAACCGCGTCGAAATTGGACCCCTATGGACGAAGTTATGAGCTTTTTAATATTTACAAGATGGCGGCAAAGATGGCGGCTAAATATAAAAGTCTTAATATATACGAGAGTTTTTGTCGCAGAGAGCCGTGCCTGGAGTCACTGAAGAGGGCTATTAGATTCCGCGATAAAATTGACTCGGCTCTATCACTCTATGTAGAGTCTGTATTAGGTTTTATTTTGTTTGCCCTCTTGCAGGCACTCCAGCACACAAAACCCCGCCTCTCTACGACTTCTCTATCAAAAGTTATCCTAGTTTAAAATTTTACAAAATGGCCGCTGTTTTCAGTCCGTTCCCGTCGATTTGACGATTAATGTCCGAATTTGGCCGTGTTTGGGCTCAAAAGATTTGTCTCATTCTCTAGTTTAATAATATATATAGCTTTTATTAGTTTTGGCCCCCCTTCATTTTATAATTCGAAAAAACCTTATATATTTTACAATATTTTCTATATTAAATCTATTTATAATTTTAAAAATCTACAAAAAATTTATAGCGTTGAATGCATTTTTATCCACTGTTTACAAATTTTTGTTTTAGCCCCCTCTATTTTTTAGTGGTCTTTTTTAATTTTCCAAAAATTTCCAGAACTTTAAACATACAATATCTCCGCCAATTTGGCTCAGAATTTTACAAAATTTTTACTATATGTTCTTGGCGTTGGCCTTAATAATATAAGATTTTTTAAATAGCAGGTCACCGATCTAAATTCTAAGTAATTAATTTTTGAAATTTTGCCTAATTTTCAAAAGTCTTTATCTCGACCACCACTTATCTTTTCTTTACGGCGAAAACTGTTCCCGGCTCCTGCTCCCGGCTGCTTCCCAGTTCCAACGTCAAAAATAGCCGCACGTACGCGGATCACGTAGCACGTGCCACGTGGTCACTTGTTTTTCTGGCGATAATTCCGTCAATATTGACCGGAAAAATCCAAATTTTGGCACAAGTGTAGATCTCCTTGATGCCCTCCAGACCGCACTTAAAAAAGTGGGTGTCACCGCGACAAATCGTCCAGCGTTCACTTTCAAAGTTTTTAAATTTTTAAAAATTCACTATTTGTTGAATAACTTCCACAAACTTTCACCTTTTTGAGTGGAACTTTCACTGTGGGGTGCGTCTGGTCAATGCGCAACTTTTGACACCAAGATCACGTTATTCGGACGCAAACATCCCACTAATTTGATTTTTCGCGAATTTCTAAGACACGGAGTGACACGAAAACAACTTTGGCACCTGGTACTCGCGGCGGGGCGTGGTTCCGATCTGGTTAGGTTAGGTTAGGTTAGGTTAGGTTAGGTTAGGTTAGGTTAGCTTAGCTTAATGGAAGCCTGAGCTTTACAAACTTTGTTTTCTCATGTTTATCATATGTTCTTTATATTTTACGTCTTATAGTTTTCAATACTTTCTTATTTCCTAAGTTGTACATTTTACGTTTCTAGTTAGCTAATCTAGTCATTTATATGTTGTTTTATTATATCTTATCTGATCTAACTTAATTAATAACATTTTATACTAATTTTATTTTGCTTTCAAGTATATACATATATTTTACCTTGTTTGTGGGAATTGTTTACAGTATACCCTAGTTATACATACAATGTCCCTTTGTTACTTACTTATTTATTTCTCTTACACGTATTACGTACCACTATTTTACAAAGCTGTAAGAAATCGTCTCTAGATTTATTTTCATTAAGCAGTTTAGGGAGATTTTCGATTGTGACTGGTTTTCCTACTTTTATTTCAAAGTTGACTCGCTCCATACCATACATAGGACATTCTGTTAGGATATGAGTGACGTTCTGCGTCTTATCTGCATCGCACTCGCATGCTGGACTGTCCTTGCAGCGAAAACGATGCAGATATTCCGCAAATCCGCCGTGTCCGGTGAATATTTGTACTAATGTCGGGTTCATGTCGATCTTCCTAATGATGCGATGGGCGTCGGTCACATCTGGGAAGAATGCCTTCGTAGTGGAGGCTGTGGTCTCATTCCTGTATCGTTGATTCCATTCGACAATTGACTCCAGCCGGATTTGCCTTTTGATGTATGAGATCGGACATCTTTCATAATCCGGTTTTTTCTTCGACTTAAGTGCGGCTTCTTTAGCTAGGAAGTCTGCACTTTCATTGCCTACGTGTCCCACATGTGCCTTAATCCAGTGGAGGACGAAGGAATCACCTCGATGAACTATCTCCGCGATATTCCCCCTCGCCTCCACGGCCATGGGGTGGTAGGTATCCCAGCGGGTTAGGTTAGGTTAGGTTAGGTTAGGTTAGGTTAGGTTTAGGTTAGGTTAGGTTAGGTTAGGTTAGGTTACGGTTAGGTTAGTTAGGTTAGGTTAGGTTAGGTTAGGTTTTATTACCGGTTTTCAAGTATTGCAGTTATACATCTATAACATGTATGATTGCAATATCTTTTATTTTCTCGTATTTATTTTTATTTTCTTTTATTTCTCTTTTGTTTCAGTTACGTTGGCTCTTATTTTCTTTATTTATGATTTCAATGTATTTTTGGGTAGCCTGAGAATTGCTGGATTTCAGTTTATTGCTCGGATTTTTCGGTTTATTAGCCGGTATTCTCATTGAGTCGTCTTCCAAAAAGGTGCTGCATTCATAATGCAACTCTTCCGTATGTCCCAGCTTTCATTGATTTTGCGCATGAGTTCGTCCCACTCTATCCTAGCTGTAATCTTAGCAATGCATGGCTTCCCCGATTTCACTACTTAAAAAACTAGCAAATCTTTATAGTTTTCCCAGCTTTTTAGTTGTGGCCAAAATGACCACTCGAGTCTCGCCTTTTCCGGATCTAGATGAGATGATCTGTTTCGCAGACAACGTCTTTGGGATTTCGGGAGATTTCCTTTTTGCCGGAGCAGGCTCGGTGAATATGCCGGTGCACTTAGTTGGTTCGAGTATACCTAGTTTGGAGTTTTTTCTATTACATTGGTTACGGGTGCGAACCGCAATTACTCCATAATCCGTCCTTTTGCACAGTGCGTTCATTATTTGACTTTGTACTGCTTCGTAGGTTGGAAAGATTTCCACGGGTGTTCTGTGGAGGTATCGAGCGGTGCAGTACTTTATATCCCCAGTCAGGGTTTCGTGTCTTCTCGAGACCACCTTAGCAGTATGCTACGGAGGACCTCGCTATGGAGTCCCATTTTCTCCTGACTGGGCATTCTTCGCTGAATGCATTATGCGCGCGATGTTCTAATTTCGCGTTTGTGCAGTTTCTGCACGTTGGTGCAGCTCCCGCGAGCCACTCCGCACACTCTGTCCTAAGGTGCGGGCCCCCACAGTGGCTGCATGTATCTGCAGATTCAGTGCAAAGTCTCTTGGTATGCCCGTACCCAAGGCATCGTGAACATTGTATCAGTGGGGATTGGTCCGCCACCCGTACCCGCTGCACATCAATGTATACGATCCCATGATCCGTCATGCGTCTCCACACCGGCGGCGACACTTTTAGCACAATATGTGAGGTAAGTGAGTTCCTAGTTTTCTTTCTAAACTTGACCTCTATATTTCTGTCTTCCTCACTCACTCCCTCTAGAATGTTTTTGTTTTGCATGTGAATTGCTTTGATAATGTCGTCATCAGTATTATAGGCCATGACGTCTTTTAGGACAACTAGAGGATCCTTGTTTTTTATCTCCTCCACTATCAATTTTGATCCTTTTTCCCTAAGTCTATCCGGGACTCTTATTATTTCGTCTTTAGTACTACACCCTAATATAATTTTTCTGTCTTTTGCTTTGCGCAGCCTGTCTATTTTTAGCCCTTGTTCCTTCGCGTCTATCACCTTTCTGATCTTTTCTATAATCTCGTCACCTGTGTCCAACTCATTTGTCGAAGTGATTGCTACTGAATGTGTCATCGCTTGTTTAGGCGGCGGTTTTGAGTTTGTTCCAGCAGCGACGCTAGAATAGGTAACCCGGTCTTCTTTCATTCCTTCTTCTTTGATTATTTTCCCCAGCGCTACCATCTCCTTTTTGTTCTCTTCTAGCATCCTTCCATGCTCCTCAATCTTTTTAATTAAAATGCTTTCTCTTTCACTTTGCGTTTCACTTTGTCGTTTATTTGCTCTTTCAGTGTGTCCTTCTGGTATTTCATGTTTCTTTGCTTGCTCTTCTGTGTGTTTTGCTTCAATTTCTGCCTTTCTTTCTGCTTCTGCCTCCTTAACTAATTTATATAATCTATCTATGGCCTGAGTTACCTCGTTTTTGATGTCTGTTTTAAGGTTCCTCGAGTTGCTGAGGTGTAGTTTTGCCTTATTTAGACATGCTCTCGCCTCAGCGACTCGGTCAACATAGGTTGTTTTGTTCTTAACTGGAGAGGCGCCTCCTCTCTCTGGCGATGGTCTGCTTGATGATGAAGGGGCAATATTTGTCTTTGAGCGGGCTGCCGGAACTAATTTGGTCCCTTTCCCCTGCGGTCCTGTGTTTATCTCAGCTTCCCAATCCCCAATACTTCGTCTTACTTTGCTTCTTTGTATTTGGTCTTTAGGCGATGGTGCTGCCGTCGATGGTCCTTCCCTAGGGCTTATTGGGCTTATTTCCCTTTCGTCTCCAGTTACTCTCTTCGCTGGGGTTCGGAACCCAAACATCTTTCAGGGGAAATTATCTAACAATATATAATATAATTTAAATGTATATAACTGTTTATACTCTGTTTTCCTCCTATATGTATAAGGTATAGGGGGAGGTTGTCGATTTACTTATTTTTATATCTAATAGAGCTCTCAATAATTGAATCCTACCTTGTAGGAAGTCCGTGTCTGTATATCAAAGTCAATAATACGACTTTATAGCGTGTCCTTAAAATCCGGCTTATGTGTAAAAGGGATAAGCCGTCATCACATAAGTCAACTCACAAAATGGTTTAATCAGCATCAGATTTTAGTTGTGACTATGTTATAGATCACAAGATTTGCTCTTATTAGAGTCCAAACTCGACGTCTTTAGGAGTATTTTTAACCCCTCCAGGTGTAAAATAGAAAACCAAGATGGCGGACTCCTGGATTTCGTCACCGATGTGTTGCTCTCTTCGTCCTCTTTACTTTAAGCCCAAGCTCGATGTGTTTAGGTTGAGTAGTTCCTTAGAAATCAGAAAACAGTATTTTCAAGATGGCGTCTAGTGATGAGGTCTTTTTCTCAACTCCGTAAAGGGTCGGTCTAATATAGTCGAGTTTGGGCTCAAATGAAAGGTCTTTCCATTTTTTTTTTTTTTTTTTTTTTTTTCTTATCCCCCTGACATGGGTTCTCAGGGACCTTATCATCTTTTGTGTTTTATTCAACTCTTTTTTCAATTTTTTCAAATGGTTTTACAAGTTTTCTGTTTCAATTTTTGTTTTTACATTTCTTTTCTTAATTGTATTATGTTTATATTTACTTATACATAAAATATGAGAATGAGAAATACAGCTACAACTTCCGTCACTTAACAATTGTTACTTCTTACACTAAACCTTATTTCTATTTATACTATATTATATTTGTAACTTCTTTACTTTTATGTTCTTAAATCTAACATAATTTGTGTGTTAACCAAGGAAAGTACAGTTCAATTTTTTATCTTCACTTACTTAGTCTATGTCTTACATGTGTCTACATTATATTTAACTTACATATGTATCTATTTATACCATCTTACTTTTACTTTGCTAGTTTCCGGTTACACATACTTTATTACTTCGGATTCTTATCATATACAGAGTATATGTTAAGAATTCCCATTTTTATTTTCATCATTTATTTTTGTTCACTGTTTTTTCTACTATTCTCTTGCAATATTTAATAAATTTATTTCTGCTATTTTTATTTTCAATTAATTTCGGTATACTAATATTATTTATTTTAATTTCGAACTCTATCTCAAGATCTAGTCTGTCCTTAGCATATATGGGGCATTCGGTGAGTAGGTGAATGACAGTCTGTTCTTGTCCTGTGTCACAGTCACATGACGGGCTCTCTCTGCACCGAAAACGATGCAAGTACTCAGAGAACCCGCCATGACCCGTCAGTATCTGTGTCGTCATCGGGTCTATGTCTAGTTTTCTTACTATGTGATACGCTTTTATGGCATCAGGGAAAAATGTTTTTGTGACTGATGCAGTTGCTCCCTCCTGATACCTCCGATTCCATTCCCTGAGCGAATCCTGGCGGATTTCATGCTTGACAAATGAAACCGGACACCTGTCATATTGTGGTTTTGTCTTGGTCTTGAGTGCGGCTTCCTTTGCTAGGAAATCTGCTCTTTCATTTCCCTCCACCCCCACGTGGGCTTTTACCCAGTAGAAGGCAAGGGAACCGCCCTGATTTCTCAGGTTTGCGATATTCTCCCTTGCCTCTACAGCCATGGGGTGCAGGGAATCGCCGCGACTGACAGTTTCCAGAGCAGATCTTGAGTCGCTATAAATATTGCAGCTTCGTGCAGGTTCCCTAATCGCCACTTTAGTAGCTTCTAACAGGGCTAGCAATTCTGCCTGGTAGACGGTACAATAATTCCCCAACTTAAGTTTTCTGGTACTGATTTCCGCAGCGCCATCTCTTATGGATAGCGCTGCGCCAACTTTCCCCTCTATTTTGCTTCCGTCCGTAAAGATGTTAAGTTCCGTACTTTGTTGGGGTATCTCTGCACCGTCCCCCAGGCATACGAATTCCATTCCTGTTTGCTTTGTGGGATGCGGTGTTTTTACAAAGGCGACAGGCCGTTCCATGTCTCGATCCCCGATAACTCGCCGGGAATGACCTCTCTTTATTTCATAAAGTGAGGCTGCTTCCCGGACTCTAAGGTCCAATGGAAGCAACCCTGCGAGTATAAGAGCCGAGTTCAAGGATACGGTTCTGTACGCCTTAACGATCTTCTGCACGAAGCCGCGTTGCGCCAGATTAAGTTGTTTTCTTGCTTGGACCTTATTGGTCTCCGGCGCCCAAGCACTTGCCGCATACAAGACCACCGGTTCTATTACAGCCAGATACATAGTCCTGATAATCTCCGAGTTAAGGCCCCATTGGATTTTTGCAGCTCGTGACAATTGTTTATAAATATTTTGGGCTTTCCGACTAACGTTTTTAATATGACTGTTAAAAGTTAACTTGTCGTCTATAGTGAGTCCCAAAATTTTTATTTCCCGAGTCGATTCCACGTATCCCCCCCCCATGCGCAGAACCGGGGTATCGTACTTTAGCTTTTTGGTAATTATTAGAGCTTTCGTTTTGGTTGGTGCAAAATTCAATTTGTTTCCGACACCCCACTTCTGCACCTGGTCCAGAATCGGGTTCGCCCGCTGTTGTACCTCGAGGCCCGTATCCCCGGAGAAGACCAAGACAACATCATCAGCAAAAGCCTGACAGTAAGTTCCCCTCTTATTTATCTCTTCTAGAAGGGGATTCAGTAAGAGATTCCAAAAAGTTGGACCCCCTACCGAGCCCTGTACGCACCCTTTGCCTGTTTTCCTAATATGTTCTACTCCGGCATACCTGACGCGCACCGTCCTATCCTGGAGATAACTATCTACGAGGCGCCTCAGGTTTGCCGGGCAGTTTGTTTCTGCCAGCCTGCACTTTATTGCTGGCCACCACGCATTATCGAATGCACCCTCTATGTCTAATGATACAAGTGCTATTAATTTCTTGTCTGTGATCAGTTTTTTAGTATATTTAATAAGATCATAGAGGGCGTCTTCGGTACTGCGCTGCGGGCATAAACCCATATTGTTGTTTACTGATGGTCGGAACTATGTACCATCTTATTCTTCGAATCATCATTTTCTCCAGTATTTTCCCCAGTACTGACAGAAGGCCAATAGGTCTATAGGATTTAGGGTGCGTATAGTTGTCTTTGCCAGGCTTCCTCAGAAAAATCACCACTGCCTCTTTCCACTGCTTGGGAAAGTGTGCTAGTCGGAGGCATGAGTTTGCAAAGGCGAGGAATAGCTCTTTGTTCAGGGTGATGGCAGTTATGCAGATGTCTGCTGTAAGCCCGTCGTGTCCAGGAGCCTTTTTGGGATTGAAGCTAGACGCCGACCACATTAGCTCCTCCGCCGTAAAGGGTGGGTCACATGGTTCACCATGCGTTCCTAGATTTACTTTACCGGCTATCTCTCTCACCAGCTTGTGGTCCGCGTTATCGTCTTCCGCCTTATCTTCAGGGTAGAATATTTCCGCTAAGGCCCTGGCCGACTCTTCGCTTCCCAGGGATTTTCCCCGGCAGACTAATGGAAGCTCCTCCTCCCTCCTCATTGTTCTACCTATCACCCTGTAAATTCCTTCCCACATGGATTCGCGTTCTTGTTTCCCGCAAAACTCCTTCCAGCTGGAGGTTTGAGCCCTCTTTATCTCCAAATGGTACTTCGCCTTTGCCTCGACGTACTGCTCGACGACCCACGCCCTCCGGCCCCGATCCGCATATGAGATGCGGCGCTTTAATTTGCTAACTTCCTTCTTGGTCTTCCGCAGCTCTTCATTCCACCATGGCACTCTAGGTTGACTTCCTGTTTTTAGTGTGGGAATGCAGTCGTCACAGACACTAACGATTGTTTGCGTGTAATGTGCCAAACATTTTTCTAATTCTTGTTGATTTTGAATTTTGTTTATCTGTTCTATTGTAATGTTTTTGTCTGTCCAAGACTGGGCGAGTTTCTCACGAAACTCGCTCCAGTTTGCCTTTTTTGTTTTATATTTTCTAGTTGTTCTTTTAATGTCTGTGCCGACTGCCCTCTCCAGACCAATGTCAAACAGAATCGCCTTATGATCAGAGCTGGTGATGTCTCCAGACAATCTCCAGTTTGTTATTTTGGAGAGTAGGGCCGTGGTACAGGTCGTTACGTCCACGCTGCTTGAGAACCTCCTTCCTCCTCTGATGGTGTCAAAAGTGGGCTCAGACCCCCAGTTGAGAAGATGAAGTTCCATTTCGTCCAGGGCGGCCGCCACCTCTTCGCCTCTCCTGTCATTCTCTTTACTGCCCCACCACGTGTTCCAAGCATTCACATCACCACCGATTATCACGTCTCGAGTGTCCAATCCCTCTAAAGCCTTCTTGATGTTGTCCAGGTAGGGTTCAATGGGTCTATCACACTCTAAGTAGATGGACACCACCCCTATCTCCCAGGCTCCGGTCCTCAGTTTTGCAACTGCGATATTTTCTGATGTGAGTTCCGGATACTGGGTGACGTTGATGGCATCATCGAACAGTAAAATTGCTGCTTTTACTACCTTGTCCGACGACGGCTTTTTACCACTCTGGACTGTCCGCACCCCTGCGTAGTGCCTCATTTCCCCCTTACCTCCTATGTACGGTTCCTGTACCATTGCAAAGGTGAATTTTGCTTTTGCCGCCTCCATAATCAATTCAGCGGTTGCCATTTCACTTTTTTGGAGGTTGGCCTGTACAACATGGTATCGGTGGTGATGAGTTGCCGTGTTCGCTTTTGCCTCCGGGATGCCCTTAGCAGTATTCTACTGATGATCTTGCTAGTTGCTCCCATTTCTTCCTTATGGGGCAGTCCATGCTAAACGCGTTATGGTCTCTTCGGTCCATTCTCGTCTTCACACAGTTTCTGCACGACGGTATTTCACCAGAGAGCCATTCAGCGCACTCTGCCCTTAGGTGCGGGCCCCCACAATGGCTGCAGCTATCTGCGGCTTCCGTGCATACCCTTTTTGTATGGCCAAATCCAAGGCACCGTGAGCACTGGACCAGTGGAGATTGATCCTCCACTCTTACGCGCTGTAGGTCTACATGTACAATACCGCTATCCGTCAGGCGCTTCCAAACTAGTGGTGACGCTCTCAGGACGACATGTGACATTAGGGCGATTTCTTGTTCGCTTTCTGAATTTGACTTCCATTCTAATGTCTTCTTCTTTGAGGTCCTTGAATAGGTGTTTGTTTTGGATGCGAAGGGCCTTGATGACGTCACTGTCAGTGTTATACTGCATGACGTCTTTTATCACCAGCATTGGGTCTTTATTCTTGATATTCTCTACTGTTAGGTCTTTACTTACTTCTTGGATTCTCTCTTTAATTCTGTCCAATTCTGTTTTCGAGTTGCATCCAACTATAATTTTCCTGTCTCTTGCTTTTCTTACTCTGTCAACCTTGAATCCTTGTTCCTTGGCATCAATCGCTTTCTTTACCCTTTCAAGGACTTCCTCACCTGTTTCATTTTCGTTTTGTGATGTTATTGCTACTGAGTGTGTGGCCACGTTATTTGTATGTATTTTTCTGGCAACTACGTTCGCATATGAGCATTTGTTTACGTTTTCCTCTCTTTCCTTCAAGGTTTCCCTTAATTTTTCAAGGTCTTTACTGTTTTTCTTACAATTCATCTGCTTTCACTTTTATTTACTCTATTACAGTTTGTACACTTAACGTTTATTATATACCTTATCTTAATTAGAGCGGGGTTTGTGAAATATACTTTAAGTATATGTCCCAAATCCCCAAGTTTTACATTTCTATCTGTTTTTGTATTTCGCTGATTTAACTATTTTATTACAATATTGTACAAAAGGCCCTCTAGTGCTTTTAACTATTTTTATTTCTTAATATTTCAGCTAAGTTAGTTACGGTCATTTTTGTTTTTAGCCTAAGTTCAAGGTCTACTCGCTCGGTCGCGTAGGCCGGACATTCTACCAGCAGATGTACAGCTGTCTGTTCGACTTCCGTATCGCAGTCGCATGCTGGGCTCCCCTTGCACTTAAAGCGGTGCAGATATGCTGCGAAAGCGCCGTGGCCTGTGAGCGCTGGGACGAGGAATGAGTCCATTTCTATTTTTCTCACCACATGGTATGCGTCTACCACATTGGGTAAGAAT
>CAKOGK010000163.1:0-17045 GCA_933534255.1 Iphiclides podalirius | reverse complement strand
TTCTGATAAATATCACCTAAGAATTGTGTAGGTGGAATTATATCATAATATTCGTATGTGTCCTAACTAAGATCATTTGATATTTCATTATTATTCATACCAAGGTGCTGTTAAATTTTAAGCTGGCCGAGCGCTAGCTTTTAATTACACACTGGAGCTGTTATTTTGTGTTTGATCTCAGGTTGATTTCAAATCCCGGTGCATGCCGCCTCGACTAACACACGAATTAAATTGGTTAATTTCAATTTTAAGTTCGAGTTATCGTAAACGTCAGGGGTAAAAGAGCACAGAAATAATAATATAGAGACGTTCCGAACATATGTGAAATCCGCCAATCCGCGGTTGAGTACCGTACATACTATGCCCGATTACTTTTGTGCCAGACATGGGTTCGATTCCCACAGCGGCAAAATACTTGTCGTACATTTGTTTAACAAATTTTAATGTTTTATTTGAGGGATTAGCACAATAAATTTTTTAATTTCAACTAACAATGTCGAAAGCTCTTGTTCATTATCGTTAATTATCGTAGAAACGATATTTTAAACTGCTTGTGTGCTGTAAAGAGCATCTACATATTAATACGTACGAGAACCTTTGTACCCCATTTTAAGAAAATTGCGCTTACGCGAGAAGGAGTAAATAAGGAAAAATCATTAATGAAATAATCAACAAGCAATTTTCGGCGGTCGCTTATAGTTTATGACAAATAAAAATATTTAAACATTATTTCACGAAATAAATCCGCCATTTTGTTGTTAACAGTATAAAAATTCTAAAAGTATTGCACTGAGTTTTCTGGGTGCTTATAAAAAAATTATGAAGGAGGCTTAGGCCGGGAGTTCCGCTCGTTCTAATCGAGAGTATTGAAAGTCAATTGCATCGTTTTTCTGATCATAAACTTAAATACAAAGGAATCTTTAGTCACTGAAACAGGAATGCGCACCAAAATGCATCGAAACGCAATTGCTGATTGCGAGTTTTAACTGGGACCGCTCACAGTTGATTCCAAGTATAAATTTTACATGCTCCTGAACTATTTTACCATTTAACCTTCTTAAAAAAGTATACAAAATTTACGAAAAAATATACTATAATACCTGCATTTGCGATGACAATAAATAATCTTCAAGGACAAACATTCGAAAAATTTGGAATTTCATTGAATCGGCCAGTTTTTACACATACATGGGCAATTGTATGTCGCAACAAGTAGAGTTCGATCATTCTACGGTTTGAGATTTTATACTTCCAAATATAATGGCCAAGGACATTTGCCAAATGATGAAGAAGTTTTTACAAACAAAACAAATTGGCAAATTAACAGTGTAGCCTTTGCGAAATCTGTGATTATATAAGTACAGTCTTTGACAATAGAAATTTTATAGTGTTGTTAATGACAACTTCAAAATTCTAAAGTGTATGCATTTTCACTACAACACCTGTTATGTGCAAGTGTTTAATTGTACAATTCAAAGGACAATGCTAGATTCTGCCCCACCAATTTGCATCGTTTACACAAAATGTAAATATTCAAAAATTATGTAATGAATATTATATGACTATTTAAAATTCAATCAATAATATAAAACTTGCGGATAAAAAAATGTAAAAAAAACGTAATTCAACCATCCTCGTCGACTTTCCTATTTCTCAGGCCGCCAATTGCATTACTTTCTACGCATAAACTATAAATAAAAAGAAGTTGTTGCTTTATAGTAAGTAAAAAAAAAAGAAAATAAAAAACAATAACAATGACAAATAGGTCGTAGTAAAGATATCTGCTTAAATTCATTATTATACGTAATTATCGTAAAGCACACAAAATATTTTAATAATTATTGTTATTTTGTATTGCAAATATAACTTCGCTTCGGTGGTGGTGAAACGAAACGTCATAATCATAAATGTCAACGCCATCATATCTTTGTTTATGTTATTGTTCCGTGCACAAGAGATACAAAAGTACTCTTTAGTTCCGTGGTGATTTGTGTGGCGTTGACTGTTAACTGTGCTTTTTTGAATGTACCTTAGGACCCAAGGACCTTACGGATTCGATCTCGCCTATTCGGCCACTTTTGCGCTACTTTCCACGGATTCTGATAATTTCCTGCGATTTGGTTAACGATGTTGAGGTGTATTAATTGTCACCTGAATATAAACAGGATGCTAAGACATGCTGCATCTTCCTTAGAGTCTACAATGCAAACTCAGGTCTCAACATGGACAACGTTGCAACAGGTATGTTTGTTTAAGTTATATTTATTTCTAATTAACTTTGTACCACGAGATAACTAAATAATGTACCTACTACGCAATTGTATATTGTAAAAAAGCTGTTCAACTAGTAATAGTTAAGGTAGCAAATGAATTAATGTTTGTTTATTTATCTTTTAGCTTCCACCATAAGCGGTAATCTGTCAACACAGCTTGTTGCAGCTTAGTGCACATTTTAGAAATCACATACTTGAAGCCAATCATCCCTTAATAACTATTATACTTTCATGAGATTCACAAAAAGAGGTCGGTATTTTATTTAACCAACTAAAATAGCACTGAGGCTGCCATAACTACCATTGATTGTGTCTTCTATTTTTTAAAGATACTAAGCAATATTTTCAAACAATTAATATTCTTCTTTTCCCTCCAACTAAGTGTAAGGCTTGTTGCTAGGTTAAATTACCAGTATTTGAGTGTATGTAGTTCATCATATTTGGAGCATGTAAAGCTGTAGGTTCTCTGCTTGTAATATGCTCCACCATTATCAAATAACCTATCACCTTCCTATTAGCACATGCTGGTGAAGTGCAGATTTGCAGACTTCACTCACCTTTGAAACATTAAAGAGAAGTCTTAGAAAATGTTTTCTTTCACAATTCAAACAAGTGATACTTAATGAATTAAAATGCATATAATGCTCTAAAGTCAGAGGCTATAATATCTCCTGCCCAAATAGCTAGCATTAGTGTAGTTTCAGTCAGAAAGACAATATTTTAATTCAAATGTTTCATTTTATTACCTGCAGGTGATTTCAAGAGGTGCAATTGCTTGCCATCTGTGTTGGATGCATGCTAATCATGATGCTTTAAGAGTTCAAGCAAAATCAGCAAGTCAATTCTCAGCAATCGTCAGCACCTGAAGAAGCAAGGCCAATACCTCTCCCACTACCTCCACCACCAGCATACAAACTTTCTTAAATCAGCCGTTTAGCTCAGTGGCTAGAGCGTCAGGCCGCGAATGCCGAAGACGTGGGTTCGATTCCCACAGCGGCGACAATCTTTTCGCACTTTTTCTACATATTTTAATGTTCAATCTTAAGTGCAAAGATTAGCACTATAAACAATTTAAATTTCTAAAAAAAAAGCAATGGCGACATCTCTCGTTCGAATTATCGTCGTAAAACGATATTCGAAATTGTTTGTATGCTGGAAAGGATATAACAATAGATGGCGCCAAGCATTGCTTCAAATGCTAAGAAAACAATGTGGAGGAATGCGTTAAAATTTTCCTCGATGTGGTAATCAGCCGTTTAGCTCAGTGGCTAGAGCGTCAGGCCGCGAATGCCGAAGACGTGGGTTCGATTCCCACAGCGGCGACAAACTTTTCGCACTTTTTCTACATATTTTAATGTTCAATCTTAAGTGCAAAGATTAGCACTATAAACAATTTAAATTTCTAATACCAAACCATCTCTTCGGTGTAACTATTTGTGATGGCACATACATCTTTATACAAAAAAGTAGCAACTACTTTTACAAGAAAAAAACTTAGTTTACATACATATAATAGTTTAATAAAGCCTTTTCTCATTGTTGCCTGTGATGGTTATATTATTGATATGTCAGGCCCATATGCAGCAACACAAACTGATGCTGAAATAATGCAGAAATTATTTGAAAATGAAAATGTGCCAATGGCCATTTTTTAGAGAAATTGATATTTTATATTAGATAGGGGTTTTAGAGGTAGCATACACAATTAACCACATTACAGGCAAACAAAAGCTGCTGTGTAACGTTATGCAGATAGATGGGTTGTTGAGGTGGTGAATGGCCGATTAAAACATGATTTTAAATTATTTACAATTTTAAATTATTTTAAAAGCATTATTTCACTTATATTTTATTTGACAGAGAACCTAGCAGTATCCGTGCAATTGACCAAATATTGGGATACTGCTGCAGTTGTGTTGTAGGCAATAGAGCCATTGGCTGTTGTTGTCATGTAATGACGCTTATATGGTAACTTGGTTGGACTCGCCATCAAAATGATATCGATGCTCCAGGAGCATTTCTCGATGACGTATTAATTACTTATGGAGTTGAATAAATCATTAATTACTAAGGGGTTGTTTTATTTTCTATCAGTTCTAACCATAGATAAGACATATATACTGGTCCTAACAGTCTACCATATCGTTAAAGACGATAGAACAAGGTTTAGTAATATATTTAAGAATTAAGATAGATCTTGAGCTACCCCATCGAGTTACGCAACAGTGTGTCGGGTGATCGACTATTAGTGTTATTCGTAGTGATCTATGTTAGTGTTAGTATGGTTAATGTGTCGTGCATCGCGGTCGCTCATCTCATATACTCTCCATAAAAAACAGTCTGCACGTTTCGTTGTCGAGTAGTTCATTCTACTTTGAGTATCCTACTCCATTTCATAGCCATGCTTTTGGCAAGAACTTTTAACAATATAGTATTTCTTTTTATCAGTTTTACCATTATAAAATGTATATAACCGCAAATGATTTTGAAACTTCAACTTAGATTTAAAATGAAACCGCAAGTTTTATGGATGTATGTTTAAATGTTTGGTAAACAGTTATAAAACAGCAATAAAATGCCGCATTAAGCATGCCTGTAAACGAATTTTAATAAGTGGGGCAAAGCTCCATTCATTTTCTGGCATTGTCATTTGTTTTACAAGATAACATTTATTTTTATTAAGTACGTGAACTTTATTAATGAACCTTGTCATGAAGCAACCTAAGCTGTGTTAATGTTGCACAAAGCCGAACTTAAGGAGAAAAGTTTTTTTCAAAGTCTGCAGCGCAAACGACGCATTTCAGATACTTTAAAGCTTACCTTATACTCGGACATAGTTTTGTATCAGTTACACCAGACTTCTTCCCTAACAATACAACTTTATGACCTTGCATTTAAAAACAAGAGTCAACTACGTTTCAATTCAATCCATTCACTAAATTATATTCCTGTCAACCAAATCGGCTCTTCAGTATTTTTTTTTTAATTTCTCAACAAAAATAATGTAATAAAAATTCCTGCATGCTTTTCTTGTAAAATGTATCTCATAAACGTATGTCACATTTAGGGAACATAATATATGAAAGGAATGGAGGAGTTCCAAGCATTCCTTTAATATTACAAAAGTAATAACATAAGGTAGCTGATCAAAATCGCCTCATACGAAGCACATATTATTTTTTGGACAGATGCCTACATTGACTGGGCGGGCTATTGGTCAAAGACAACTATAACATACTTGTGAAATAGTATTTTAATAACTTGAACTAACAACGATGACCATTTCTGCCCTGGAAATATGTACTTAAAAATGTGAAATTGATGGATATTTTTATTAATTGTAACTTCATTTTTCGCGCGATTTCAAGTCCCCTGGTTGCTGGTGATTTTATACTTAAACTTTAAATTATTTCTGCACTTATAGATTAAACATAAAAAATAGAACGTAGATAAAAGACGTTAGATTTTCTTCAGTGTGGCAATCAGCCCTTTATTTCTTTCTTTTTTAGTAAATAAGTTTACAAAATTAAAATTATGTAATTAAAAAAAAGACAATAAAACCGGAGAGTTCGCTGGTTCTAGTTTAGGGAACCGGTGGTAGTTTATTGACATTCAAAGACAAAATGTCTTTATTCAATAACAGCTTATTTTAAGCTTTTATTGAATAAAGAAATTTTGCCTTTGACTTTGAAAATATATTTATCTTTTCCCAATAGTTTGTCTTAACCCAATGAAAAGATATCAAGATCTCATGAACCATTGGCGTAAATAAATAGGAGCTTTTGGTAGAATGTTACTGCCTTTTATCTTATATGTTCTCTGTCTATATTTCATGTATTACTTGGTCCAAAGTTAGGCTTATTTGTTCACTTTTGAAATGCTAACACTAATGAAATGCCCGCAAGAGGCGCAGTCCCATTAAGCCCTGAGCAGGATTGACATTGACAGACAGTACACTGCGGTGCGGGGACGCCCCTCTCGTTTCGACACACGCCTCCAATTCACATTCACTAATTATTAGTTCTGAATGCCTTCTATAATGGTTCAAACGTCATGTACGGGAATTTCAGTGTTATAAGTAGTCAGTCTACATTATTTATAATCTGTTATGTTATATTACTACTGTACTGATACTCTGTGGTTCACACTATTAATGAATTTTTGTCATCGATTGGTCATGTCGACGAGTCAGTTAATCATCTTTCATCATAATTAATATATTATTTAACAGTCAGGAGAAATTTTATAACAAACACTCAATGGCGGATATCCTTGTTGAATCGATGCGTTAATCCACTGCATATACAATTATTTCATTTTATTGTAAAACAACTTCATGAATACATTTAAGTGTTCAATGGAGATGTTGAAATATTATCTTGCTACTACCTAAGCAAGACGATTATTTGGTGCACAAGAATGAACTCCTGTTATTTTAGATTTTATCACATACAGTTATATCAAAAGGGACATTATGGGAGTAAATTATTTTGACAAATTTCTCATTCCCTTTTTGTTTATTTATATTTTATATAAATAAACAAAAATGGCTTTTGTATATTTATAATATTTGCCTTTATTTGACTTGAATAAATTTTTCTTGCACACGTCGGATCCATGGGGATTTTTGTCAAATCATTCCCAACATTCATACTAATTTTCATCTTTGTGCGAATTAATGTAACTTTACGCCTATTTTTGAAGGTAATTTGACCGGGCTATGATACTATTTTTCAACATATATAAGTATTCTCATTCCTGTTTTTATTGGTAATTTTAAAGACATAGTTTTAAAGACGTACACTGGTTCATTTGTAAGGTCAAACTTGCGCTTTTTGAGATTTGTGAGAATATAACATCTTAGCAAAGCGTAAGTGGCTGGGGTATTTGTGATTAATTTCAATATCATAACTTAGACTGCCAGACAAGTTTTTTGGAAATTATTCCTAGAATTGTGGTAAAGAGCTTTGGAGTTAGATGATCGCCCTGTTTTGCGCCCCTTCTATTTTTATTTGCAGGCCATTTGCTTCTAGGCTAAGTCTACTTGGCATCGTCTCATGATGGCATTAAAAAAATCGTATAATTTTAAAATTGGTTTATCGAGTTAATAGAGTATTAAGTACACTGTAAGATCAACATGCAATAAAAACTCTCTCAAAAATTAACAGCACTACTTTATCGGAAGTTTTTCGTCTTATCCATAAATCGGATTCAAATGCAAAGGAGAATAATGGATTCATTGCAAAGTTTACACACGAACTACTGCATAATTCAGCTCACACAAGTTTGTACGCTTGGCGAAACAAACCCTTTACCGAAAAGACTTCACACTGTGGAGTGATTGTGAGCATTGATGAGGCGTTTTCGTATTACGGCCCAAGCTCTGTGATCGGGTGATAGACTTAAATTTCATTAATGCGGCCACCTCTTCTCATATTTCTTTTAAGTATGTAAAGCCGTTGTACTAAGAATGCTTGTTTTTATACCAGGCAATTTTTCAATTATGTTTATGTTTTCGTTTTCTTCAACGGCTCGTACTTTGTTGTCTCTATGCGTACAACAGAAGTCATTTAAGTTCTATCTCACCGCAAAAAGCAGATAAAAATCAATACTCAATTCAAACGAGTTTCAAATCGCGATTGTGGTTTTAGAGCTTTTCAATCATAATGAAGCACGTTCGTGCGGACGTCCAACCTAAGCGACCAGATGGTTAGTCTGATTTAAACGATGACCGTCACCAAAAAAATCTCATTGCCCGTACCTTTTTTACATTACGATAATATTACGGCAATGATTCGACTCAATTAATTGCAATTTATAATGGTATCTTACCACATAATAGGAACAGTGTTCAGAAAACTTGTCAAACTAATAATATAAAAATGTCATAAATTCCATGTCGAAAACATTTCATATAGATGTTCCAGTCCAGCAGATATTAATTACTAGCTGACCCGTGCCCACTTCATTGGGCGGGAAGCATTTTTGCTTATCATGAAACTATGAGTATATTTCGATTAGTATTGAGTGCTTTGATTTATTTCCTGACCGGAAAAAGAAAGGTTATGTTTTTACTTTATGTATGTGTGTGCATGCTAATTTGACAATATTAAATTTTATAAGAAGAAATTTAATTAATCACCATCCTTTCGGCCTGTTTGAGTCCACTGCTGAACGTAGGCCTCCCCCACAGACTGCCACGAAGCATGATCCTGAGCCACTTGCGTCCATCGAATTCCCGCACATTTTCACAGGTCGTCACTCCATCTATATCATAAAGCCACTCAAGAACCTTAGTTCCGCATCGCATATCTGTAAAAAATAATTTATACCATTGACAAATTTGAAAGAAATCTAATAATGGATTATCGTTCGTTACGCCGAAATTAAAAATGTAAATTCCCGATGTGAACATAATTACACCAATTTTCATTTAAAGATTCTACGTAACTGTATGTAGGTGCAGCCTAACGGGAAGTTTTGGAAAAGTGAAAAGTAAACGGACCCGCCAGGGCGGACGTAGGAGGGGGTGGGCGGGGGCGGGCGCGACTGAGCGGCGGCGGCAGTCGGTGGCGCCACGCGACTCTGGGCGCCCGTCGCGATCGCAGACACCTCGCGCGGCTACGGCTCTACTACGCGACTACGAGATCGCGCAATGACATTGCACTCGTTCTCAGGCGTATGTGTTGCAGCTCCATTGCAGGGAACACGGCCAACGTGTCACTAATGTAAAACAGGTGTAAAAAATATTGGCAGCATACGTGAGTTCGGTTAACACAAAAAACATCCACCAAGAGTTTTCACCACAAGAAGTTTTTACTAAACAAAACATCGAGCAAGTGCAACGGTGGAGGATGTGAGGTCGCGGGCCTCTGGGCAGCAACGATGCGTCCCACGCTGACGTTCCTGATGCTCATGCTACTCGTGTTCTTGCCTCGGGGTTTCAGCTGGCATGATGCAACTTCTGTTATGCACAATATTTCCATAACGGAGTACTCATTCGAGACCCAATTGAGATTTATAAGAGAGTCTCGCACTCTTATTGGACCGTTTGACTTATCGAGAAAGCTAAAGAAGAAAATAAACAATCAGCTGGACACGCGCCACCCCAGCGCATCGCCCCTTCGCGCGGAAGGCGGTGCATTAGATTCAAGTAGAAATTTTAATATTCCCTCGCAACCAATAGCAAGTAACGAAACATCAACCAAAAGAAGCATCGCAAAATCAACCTCGGAGACGAAACTATATCAGGGGCTTACTAAGCAAATAAATAAATCGGTTACCCCTAAGTCATCGCACAAGTCGATAGAGAGGAAAATTTCACACAAAAGGAAGACATCCTCTGGCGCGGTGGAGGTGGAGGAGGCGCCGTGGCCGGGAAAGCGCGCCGCCGTCTTGGAGGGCGACGTGCTGCTCGGCGGCCTCATGATGGTGAGCCCGTTGCCTTTCGAGCTGTCACGACAGCACAACGCACGCGCACTATTATATATTCCTTTGCAGGACTATTTGCTTTTTAGTATTTATGAGAGCAATCAACTCGAAGGTTCACTAGTAGCCATTGAAGAGTTTCACAATCCACCTCATGGCTCCAAGATACCAAACTACAATTTTATACGAACTACCTTTACATACAAAGTTTCTTGTCGATACGACAATCAAAAGTAGGTTAACGTACGTCTTTTTCATTAATTTTAGAAACAATAATAATAAGAATTCACATAGACGCTTGCGCGTTCTTATGATTCCGGGCTCCGATGTTATAGATTGCTAATAAAACAGTACTATCACATAATAAAAGAAAATATAAATAAATATACAAATTAGACACAAAAATGGGGAAGGTTCTTTAGTCCACTAACTTATCCTGTAAATCTGGAAAGTACGTATATTGTACCGCGAGCCATTTCCTATATACATAGGACAGTATGGAAAATGTATATAATATACGAGTATTCGTTACGGTAAAAATTTGTTCGATTCCCACAGCGGTGACAATCTTTTCGTACTATTTCTACAAATTTTAATGTTTAATCATAAGTGCAGAGATTAAGCACAATAAATAGATGTAGATAAGCATGCAAAGATTGATGGCAAAATAACAAGTTCGTCAAAATTTCAATTATCAAAGTTGACTTTTTATTTTGCAGTAAATTTGCACTGCGTTTTACATAATAGTTATCGATCATCGTCACCTTCAACAGACAGCAGGCGTGTCACCGGCCTTTGAGATGGCAACTCTTCGATTATACCTTTAACTGGACTTAATAAATGAGTATAAATTCTTGAACCTTGGTAGCTCAGTGTGCGGGCGCCCGCTATTAATTTAGAATACTCGATTTAAGTCCGCCCAGTCAGGCAAACGCCTGACTGTAACTGTTGCTCCCTGAACTGTATGAGCTGTCACGGGTCAATCGTATCACGCCATGGGTGCAGGTGCACGGACGCGCGGAGGGCTCCGGCTGCGGCCCCCTGATGGCGCAGGGCGGCGTGCAGGCGCTGGAGGCGATGCTGTTCGCTCTGGACGCGGCGGCGCCCCTCGGCCCGCCCGCCGTGCGTCTCGGCGCCCTCGTGCTGGACGACTGCGACAGCGACACGCGCGGCCTCGAGATGGCGCTCGACTTCATCAAAGGTCCTCGCCCTCCGCCGCCACATTGCTCACATTGATTGTTTAGGGCATTTAATCCAAGTGCCAGATAAATACGAAATACAAATTTCATCTAAAATTTATATGTATGTAACAAATTATTAGGCTATTGAAATGAATAAAAAAATTCAAGTTTTTATAATTATGATATTAAAAAAATATAGTTGAAGTGGTCCACAACCCACAGTGGGGTCACGTGACAATTTAATTCGGTGTTATTCTACTTACCTCTGACAGGAACAGAATAACAGACAGACAATTACAATACAATTAAATTTAATCAAATTACAATTAATTGATTTGTAATATTCCGAACATATCAGATAAAATGCTATTTCGGGCATGAAAACTCAAGAGGACACTTCTTGTCAACCCAATCGTTACCCAATATCTAATGAGCTTTGGGCCTGCCCAAAACAATAAATATGTCATTGTGATTTTAGTGCTTACTTCGTAGATAAAGAATTATTTACTGTAACATAAAAAGTATAATTTTTATATCATAGCGTAGTATGACCCTGCTATGAAATAAAAATGATAAGGCGGTAATAAAATGATTATATTGTGAGAAGTTAGCAAACTAGCGGTTCACGTGATAATGTAATAAAACACGAGAGTAATACCTAGACTAAAACTAAACTTCGCAGGTTCAATTGGAAATATTGATGACGAAGAATACGCGTGCAACGCTTCGACCGTCCGTAAAGTGATTTCAGGCGTGGTTGGTGCTGCTTCGAGCGTAACGTCCGTCCAAGTTGCAAATCTGTTGCGCCTATTCAAAATACCACAAGTTAGTTTGTCTCACGTGATATTGTTGTGTATAAATATGTATGAGTAAACAGGTACGAGCCATTTAACTTTTTGTTGTTGGCACAGGTATCATTCTTTTCGACTTCCCCTGAATTGTCGAATAAGGCCCGCTTCGAATATTTCACACGGACTATTCCTTCGGATCTACACCAAGTGCGAGCCATGGTCGAGATCGTTAAGAAACTTGGTTGGCGATACGTTTCAATAATCTACGAAGAATCGAACTATGGAATTAAGGCAGGTCTATGTTGATCTATGTTTACTCAAAACTTATAAATCTACCAACTAACTCAATACTTCCTTCTGGCGGATCAGACATTGAACTGCCCATTTTTTCACAAAATTAATATTAAATTCAAAACATAACGGAGCAAACGATAGATTGAAAATGGAACTACGAATATCTAATATATCATAATTTTGTAGCACACTCTGCACATTTCGAACATTAAAATTTAAAAAAAGGGTATGAAAAGTTTTTTTGATTCGCACCGTGCTTTTCTACAAGTTTTAATTGTCACAATTTTTTAAAGTGATTCACTAAATTTAACAATTGTGTCACGGAACAGTTTTATTAATTTTAAACTTTATCTCTTAATTATTTACATTTTAGGCTTTTGAAGAATTAGAGACTATGCTGGCAAGAAATGACATCTGTATAGCAGTTAAAGAACGGTTAGTGAAAGACTCTGGGGCTGCGGATGACCACGCCTATGATGCAATGGTGGAGCGGCTTCTATCGAGACCACGAGCGCGGGGTATGCGTTTTAGTCTGTCTAATTTGAATTTAAAGCATCCATTAACCGCGACAATGTATACCTGTCGCAGGCGTGATAGTTTTCGGCTCGGACCAAGAGGTGGCAGGCGTGATGGCGGCGGTGCAGAGGCGTGGCGCCAGCGGCGCTTTCGGCTGGGTCGGCTCGGACGGCTGGAGTGCACGCGCCCTCGTGGCCGACGGTAATGAGCCCACGGTCGAGGGCACCATCAGCGTGCAGCCCCAGGCCAACCCCGTGCGTGGTTTTCGCGAGTACTTTCTCAATCTCACCGTCAAAAACAACCCCAGGAATCCGTGGTTTATTGGTAATAATTATTATTTCTTCATTTTAGTATCCTACTTGCATGTTTTAATACGACTTAACCAAATAAAAATAAGTTTTCTCGTTTAGAATTTTGGGAAGAGCAGTTCAGATGCCGATACCCCGGCAGTCCTAGAACACCTTTTAATGGAAATTATACAACAACTTGTACTGGTAAAGAACAACTCGCTGCTAATAACATTGAATTCGAAGGACAGCTTCAGTTTGTTGCCGATGCTGTATTTGCCTTTGTGCATGCTATAAGGTATTATTATTTCATATAACATAAATATATAGTTCCAATTAAGAATCTCTCACAAAAAACTCATTAAATTAATTTTTAAGGGACATGCACAAGGATATGTGTGGAGGAAAAGCTGGTCTCTGTCCAGAAATGCGTCCAATTAACGGACCTTTATTATTACGATACTTACGGCAAGTTAGTTTTATAGGTCAGGACTAGATGTTTACAACTTGTGCTGCAACTGAAATTCGAACTTGTATTAATGTTTACACGCCTTTTTGTTTTCAGGATTGAGTGGCGATGAATTCCATTTTGACAGCAACGGTGATGGCCCTGCTCGATATAATATTTTACATTTCAAACAAGTCTCTTTGGGAAATTATCGCTGGTTAAAAGTGGGAAGATATCTTGATGGCGAGCTAGAATTAGACATGAATGGTAAATAGTATTAACCGATTTTGGTAGATAATTTTATTATTAACAGTTATCAACTATTCTTTAACAATTGCTGTTTGCAGCCATCCAATTCAAGTGGGGGGAGAAACGGCCGCCGGAATCCGTATGCAGCGCAGAGTGCGAGCTCGGTCAGGCCAAGCAGTACGTCGAGGGAGAGAGCTGCTGTTGGCATTGCTTCAACTGTACACAGTATGAGGTAGAATTTTAATTTTTATAGTACTGATCTCAGCACTTAAGATTAATCATTAAAATTTGTAGGAAAAATTACGGAAAGTGTAGCATTATACTATTTGAACTTTACTGAGTAGTGAGGAGATGTAACAAGAGGTTCTAACAATCAAGCAAGTTTGGAATTTTTTTTCGTTTTGAGCATGAAAATATGAAGCTCCGATGAAAAGTTATGGGGTGCAAATGTTCAAGATTCGCTCGCCGCTGACGGAGACGGCGTGCGTGGAATGTCCGCGCGGGGCGTTGCCGGACGCGTCGCGCAGCCGCTGCGCGCCCGTGCCGGAGCTCTTCCTGCGCCCCGAGCACCCCGCCGCCGTCGGCGCCATGGCCTTCTCCGCGCTCGGCGCTCTGCTCACCATGTACCGCACCTCCCGCCCAACCCTTTCCATTACCATACCACGCACACCTTCCAATCATCCATCTCTGCTTCGCCAGGTTCGTGGCACTCGTGTGGCTGCTACGAAGCGATACGCCCGTGGTGCGAGCTAGCGGGAAAGAGCTCTCCTTCGTGTTACTCGCTGGCATTTTAATGTGCTACCTGGTCACTTTCGCTTTGGTGCTCCGTCCCACGGACGTCGTGTGTTCTCTGCAGCGGTGATGATTATTTTTGTTATTGATTTTTATTCAAAAAGTTGGCCTTTTGTCGCAACCCTTAACAGGCGTTTGCCTTTTTCAGTTTCGGCACAGGATTTTGCTTTACCGTGGTGTACGCTGCGCTTCTTACAAAGACCAACAGAATAGCGAGGATTTTCGATGCCAGCAAGCAGTCGGCTCGACGACCTTCTTTAATTTCGCCCAAATCTCAGCTGCTCATCTGCTCTCTTTTAGTATCAGTTCAGGTACGTAATGAGTAATAAAAACTCAATAAAATACGTTGAAATCGAATCGTAAATTTTGATCGAGTTATTCATTTTACTTTTCAAACCATTTCAGGTTGTTGTTGTGGTTGTTTGGCAAATTGCTTCGCCAGCTCGAGCGATCCATCACTATCCAACGCGTGAAGATAACATGCTGGTCTGTGATTCTTACATAGATGCCTCGTACACTATTGCCTTTTTCTATCCCGTGGTGCTCATAGTTGTGTGTACAGTGTATGCGGTTCTCACCAGAAAAATACCAGAAGCGTTCAATGAGAGCAAACATATCGGTCAGTACTTAAACGTTTTATCAGTGTAATGAGTCAGTGACAAAGTTATCTACAGTACACTAAACGAATATAAATCGCAGGTTTTACTATGTACACGACGTGCGTCATTTGGCTAGCGTTTGTGCCCCTCTACTTTGGCACTGCTAGCCACGTTCCGTTGCGAGTCACCAGCATGGCCGTCACAATCTCTCTTAGTGCCAGCGTGACACTCGCCTGCCTCTTCGCACCAAAGGTATTAAATCAAATAATCTTCTTCTTTCTTCGTCCCTTTTGTCACTTAGTAGGTATCGGCACACCATGTGAATAATGCTATGCTAGAAATAAAAAAATAATAATGTAGCTGTATGTATTTTTTTCAATTTTTTTTATTTTATTCGTATCAACATACCTCGTGGTATTTGCCTTGTAAAATCATCGGGCAGGTGTATATAATCCTGGTGCGGCCCGAGCGCAATGTGCGCGCGAGCCTGATGCCGGCGCGGTGGCGCGGCGGCGCGGCGGGCGGGGCCGTGTGCGCTGCGCTGGTGGGCGCCGCGCCGCTGCCCCGCGCGCCGCACAACCCCCGCCCCGCCGCCCACACGCCCTCCACCGACTTCTCCACGCTGGACGTTACCGGTAAAAAGCACTGACATTTTTTGAACTCGTACCACGCTGGGATATAATAGCTGTGTCGAATGAAATTCTTCCATTTAGAGAGGTCTACGTCGACCGACCGTGAGGTACAGACGGACATACCCAGTCCCGAGCACAACGGGCTGTACTTGGACCCGAGCAAGCTGGCGGAATTTGCGGCGGGGCTGCCTTCGTTCGCAGCCGTGAAGGCCGGGGGGGCGCGGAGGCGACGTGGCCCCAGAGACTCCGCGCCCTTATAGCGTCCTCTGCGACGACGTCCTGTGCTAGTTTGAACGCTCCAGAGTGGCCTCCCGCTGTGTTCTTCAATTCAAATTGTTTAATATGCTGTGGACTTAATAGACGATACATCAAAGAATCGAATTTGTGATATTAGTCTAAGGCGTTAAATTGTATTTTGAAAATAAATGTTTAAATGTGTTGGAACATATGATTTTTTAACCATTTCCACCGCCTATGTACACCCGTTATTTGGTACAGAAATCAATTATTATACCAGAACTGGTTTATTTATGTTATCTTATCCAATTGTATATACACTCAGCGTCCACAAAAATCGCACCTCTCTGAGTTTGACGAAAAATGGCTGTAATGGCTAGAAACGAATTAGGTTAGGTTTGGGGTTTTTTTTTTTTTCATATTCCCCTGACATGGGAGATCAGGGCCCTTGGCAGCTCTTTTTTCGTATGTTCTTTTAAGATTTTTTGTTTACACTGGTCCCTTAAACTTAATACATTTTTATTTTATATTTCTATGTTTAATACTACTATTGCTATTCTTTTACAGTACTACTTAACTTACTTCTATTTTTACACACACTGTTATGACACTACTATTACAAACTATACAATACAATTTCCTACCTTACATTACCAAGTTACTTAGCTTTATCTTTTCTTACTATTCTAAATTACATTATATATATATATATATCTATTGCACGTTACACTAATATATTCTTAAACATTCTACATATTTTTACTTAGTATTACAATTTCTTCTGCTTTTCAATTCTTACTTTACTCTATTACAGTTTGTACACTTAACGTTTATTATATACCTTATCTTAATTAGAGCGGGGTTTGTGAAATATACTTTTAAGTATATGTCCCAAATCCCCTTTTACATTTCTATCTGTTTTTGTATTTCGTTGATTTAACTATTTTATTACAATATTGTACTTGCTTTTATTTCTTAATATTTCAGCTAAGTTAGTTACGGTCATTTCTGTTTTTAGCCTAAGTTCAAGGTCCACTCGCTCGGTCGCGTAGGCCGGACATTTTACCAGCAGATGTACAGCTGTCTGTTCGACTTCCGTATCGCAGTCGCATGCTGGGCTCCCCTTGCACTTAAAGCGGTGCAGATATGCTGCGAAAGCGCCGTGGCCTGTGAGCGCTTGGACGAGGAATGAGTCCATTTCTATTTTTCTCACCACCTGGTATGCGTCTACCACATTGGGTAAGAATATTTTTGTGGTCGAGGCAGTTGATTCTTCCTGGTATCTCCGGTTCCATTCGTCAATAGACTCCTGACGGAT
>CAKOGK010000162.1:0-17048 GCA_933534255.1 Iphiclides podalirius | reverse complement strand
CCCCGTTCGCGCTCAGCAAATCTCCTTCTGGAGCATGACGGATTCGCAGAAGGCAACCAGTGCCATCCAACCAGATTTCTCCACCAGTGCAGCCGCCACTGCAACTGGTGGAGAAAGGTCCTGCCCGATCGCCTGGACCAGGATCCGACGCTCTGACTCCCAAGCGGAGCCCTCTGCAAGTGTATGTTGCGCGGAGTCCCGGTCCTGCGAGGTCCTACCACACTTAAATCATACTAAAAAATATAGTAAATAATACAATGATATTTATCTTAATAAGCCAGTGGTGGCACGAATGGGCAGGTTCATCCGGGTAAGTATCACGATCTCATAGAATACTGGCGTGGACTGGCGCAAATGTCATACTTTTGCGTTGTATCTGGTAAGTGAGGTAGCCGAAACCCACTCTATTAAAAGGTGGCAACGCATCTACAACTCTACAAATTCAATGGATACCAGTTAGCATAAGGTGAACCGCCTGCTCGATTGCCATTTCACTGTGGTAGGGCCACGCAACAGTTTTCACCGTGGCCTTTGGAGGGCCTGCAGGTACGGGTGTCGAGGACAGACCTCATGACCCGGGCTTCATCGCGGGGGCCGCTCCGTGCCCCCGGTAATTTGGGCCATATTGACCTGACGGGATGTGTTGTTTAGCATCGCCATAAAAATGGCGCAACACTGTTTAGGATGAATTACTATTCGCCCTAATGCTCGGTGAGTAGCGTTGAAAGAGTATGCAGGGATGCTCCCATTGGCGATTGTCCTGTTGCCATTGCGGCTATAATGGTGATTAGTGCTTCCGCTAATGTGCGGATTAATTGCTGGAGTGACGCTGCGAATTCCTCCACAGTTCTAGGGCTTCACAGGGCTTCGGTAGTATAGCGGTTTTCTTGGGGCCAGTCGGGCCGCTTCTCTGTTTTTGAGGCGCTCGAGCTGCACGAAGAAAATACATCGGTTTCGGTTTCTTATGGGTGGTATTAACTTCGTATAGGTCGCCGGGAACCCCAGTTCGCGTAACGCGTCGGTTATGCTCTCCGGGTCTGTAATTTCTGGCAGTCCGCGTATTCCCACTTTTGTGGGGAGTTCTCTAGCAGGGCCATAACAATGCCATGTTATGCTATTATTTTCATTTGTGGCTGCAGTCAAATGTCGTTGGATAACTCGATACTCGTGCCCCGATTGGGGTAAGAATCGGATGCCCTTTCCGAAAGCTCGCGCATTCGAGGCATGTCCGAGCTTATTTTTAAGTGCCGCAAATTGGCTTGACCAATCGGGCAGGCTTTCCACAATAATTGGTGGGTATCCCTTCTTCGTGGTTTCGTCTTTGGGAGCCGTAGGTACTTGCTGCTCAGTCTGAGCGGATGTCGACGGTGTTGGCTGCACGGGCGATTTTGCAATGGAAGCATACGATGTGCTTTCTTGTACAGCTTCCATGCGCTCGGGTGGCGCATGGACTGAGTCGTACGAGGGCGATCTCGGCGGTTGTGAATATCGCGTAGTATTGGTGTTCCTATTTGCGTCTTCCTGTTGATCTTCCTGCGCTACGGTGTCCATTTGTTCGACGCATTGTCGCTTCTCAAGCAATGATGCGTTAGTTTCGGGCGGCGTATGTCGCCTGCGGGTCTTCCTTGAGTGGTACGTCTTGGCCGGGGTGGATACGTACATAGACGCACCACCATCGGCCTTGACTTCCGCCACCCCTGAGACGCTTGCGGCGCTCCTTCGGTACTCCTCCTCACTTGTTGACAGGTATTCTTCAGCTTCCTGGTAGCGCTGCGGCTGTGGGCGCAACAGTTCTCTTGGGAGCTCAGCTTCCTCGATGTCCTGTTGGTCCATGGCTACAGGCGTGTGGGTCCTCCTGCGAGGTTTGGGGGGCGATATGCCCTCCATCGTTCGCGGTTTCGTCACGGCCCGTTGTTGCGGGCGTAATCGATCCCCAGGCGAGCGATGAACCTTGCGATGAAAGCGATGAAAGGGGAGACGCAGTGCGGGTCGCGCGCGTAGTCTCGCTGTCGCGGGGGTGCGTGGTCTCGGCGAGGCGTGTACGGCGCACGCGTTCCGGACAAGGTGGCCTAGGCTGCTCGACGCTTCACGGAGTTAGTACCTCGACGTTAGGCGGAGTGGCTTCGGCGGACTTCGGCTGGATGGCTTCAATCACACACGATGTCGCGGAACGGGCGCTCAGCGTTGCACGAATAAGCAGATCCGTCCCGGTAAGTACCACGACCTCACTGAAGGCCGGCGTAAAGTAGTAGTGTTACAATTCTGCGTTTCGTCTATTAGCCGGGGCCCACTTAACTTAAATGTGGCAACACATTTGCAACACTATTTGTTTGCATTTCACATAAAAAAAACCTTCTCATATAAAAAAAGAAGGTACCTAAGTCAGTTCGCTATTAATATTTACATCAAATCTACTTCTTATAATACTTCACGCACCCACTCAATATAAATAATTAATTCATTATAAAATGTATAGCAGTATTAGAAGATTTAAGGTGAATACTTCGATTACTTACTTAGGTATTTCAATGTTCAAAGGGAAAAGCGGTAATTGAAGAAAACCCGCGCGAGTAATGGTTTTCATGTTTTTATGTATCTTACAAATTGAACAACAACCTTGAGCCTAAACCTAAATAGCAAAATACTGAGTGCTACTAAAAAGATTTTAAAAATATAAACTAAGAGAGATTACTTTCACGCTTTAAAAAAAATTGTTATTTAATAAGATGTGACCATTTACGGAAATTGTGTTTCAAAAATAGCCTTGAAAAAGTGTTGAAATGAAGTCTTTTATTCCATGTTGTGTTTTACCTTTAATTTAAACGGATATATAGAATGTTTAACTTAATTTTTAAGTGCATCACATCGTATCGCATCGTATTTAATTGGTAAGCCTGTTTAAATAAATAAATAATCGTAATTATATCATAGAATTTTCCAATAGCCATTTCTATTATAATGGCGCTATGGTCAAGGGTTTTGGAGAGCCAATACTTACCTTTACCATCTAGGTTAATTGCACCGTCTTCTCAGAGTAAGTAAAGCGCTAGTTCCCATTAAAAATATATTCTTAAATATTTTGCAAGCCATTAGCCACGTGAAGTAAATTGATCAATTTGCGATTGCGAATAAAATACGCCGCTACGTTTGTACGTGTTTTATGTATTTTTCTATTTCTACGTGTTTACGTAAGTGAATTCGAACGGACCTGCGACGCTCACGTTATTCCTCCATTTCTCGATAATAATTTCGAAGTTTTTTTAAATTTCCTATGGATTGTTATGGCTTGTTTATTTTATATATTCTTAAAAGAACCTCATTGAGGGGAGAAAGAGTGTTATAACTGTTTTATATAAGAACTACTTTGTAACGCGAAAATATTATGTCTCTAATTGTGAAAGAAAATTTAACTGTGGTGGGGCCACGCAACAGTCTTCGCTGTTACGCAAGTGGGCAGGTCCATCCGTGTAAATATACGACCTTACGGAAGATCGGCATTAAGTGGAAGTGATATACCTCTGCGTTTCGTCTGGTGAATGAGGTAGCCGGGGCAGACTTTCTGCATCTGCAATCCTATGGGTGTGGCAAATGTCCTTGGCTGCGGTTATTCTTCTCGCATAATAAAAATATGCGAGAGATTTCGCTTTTCCACTTATTACTAGGCGTCCATGTTAACAATAATTGTTGTTGTTTTCGTATACGTGTCTTCGTATACGTAACTTTCGTATACGTTGTTTCGTACACGTAATAATAACGTTTTGAAAGGGTATGTTTAAACAATTTCAGCAATCTCTTGTTCAAATACTAAATTGCTAATGGAAATCATGACCGTTTGAAAGCTATATAAAATGTGTGTGAAACTTTTATCGTTTCTCACTGTAAAGGATGAAATTTAAATTATTGGAATAACAGCTTAATTACAAATCTCTTTGGTGTTCATTAAAAGCCCCGACAGAATTTCAGTTCCTGTAATTTCAGCTGATAATTTGGTACTTAAAATGGCGGGCTTCATTTGAGCCACGTGATTGTGATAAAATGTACGCTATTGAGCCACTTCAGGTTAGATTATAACCACGCTGCAAAAGGGCAAGGGTTTGTCACTATAATCCTTACTAATATTATAAAGGCGAATGTTTGTATGTATGGATGGATGTTTGTTACTCTCTCACGCAAATACTACTGAATGGATTTTAATGAAACTTTACAATAATATAGGTTATGCATCAGAATAAGATATAGGCATATTATATACATATTTTATGTACATCTGTCTTTCTGACTTAATGTTACACCTTCAGTCTATTCTGCGCAGACGTAGTCACGGGCAGCAGCTAGTAACTAATACTACTAAACAATAATAATTCAAATATATCATCATCATCATCATCGTCTTTCTGTCCTTGTCCCACCTAGGTGAGGTCGGCACATGTGAATGACGTTGTATGCGGTTTTGACTTTGTTCTTTACTACCAGCCGCCTGACGTCAACCCTCCTTGGGACACAAACACCCAGATCCGGGACAATTATTTGTGGGTCACACAAACACTTTTCCCGTGTTGGAATCGAACCCACGACCCTCGACACCGAAGCCAATAGCTTAACAACGGCGCCATCGATCAAAAATAATTATATTGCTTGCAACTGTTAAGATTTTTGCTTGTAGGTCTAGTGATTTTTGCTAGTAAATCTAGTCGCGGATTTTTTTTTTTTTTTTTTTTGGAAAAGGAGGCTAACGATCAGACAGGCCATCTTATGGTTGGTGTTCACCTCCTCCCATGGAAAGTCGTAACACTAGAGAAGTTACACATTAGTTGCCGGCCTTTGTGTAAGGAATAGGCCTCCTTCTCGGTCCATTTTGCCGACTGAAGTTTCTTTAGGCGGGTGTATGTTCGTTGTTATGTTTATCTATTGGCATTGCCTGTAGCAAAAACGCTTTGATTTTTGATATATTTACACTATTATTTAAACGCTTTAAATTATTTTAACTAGTATATTAAACCTGTTAATATGCCTTATATCCATAAGTAAAAGTTTGTAAAAAAATGTGCTGCGGGAATTATGAAACATAAAAGTGTTGGCAAAATTCGTAAATATAATTCATAAATGACGCCACAAGTCTGTCTGTTATCCACTACAATAACAAACCTATTCCGCTGTCACGTTCAATAAAAACCTCTGACTCCCTAATAGGCAGCACTATGAACTGGGGCGTTACCGAAGTTAGCCGTATCTTTGAAACCTTGCAAACTGCTTATCGTCCAAAGAATTGTCACCCTTTCAAGATTAAACTCTCACTTGTTCAGACACTTAAAGTAAAGTAACAGCCTATACATGTCCCACTGCAGGGCAAAGGCATCCTGTATATAGAAGGTGAGACTTATACTCTATAAAACAATTGATTACGCTAATGTTTGTTAGACTCGAACAAAGACCTTCACAACAAGCTAATGCTATTTAACTCCAGATACGTTTTCGGACTTCGAAAATTTGATCATGTTAATTTCTATCGCTCTCGACTTAAATGGCTTACAGTTAAACAAACGCGTAACTCAAGAATCCTTTTTAGGCTTTTCTCCGTTTTATATGCTCAAGCTTCTCCGTCCTCTTCAATCTTATCGTCTCTTCTCTCTCTATCTTAAATGCTTTCGCGTTTCGTCTGATGAGTGAGGTGGCCGGAGCCCAATTTTCAAAAGGTTGTCAACGCATCTGCAACACTCGGGTGTAGCAGATGTCCATGAGCGGTGGGACTCACTTAACATCAGGTGAACCGTCTGCTCGCTTGGCAACTTTTCACATAAAAAAAATCTTAAATACAAATTTAAATAACTCTCTGTAAATATCAAAGAGACCTCCTTTTTTAATCTAACGATAAGATTAAGATTTCTCCACATAATACTAGTTTCTTAGGTAAGTCTTTCACCTTTCCAGCTGCACTACTTTAGAACTCCTTGCCTGGAGACGTGCATAGCTAACTATTTTACGTACGTACGTAAAATAATCCATAATACTTAATCAAACTTAATGTCTACGTAAACGTGATGTAATAAGTCGGGTAAACCATCCCTCCTGAGAGCTTTAGGAAATTGCACTACATAAAAAGTTACATAAAAATTATATATTAAGTAAATTAATAGCATAATTAAAAATTTGTATTTCGAAATTTAAATTGGAAGCATGCATTACTATATTTTTTTTTTTTAATTTCTTAACTCTACACCATTATAGAAGGAATGACATTTACCTTTAGCTTAGGCGCAAACTTTTAACACACTAATTAAAAATACTAATATCGCAGTCCTGATGTCAGCACATCACGACTGCGATATTACTCGATATACTGCGATATACCCAACTCGATAAGAGTTCTATAGATAAACGCTGCAACTTACGTATTTTTAATACTAATAATACTGGTATTGTTCATGATAAAATACCGTGCGTTGATACATTTCAAGAATGCTCTGCGAAAAATTTACGATTGTTGTTTAGAATGAAGGTGAAAATTCGATGGCTTCAGGCATATTGGAATACGTATACAAAAAGCAACATTGTTATGAAACCCGAATGGCATAGTGGGTAGTATACCTGCCTCCTGCGCCAGAGGGTGTTGGTTCTACTGGAAAAATATTGTGTGATGAACATAGTGTTTTTCTAGTGTCTGGGTGATTATATATGTATAATATGTATTTAATTGCAAAATAAAAGTACGTTAAAGTATGTTTATCAGTTTTTTAGTGCCCATAGTACAAGCGTTGCTTAGTTTGGGACTAGAAAATGTTGTGTAAAATGTGTCCTAAAATATTTTTAGATACTTAAATACCTTGGTTGAAGCTTTTTGATATGATAATGTAATCGACAAAGCTTCGAGAGAATAAAAATATCATTTTTTAATTAAAAAAAACTATTAACAAAGTACGTAGTAATATGAATTGAAAGCAATAATACTCGTTCATAACATGTGCGAATCGCTATTGTTCTAAACAAGCTCACTAATGCATAAGGAGCCTTACTGGAGCCACATGCGAAACCCGCACACCTGTGAAACAGGGCTTTGTTATATTACTAATAATACTGCGGGTAAAGCTGTTAGCAAACTGGCGCGTTCGTCTACATTAATTTACATGGTAAGGCATTTTGCTTGGAATTTATTAAATACGGATAAATGCTTATCTCTCGTTGTTACAATATGAATACCACAAATCAAATATCGCGAAATATTTAAGAGAATGATTAACGGCAACGGGACATGTTCTTCTTTCTAGTTTTTAATTATCTGTGGAGTGGAGACTTGCCAATCAGTAAAAAATTACTAATCTATAAATGAATACATAGAATCTTCAGTCATATTAATAATTATATCTCATTTTTGCAAATTACAACCTAAAATCAACCTTTTTTTATTACTGCAAATTTTTGTGGGGTTCATTCTTTTATTATAAAGCATTATATCCTGTGAGAGTTTAATTTACAGATTACGAAATTGTGAAATAAATTTTTGAGGAAATCGAAGCTTAAGTTATAGATGGAGGCGTAAGGAAATCTGGGAACGAAATAGTTCATTATACACGAGGAGAGAATGAAATAAAAAAGACTGAAGTATAGTAGTTATGGTGCCTAACGTAATTTCTTAAAATCAGTACAGTATACGTGTGGATAGATGTAGATTATTTTGTTCATTTATATTTAATACAAAATATATTACATACTTATATTTAATACAAAATAGAGAAACAGACTGACAGAAAAACGAATGAACAACAATGTGAATCTAGGAATATAGGTATCCGATTTTTACCATTTAGATATGTTTCATTATGTTCCGAAACCAAATGAAACTGTTTTTATGGATTTATGGTATTTATTTTTAGTTTTAATTTCCGACTTTTCGAACCGTTTTCAGCATTTACGGTAAATGAGACGGACTGAGGCGTTGGACGTCGGAATGTCATATTTAGCCCGGCTGACGGTATTCTGTTTTCAAATTATCAATTTTGTGTCCAATGTACGCAGAAGGTGCTAATTGTATCTAGTCTAGCAGTAGTGGTTCGCTTGGGCCTATCTGTATTTAATTTTGATATCCTTAAGATGCTTGTTAACGAACACTCCAAACTACTCCTTCTTAAAGTTTAGTTTTTTTTTTAAGTTTTTTATATCATATATCGGCATAATATTATCGGCTTTCACCACAGACAATCGAAAGGGGTGCCTTGGAAAAACGTCAATGAAAAAAACGTTTGATTAGAAGATGGATGCGCGGGTGACAGCCTAAAAATCAAATGATGAATTCGATGGTAAATTGACCAACTTCATGGTGGCAAACAATAACAACTTTTTGACATTCACCTATAATTCCAAGTTATTTAAATCTTTATCAATTGCATTAAACGTATTTTGCACATACAAAGAGAATTTGCGAATTTATTCTCAAACTGAGTTGTGACGGAAATGCACAAATAATTTTACACTTCACAAGTTATTGCTTAGATTTTTTATAGTGCTAATCTCTGCACTTGAGATTGAACATTAAATTTGTAGAAAAAGTACGAAAAAAGAAGCCGCTGTGGGAATCGAACCCACGTCTCCGGCATTCGCGGCCTCACGCTCTAGCCACTAAGCTAAACGGCTGATTGCTACGCCGACGAAAATCTTAACGCCTTTTTTTAACACATTTCACCGTCGTAACATCGTCAACACCAGACGTGTGTTTTGTTTCAGTTTTCTGTAAAGTCCTAACAATTGAGAACATCCAAAAGTGATATTTATGTCAGTGTCATATGGATTATTTTTAATTAAAATCAATTATTTGTGCGGATTAGTCACAGCGGACTTTGCGTTGCACGTATAGCACACTCAAAATAAGAAGATGCCACTGCAACGAACACCAACAACCAGTGCTTTTTCATCTCAACCTAATCTGAATGAAGGCATTGAAGAAGATAGGCCAACGAGAGAGAGAGAGTAAGTGGTAGAAAAACGAAAAATCCGGATTATGACCTATTTTCCAAATTTTGCAAAGGTATGAAGGAAATGTTTAAAGAATTCCAGTTAAGTCAAGAAATCAAATATGATACTCTTAATAAGGCGATTGAGACATTGACTTTACAAAATGCAAAATTATTGGAAAGTAATAATGATATTCAAAAAATTGTTTATCAAACCCAAAAACAACACAAGGAACTTCAAGAAAAAATAAGCAATTTAGAAGCAGAATACGTAAAAGTTTATTCCAAAGTTAATGAACTGGAAGTGAAGCTGGAAGACATACATAAAATCCAAGTGAAGAAATCAATAGAAATAAGAAATGTACCAAGGCAAAACAACGAAGACTTGTACCAGATTGTTATAAACCTAATGAAATCTGTAAAAGTAGACCCTAATAGAGAAATTATTAAAGATATCTATCGCAGAGGTAAGGATAACGCACCGATAGTAGTGTAATTTAAAGATCAACATGAAAAAGACAAAATATTAAAAGCTGTAAAGTTATATAACGCTGAAAATAAGGAAGAGAAACTGAATAGTGCTAATCTTGGTATGACAATAGCCAAAGTCCCTATTTTGTGTCTGAACTACTAACATCTAAAACAAAGATCTTACTGGCTTCTGGAAAAAAAGTTGTTAAAGACAGAACTTTCAAATACTGCTGGGTATCTAAAGGTCAGGTAATGCTAAAAAAAGGAGATGGTCAACCAGCCTTACGTATAAATAACCTAAAAGACTTAGAAATCATACAAAACAGTGAGAACCTACAATGACTCTATATTTGTGTCAATTTTGTATTAGTATCATTATTGTCGAACCTCATACTACATGTTTATTTAATTTTTTTATTATTACTCATACAACTATTTTTTACTTATTTACAATGAATGTGTCAAATGATTTTATTAGAATTATCTATATCCTAAATATTCATATTAAATCACTACCATATTTATATCATATATTTATGTCTATACTGTATACTCTCTACATACATATCGCCTCAAGCTCAACTCAATATGGTAATTCTCACAAATATAACATTTGCACTGTTATTTTTCGACTCATTTTATCTGACCACCGATGTTTGATGCTTCAGGAACTAAACGGGAACATCTATTTATTAAACATACATATATTATTAATACAGTCATGACAAATGACACAGAATACGTTAACATCGACATTGATACTAACATCAATGTCGGTGAATCGTTCTCGATCAAAGATCCTGTTGATTGTGGACATTGGTTGGAAAATTCTGTTGGAGGGCTCAAAATAATTGTGCAAAATATTCGAAGTATATCCTGCAATTTTGATGATTTTATGATACACCTGGCAAGATTTAAGACGAATATGGATTTAATAATTTTAACAGAATGCTGGCTCCCACATACAAGTAATTTACCGGCTATACAAAATTACACTCGATATGCATCAACCGAACACATCAATCAAAATAGTGGCATAGTTGTGTACGCTAACGAAAATCTGGATGTAACTGTTCATGAACCAAAAATCAAAGATGCAGATAGCCTAATAGTTGAAATTAATAAGCAAATCGGAATTGTAGCTATATATAGGTCACCTTCGATGTGGAACATAGATGATTTTTTATTAACTTTAAACAAAACTTTAACAAAATTTAAAAACTTAAAAAATCTGATTGTAACTGGTGATCTAAATATTGATATTAAAGAGGGTAATAGAGATTTGAGATCCTCAGATTACCTTAATCATCTAGCAATGCATGGCCTTCTACCAAGTCATACTATACCCACTCGTGGACCCAACTGCATAGATCATGGTTTTATGAGAATAGGTACCAAGGCTACCACAATAGTTTGCAATTCTTCGGTTACGGATCATTGTTCGATAGTTTTTGTATTGAAGGGTGATTTAAAGGTTAGGAGTCATAAACTAATCACAAAAATAGATTACAATTTAGCTTTAAAAAAATTGAAAGATAAGGAGTGGACAGATGTCACTGGCTGTTTGGACCCTGAGGTGGCTACAAAGACATTTATTAATATATTATCACAAATTTTACAAAATTGTACAACAGAATATATTGAAACCAATCGAAAAACTAACATAAAACCATGGATAACCCCGGGCCTAATAAGATGCATTAAATGGAGAGATAAATTACATCATAAACAAAAAGCACAACCAGATAATATTATAATATCTATCACGTACAAGAGGTATAGAAACTTTTGTAACAGACTTCTCCGTAATATTAAAATTGCTTATCAAAAAGAGGAGATATACAAAAATAAACAAATAAAAAATACATGGAAGGTGATACGCCACATATGCGATCTTGATACTAAAAACAGACCTCCTTCAGAACTATTAAATCTTAAAAATAATCAATTGGCATCAGTGAACTACGTTAATAAGTACTTTGCAGATGTAGGAGGAACATATGCACAGAAAATTCTATTAAATTTGGGTAAGAAAGAGACGGATCTAGTTGCAAACGTAAAGAGTAACAATGCCCCTTGTGATTTACTATTGTTGCTACCCACTGACAATTACGAAATAAAGAAAATAATAAGTTGTCTGAGGAACACTTTATCTACAGGTTGGGATGGTATATCATCAAAATTTATAAAAACGGGTGTTGAGTATCTGGCTAGTCCCATTTCACACATTTGTAACATATGTTTTTCGTCTGGAATATTTCCCTCATTATTAAAATTATCCATGGTAACGCCTGTTTTTAAGATAGGAAGCCGAGATAATGTTACCAATTATAGACCGATCGCACTTCTGCCAACTCTTGCAAAAATAATTGAGAAAGCAATTAATGTGAGACTAACTAAATTCTTGGAAATGAATAAATTCTTTTCATCTGGTCAATACGGCTTTAGGGAAAAATTGTCAACGGTTGATGCTATTGAAGAACTAACTTGCCATATTGCTCAAAAACTGGACATGAAAAATAAATGCTTGGCAATATTCCTAGACCTAGCAAAAGCCTTTGACACTGTATCTGTGCCTATCCTAATTCGCAAATTGGAATGTGCAGGTGTCCGTGGAACCCCACTAAAACTATTTCAATCTTACCTCACTGACAGAGCTCAATGTGTAAATGTAAATGGCATAAAAGTGAACAGATTTTTATCAATTTTGGTATTCCACAAGGTTCGGTTCTTGGCCCAACTTTATTTTTGGTTTATTTAAATGATTTGAATAAAATCAATATGAATAACACAAAAATTTTATCTTTTGCTGATGATACTGTGTTTGTTTTTGATGCGCCTACTTGGGACGAAGTACAGAGACTAAGTGAAGACGGATTAACAAAGGTTTCAAACTGGCTTAACAAACATATTTTAACGCTTAATTTTTCGAAAACAAAATATATGATATTCAGTATATACAACAATACTCAACCATTAGACTTCAACATAAAACACCATACTTGTGACAAATTTTCTTTGTGTAAATGTCATGTACTGGAATCCGTTACATCTATTAAGTATTTAGGCGTTACTCTTGACCAAAACCTTAACTGGAGGTGCCATATAGATTTACTTTGTAGTCGAATTAGAAAGCTTATCTGCATATTTAAGAAAATAAGACATATTAAAGGCACTAATTTAATTAAAATAGTTTATTACACTTTGTGTCAGTCCTTATTAACATATAGTATAATAGCTTGGGGCGGTGCTAAAAAAACGTATCTCATTAAATTAGAGCGAGCGCAAAGAGCTATTATCAAAGTTGCAAATTTCAAGGAATTGTGTTATCCTACAGATGATTTATATCGAGAATTTTCAGTACTCACAGTTCGACAGTTATTTTTAAGATCATTAATACAGCAAGGCAACATCGTATTACAACGCCAAAAATATCTGACCAACGACGGTCGCCGACTGTTTATATTCCATTGTGTAGAACTATGTTTATTTGCAGTTTTATCTATATTTTGGGTCCCCGGGTGTACAAACGAGTCTGTCGAATCATTGAATCTTTGCCAGGTGAAACTTATTTCAATTGCAAAAAAATTGTTACCGAGTACTTATTAACCTTAAATTACTCAGCTACTGAAAAGTTACTTAAAATATGAGGCATATATAATACATATTTATTAAATATATTTATGTATATTTTAGTCCTAATTGTAATTAAATAAGAATGTAATTCAAACTCCGTATAATTGTTAATAAATATATGTAATATAATATTCATGTATGTTTATGTATGTTTTAAAATATATTTAATAAATATTACAGTCTCATTAAAATTTATATGTATTTATATGTACATATATTAACAAATAAAATAGTTTAACACTCATATTGACACATTAATTACTTTAGTTCAAAATTGTTTAAAAAATGTTTTAGTAATAAGTATAACGTTCTGTTTGTTTTGGGTATACTGTCATTCATTTTTTATTTTGCACTTAATAACAGTAACCATACGACATTGACCTGTCAAACCACAACTTCTTTATGTTAATCACGTCTTACTTAAGTTGGACAATACGGAACGGTGATACTGCTCTGCCGCAACACAGTTCTTACTAGCATTGCATCATTTTTCTGCTGTTGCCACTTACTACTAATAATATCGAATGTAATCTTGTGTTTATTAGTGCAAATCTTTTCTTTAGTAGATTAAACTAAGCTAAGTTATCCTAAATGTTATAAGCATTATGAACATATGTCGCAACAAACAATGTTTCTTTTCAAAATAAATTATTTATTTATTATTTATTTACATTGTTATTTAGCATTTGAAGCAATGCCGAAGACGTGGGTTCGATTCCCACAGCGCGACAATCTTTTCGTACTTTTTCTTCAAATTTAAAGCTATTGTTTAGTATGAGACTAGATAACATTGTGTAAAAATATATCCTGAATTATGTTTTCTTTACTAGCTTTTTCCAAAATTTATAAGAATTCTATTTAAATCAGCGTTTCGTAATGCTAATATTGTATCAATTATCTTGCTTTTTCTTATTGTATCAACTATCTTAAAAAACGGCTATATTTACTGACTAAAATTGGAGCTTCACTTAAATTAAATTCGTTTCATTTTCAAAAATAAGTGGAGTCTATTAAACAAGCCCTTAAGGCTACAATGAAAATAAAGTGATTTCATCCTATTTAAGTCTCTGAGTGCGGCTGCTAGGCACTTTTGACTTCGCAAGCTTTCTTTAAGTACTTAATAGCCTTTGCCATATTTTATTCTTAAGAAATTAGTTATTTTAGTTTTTATTTTAAAATCTGTACGTATGTTTTTAAATACACAAATGTAAATGAGTATTTTACAGTAACTTAGGAGCCGTGATAGCTGTGTCTGGGCGCTCGCCTTTAATTCAATATACTCGAGCAACCTGAGTTTGATCCCCGGTGCCGGCACCAATGAAATTGTAAATTTTAAGTGCCGAATTATCATGTGCTCAGCGGTGAAGTATTTGCCCAGCAGTGGGACATGTATAGGCTGATACTTTACTTTACTCTACTTTTTACAGTAACTGTGAAGGAAAGGATACGAAATGTGAAGGAAAAAATGTCCTGAATTTTTTGCATGGAATCCACATCACAAGCCGCCCACGACAGTCAGGTTACGTAATACACTCGGAGTCAAAAAAATCGCACATCCAAAAAAATTTTTAAATACTAAATTAACACAACAAGCCAATGGCAATGTTTTGTTTTGAGGGTATCATTCGAAAGGTAATTTCATTAGCTTTCAGGAATTTTAATTGAATTTTACTTTTATAACGAGACGAAGGAGAAATTAAAGAAAAAGACAGGGTATGTACAAATTTGCAAATTAATAATTTAAAAAAAACTTAATAAATACAAAAAAGTTCTTAAAACTTAGTGTTACCTCCCCTTGCCTTGATAACGGCTTCCATGCGATCTTTCATGGACCATATAAGGGTCGCAACAGCCTCTTGGGGTATTTGTTCCCACTCTTCAAGTACCGCATCTTGGAGCTCTTGAAGAGTGGTTGGAGCTGGATCTCGAGCTCGCACGCGCCGTTTTAGGTCATCCCAGTGATGTTCTATTGGGTTAAGGTCTGGACTTCGTGCTGGCCAATGCATAACAGGGATATCGAACTCCTGTAAATAATCCCGTACAATAGCTGCGGTGTGGCAGCGAGCATTATCATGCATTAACATGAATCCATCACCGGCATAACCAGCATACGGGACCACATGTTCCTCCAGGATTTCAGTAATGTACCGACCAGCATTTAATGACCCTTGCCCACGGCCACCCCGAGTCCGGGAAACGCACACAAGTTCCGTTTTCCCGTCGACGGAAATGCCGCCCCAAAACATACACGAGCCACCCCCGTATTCGACGGCTTCTTCGAAGCAGGGTTGTGTAAACCTCTCCCCCTGTCTTCTGTAGACCCTTCTACGTCTGTCATTGCAGAAGAGACAGACCCTCGTCTGATCAGAGAAGAGTACGGTCCGCCACTGTTCTACAGTCCACTTGCAATGATTGCGAGCAAACTCTAGGCGATCTCTGCGACGCTGTGCAGTAAGTTTTTGACCTTTAGCAGGTCTATGGGCTGTTTAACTCTTTTCGTGTAACCTTCTTCTTATCATAGAAACACTCACAGATGTTCTCCAAGTTGATCGAAGCTGTTGTTGCAACTCAACAGCATTTGTAAAACGGTTTCGTAAAGATGTCGTAACGATGAAACGGTCATCTCTTTCTGATGTGCACCGTTTTCTTCTAGATCCCGGTTTTCTAACGTAACCACCAGTCTGTTGAAAACGTTGGAACACCCGTCGAACTGAAAAACGGGTCAGGTTCAACTGACGAGCAACGTCACACTGCCGCATCCCCGACTGCAATAGGGCAATCACTTGAGCGGCTTCTTCAGAGCTGGTGTCCATCTTTACTTGTTCTTACTTGGGTACTTGTTCACGTGTGTTCACTGCAAAGTCTAAATTACGACTGACCCCTATTTCATCCAGATCGACCCTTTTTTAGGTGGTGTAACTAGCGTCCTTACTAACGAGCATTTGACAGTGTTTATTTTTGACGCTCTAAAATGATAAATGTTTTAATGATTTCATGATTTTTTTATTAATAATGTAAAGCTATTCAAATACCCATTTCAAAGACACCAATATTTATATAAATATAATTCGTTTCTAGCCATTACAGCCATTTTTCGCGCAAACTCAGAGAGGTGCGATTTTTGTGACGCTGAGTGTAGTTTCGCAAAACATGTTCCAGAATAGACTATTATCTAGATTGATTATCACAAAAGAACGCTTTGAATGCAAAGAGGCTAAAGGAATGATTAAAATAAGCTTTCTTGTTTCAAAGAAACAAAGCTGTTCGTTTTTTTTCCTTCCCGATGCTATAAAAACCACGGCACCGGCGCTTCATCAGAGTTTCTTAATTAAAAACTAATGGAACAACGGGGTCACCGAATAAAAAGGGCAACATCGCATTACATTTATATATTCTACAATATTTTGATGAATCTCTGAATACACGCTTTCCTGTGATTGATCAAACATGTTATGCCGATACCAACTCAAAGCGTAACTACGGCGAATCTTAAACTTAATTACAGACTTAGATATTAATTCATTCTTATTAGATATTTACGAGTTCATGCATTTAATCGTTTATTCAACATCATTTTAACCGCTGCTTATCTGCCTATTCCCATAAAAAACTTTACTTTGAGAACTTTTAAAAATTTATTTTTCGGAAAATGTGGAAATTTATACAAATATAATAGAAAAAGGAAATCCATAATTACTTAACGTCCTGGGCGAGAGAACTAAAATAGAAATATACATATTGCTATTACATTTGTCTAGAAGCATGTGATGGATAAGTCATTTAGCAGTTTACCTTTTTAACAAAATTCGTGCTAAAACATCACTATCGTACATTGTTAATAGTTTAGTCAAAACGTAATATTATCACTTTTAGATCATGATAAATTTGATTTAACATGGTCAATTTCTCTATCCAACTTATTCGAATGCGTTACGGTAATATTTCTTCATTTATCTAGAGACGAAAATAAGCACTAAAGAACCGTTGATATACGCTGCC
>CAKOGK010000161.1:0-17049 GCA_933534255.1 Iphiclides podalirius | reverse complement strand
CACATACAATGTTAGCATTTAATTTCAAAAAACGTTTTAATTCCTTACAAGCACCTACAAATTGCGTGCCGTTGTCTGAATAGATATCGATAGGTAAACCGCGTCGACTAACAAATCTGTGTAAAGCGTCTATGTATCCATCTGCAGATAGATCACTCACTACTTCCAGATGGATAGCCCTTGTTGCGAAGCACACAAATATGACAATATATACCTTTTTTAATGAACAACGGCGACCCTTCTTGGTCGCTGCCATAATAGGACCGACATAATCTACTCCTACCACTTGGAATGCGTATTCAAGATTAGTTCTTGCAGGAGGTAAGTTACCCATAATAGGAGCAATGGTTGTACCGTTAAAACGGGCGCATGTAATGCACCTTTTAGTAGTTATTCTAGCTAAATGTCTACCCCGTATTGGCCAGTACCTTTGACGAATAGAATATAATAAGTTTTGGGGGCCTATATGCATAAGTCGATGATGTTCGGATCTAAATAACAATTTTGTCAAGGGATGGTTAGAACAAAGTATGATTGGATGTTTTTTAAAGAAAGAAAATTCTGAATCCTTTAACCTGCCTCCCACGCGTATAATACCGTCGGAATCCATAAATGGATTTAGTTTTAAAAGGGGATCCTTCGACGATACAGGTTTGTTATTTATCAATTCATTATAACAGGAAAAACTATCCCTTTGACACATTTTAACTTGAAAATTTAATGCTCTTTCCAATTCATAAGTTTTTAAAAAATCACTTTCTCTTAATTCAATTTGTTTCGTAAAAGAATTGCCACAATATCGTCTTGAATTGTTGGACCAACCATTTGTAGACCATTGAGCGAAACGCCTTAAGAAGAAGGTGAACTGGCATTAAAAACAACGCGCAATTTAGTGGTTAAGCTAGAAGAGCGTAAAACTCCGTGATGTGGGAGAAAGTGTCCTGCAGTTTTCAATTTGATATCAGTGATCTTGGTCATGTCACCTAGATCCTCATATTCCTTTATGAAGTTATCGTACATTGATTTTAAATCATCATTATCTCGAAGTCGACGTTCTAAGGAAAAAAGGATTTTTTAGCCCTTGTATAGGAATCTCCGAGTAAAGTCTCGGACTCCTTTAACGGTAGACGTACACAGAAGCGACCATCAGGCATACGCTTCGTATGTTTAACAAAATGTTCTTCGCAAGCCCTTTGTTCATCTGAATAGATTGATGTTTCAGGTCTTAACCGTGCATTCGTCTAATTTCCAAAAGCGGGTAAGAGTGTCGTCGATGCAGTCATTATGCATAATGAAATTACATTTTACCTTATTTAAATATTTTACGCTTGGACAGTAACCAGACACTAACCACCCTATCTTCGTTTCACACAGAACTGGTCCGTTTTGACCTAAAGTTAGTCTTCCACTCTCAAGTAAGTTCCAAAAGACGTTTGCTCCTAAAAGTAAGTCGACGTTAGCCGGTAAATGAAAGTCTGGGTCTGCTAACAAAATATCAGAAGGTATGTTTAGTACCCTTTTATCAACCATTTGTGAAGGAAGATTACAAGTAACGGTGGGAATTACAAAACATGTGGCGTCAAACTTATATTCATTTGTGTGAGAAAATATAATTATATCGCACATTTGGTTGAGCTTTGAATGCAAATTATTTACGCCCGTTACCATAGTATAAACTTGTCTCAGAGGCAGATTCATCTTTTCACATAAAACTTTAGATATAAAGCAAGATGTACTTCCAGTATCCAAAATAGCTCGGGCTAATACGGTAGTTCCTGCACTACACATTACACGAACAAGGGCTGTGGACAACAATATTTGACCAGAGCCTCGCTGGGCCATTAAGGTAACACTAGAGGTCGCTTCATCAGATTTAAGGGAGTTGTCTGGTGTATTCTTGTCTACATGAAGTAAGGTATTATGCCTCTTGTTACAAACCTTACAACCACTGCGCCAACAGTTTTTAAGATAATGTCCACCCTTTAAACAGTTTTAGCAAACGTTCAAACGCGGTAATTGATCGACGCGCTCTTGACTGGATAGTGACAAAAACTCTTTGCACTCAAACAGGAAGTGATTACCAGTACATTTTGGACATATTGTTACCTGAGTCTTAGATGATTTGTCCGAATGTGCGTCGACAGCCACAAAACCTCTTTCGCTTAATTTGCGCGACTGACCACCCACTTGCGACCGCTGGGTGGGTGATGAAACAGAGCCCGACTGCAGCATTATGGTTTCTAACAAATCGGCTCGGTTTCTGAGGAATTTAATAAAACAATCAAAAGTAATTGTACCAATTGATGGAACGTATTCTTTCCAGTGTTGCCGTGTAATATTATCTAATTTTGAAGAAGCTATATGTATAAGTAATGTGTCCCACTGTCTTGTGGGTTCTTTAAGAGTCTCCAAAGCTCTTAAATTTTTACAAAATGTGTCTATAATGTATCTTAGTGAAGAAGGAGACTCTCTGTTGATAACCTTTATACTAAATATGGCGTTAACATGATTATTTACCAAGAGACGTTTGTTATCGTACCGATCACAGACTAATTGCCAAGCGTTATTGTAATTATCACTAGATATTTGTAAAGATTGAATTACTAAGGATGCGCTGTCTTCCAACGAAGCCTTTAACTAATGAAATTTATTGATGTTGTCTATGTTTTCATTATTATGTATTAAACTAGTGAACGTGTCACGAAACCCAAGCCAGTTTTCATAAGAGCCATTATATTTGGGAAGATTAATTATAGGTAACTTACATTTTAATTTCGAAGAACAATGATGAGACATTTTTTCTCATTCTCAGAACACTCCTCAGCAATAAAGGACGTACTCGTAATTATGCATGGGAAGATTGGATGGAATATTATGCAACGTGCACTCCGACAACAAGGTTTTCGCTTTAGACATATCTTCAAAATACGCATTCTCAAAATCGCATCGTTCTTTAAGCATCATTTCATCATCTTCGTCCGATAACAACAATTCAATGTCACCTTGAATTGAAACGAAGTTGGGTAAAATATCGTTCATTCTTTTAATCCGAAGTTCTAACTCCGTGATCTGACGCGGTGTCAATGCTTCCGACGGCAAATTAACCACAAAACTTGAAAATACCGTAAGTCGGGCCTTTAAAGAACCTCGTTTTTTGATCAATTCCCTTATCTCCGCCATAATTCACCACGTTTTTTTAATAATAATAATAATAATACAAAAATTCACCAACTATACTAATTACGACAATTATTATATCAATCCAAAATAAAGCTAACTCTTTAAAATTAAGCAGATGATTCTTTTGACGCCCAGATGAGTTGTAAACAATGAAGTCGAATCAACAGTGTGAATAAGACAACTCAATGTATTTCTAGGAAAGGCACTGTTCATTTAAATAACACGGCAACAGGTAATTGTCTGACATAACACAATTTATGCAACTAATTATTTTTTAACTATCCAACCTTAATAAATATATATATTGTGAGATAATAGATACCGATATCAATTAAGTATGGATTGTTATTTCGCAAATTTTAAAACATGTATAACAAGTTGGTTATATATTTATTTACTACATCTTTACTTATTTATTTATTTTTTATTTTACGGTTTCATTTAAAGAAGAATTAAGGGGTAGGTAGGAAAGATATTTATGTGATAGTAAGGAACGGACTCACTTTTTTGAATACTATAGTGCGCAATGATATTTTCCTTAACAGGCAGGTACCAGGTTTTGATGTTCAACCGACGGGGCCTCGTTGAATGCAGAATTTATTTTTCTACCTTATTTAACGTGTTTCTTGCGTTTGAATCTTGCGTTGTATGTTAAAATCCGTGTAGAATGTGTATTCTTCTTGTCAATTTCGTTATATATAATGGCTAGAAAGCACACTTTGAATTCTCATGGAGATTTCCGTTGATCATATGTAGCAGGTGCGCTGATTTTAATCCGATGCATCCGAATCGTAGGACCATGAATTTGCTTGTAGGAATTTTCGTCAATAAAAAAAGTTCTTATGTCTTACAATATTCTTCGTGTATTTGTATTAAAACACTAAGGATTTAAATAATAAGTTCTTATATAACAATTTTTAAAAGGCGAAAGAATGACAAATACGTTGAGCAAGTAAGCAAGTATATGGAATAGTATATAACAGTAAAAAAAAAGACGATGTTGCCAGCTTAAAAAAAAAAATGACATCTCCACATAACATGAGGCTTTTTTGCTCTCAACAACTTATGTTATACTCCAAGGACACATTTTGGAAAGCAAGTTGAAGGGGCTTCTTTTTACAAAAAGACACGACTGCGTTTTGGAGGCGTTGAATCTCACAAGATTGGCATCGCCCCATTCAGAGACCGCCTGCAATGTAAGATTCAAACTCTACCATGGCCTCTCTTTCGGACTTGATGTGATCTCTACTGACCCGAAGACTCGTTTGGTATCTCCCACAACTGTGCTGTCGTCCGCGTACTTATAAATACTGGGCATGTGCAGATCGTTGATATGCAGCAGGAAAAGAGTTGCGGAAAGGACGGACCCAAGAGGAACTCCGGCATTAGTCGTCAGTGGCTCGGATGAACAGCCTTCGATGACTACTCGGAGAGACCGCTCATTCAGAAAGTCCTTCACCCAACCGTACACGTACGCGTACGGATTTCGGCGAAATCCGTACTATATAAGTACATAGTGGTCGCTGAGAAGATCGCTGTGTTCTAGGTACGCCATGAGACGGGCGTTCGGGACTGCGGATGTTAACAGATCTGTTCTCAACAAACAACATTGTAATGCAAGTATAGTAAGTAGTCCAGGTACGCTCTTGTGTTGTCACTGCTCTCGTACGATTATAATTTTGGTTTGTGTGGTTGGGATTATGTAGTGAGTGTCGACGAACACTGCGACCTAGAGGCGAACGGCTCGGCACACAGTCTATGGCTGTATACATTTCATCCTGGAGTGTTCCAGGATGAAATGTAAACAGTGTTGTTGCGATGAGTACCAAGCTCGTGAATTGCCAGAAATTAGGTCTCCAGCAATAAACACCCGAACTTACGATGTTAAGTGAATACTGCCGCCCATTGACATTTGCTACACCCGAGGGTTTGTAGATGCATTGACAACCTTATTGAATAATGGGTTCCAGCTACCTCACTCACTAGACGAAACCCCAAAGTAGTTTACTTCCACTTGACGCCAGCCGTCTGTGAGGTCGTGGTACCTACCCGGATGAGCCTGAACATTCGTGCAACAGACGAGGCTGCTGGGTGGCCTTACCACAGTATAGTTTGTCCACACATTGTTCTGCCATTCCTCCCCATTAATTTTTAGTGATAAATGGTAATGAGGATGAAATTCGAATGCAAGTTTAAAGTTGAGTGTATGTATTAAACCTTCTAAACTTAGAAATGTAAAATTATGTATTTATTAAAGATGCATGAATAACATTTTACTTCAAGACGTTTTACGCTTTTGCGTCTGGTTATTTGCTATAAATTTTAATATAGACGAGGTCATAAAAGCAATGTTAAGGCAACCAATTCTAATGAATAGTGAAATGGACTATGAATAATTTACCGTTTCCCGTCTTGCTTTTGAGGTTTTCTGCCCTTTGAATTTTTGCGAAACTAGTAGAGCACAAAGTATTATGTTTTGACTGTTGAAAGAAGCTAAGTATACAATCGTTTTGCTACAATGTACTTTAGAAGGAGAAAGTCTTAAGAAGACCTGCTTACCCTTTCCAATATTAGACGCTCGGTGAAAATCAAACCAATGAAACTCGCACTAAGCACCTTACACTGCAGTTCATTAGGCATACAGGCAATAAGCCGGCGTATGTCATTTAATCCAAATATAATGATGACTAGAGCAAGTAGGCTTTTAATGAGCCTGTGCGTTTACTCTCACTCTCTCTCACAGGATGCATTGCCTATTACCCACAAGTGGGGTAGTGTTTGACCCGGGTTGTGTGAGTGACATAACAAAATTCAATCACAACATTCAATGAAACAGTTAAGGAAGTCACGAGGTAATCATACTTGATAACCAATTCGTATAATGAATCACTAAAATTAATTAGATAATGAGATAGATTGATCTATTATAATTATGTGAGAAATATGTTTATCTACACACTCACATACCCCATTTATTTTACCAAAGATTTCTGGAATAACCTAACTAACAAAAGTTGTTTTTTTTATTAAGTTCAGTGTACTTCAAAGAGCCTTTTAATAGAGCGGTAAAATTATGCGGGACAAAATGTACAATGTCTGTTACGCAAAAAAATTGTGGAAAAAGGACTGATAGGCGGTTTCTAAGAAATTTGGGTCAGACCGCGCATTGTGATAAGTGTCGCCGTTTCGCGCTTGTGACCGATAGCATCTGCGATAAAAACCGATTGCTTGTGACCATAAGAACTTACCGCAGTACTGCTGCTTTTTATTAGTTGGAAATTGGAAATAAAAGATGGCATAATAAAATGTAAATAAACGACATACACGGATATAAATTGATGCAAAAACAGTTTATTCGAGCATACCTCTTCACTGATTTCCAAAAACTCATCAAGAAAGATATTTACTTTGACTACTACAATTAAGTCTTGACTATGTGGCTTGGGTTCGATTCCCACACGGGACATGTATTTGTGTGACCCACAGATAATTGTATGTGTGTCTCGGTGTTTATTTCCCAAGGAGGGTTGACGTCAGGCCGGCGGCCGGTCACAAAAAAAAAACACCCAAAACCGCCGACACCACCTAGATGGGTGATTGTACTATACAATACAATTAAGTCCTGATCCATTTTAATAAAAACACTTTTAAAGGCTTTATAAGGCGTTGGTTTTGCAGTCAACAACGACTTTATTTAAAAAAAAGTATGACAGTATTCAAATAAATAATATGTTATGTTTCAATTATCCTTTTTTTTTATTTTGTTGGGAAATCCGTTTCTTTTCAGAATTTACCCATCTTCCGATCCCTAGATATATATATGAATACAACCCTCTTTTATGACGAGTGTCATGAGTGATAGGATGCGACAATACATTTCCGACGCCATTTTGAAAAGGTCAAGTCAATTTCTCTTTTGTTTATACGCTCGTAGCGTCGTAGCCCCGAGGGATGAAAACGTATTTTTGTCCAGATTGCGGTGTGACTAAAACCCTCCTTATTTCTCCTTATTTCTAACATAAAAGAAGGTATAACCGTGATGCCTTAGTGTCCGGGCGCTTGATTCAATACAATATGTTTTGATTATGCCATTTGCTGTTGAAATTTCCGGTCCGTTGTATCCTAGCACATCGAAATTTTTTAAAGGTTTATGTCCTAGGCTTAACGTCGCGGCTGGTGACGTGACAAGAGAACTGGTTCTTCTCTCGCTCAAAGGTTAAGCATAACTATTCAACGAGGAAATGCAGCTGGCGTTCTTGGCACCATGCCGAGTGGATTAGGATTATTAGATATTATGTATTAAAACATGTAGAAAAAGTACGAAAAGATTGTTTCCGCTGTGGGATTCGAACCCACGTCTTCGGCATTCGCAGCCTGCTCTAGCCACTGAGCTAAGCGGCTCAGATATTTATGCAAAATTATAACTATAAGGAAAATGTGAAAAATAATATTTTAAATTATACTAATAATAAAAATAAAAATAATAAACTAATAATAAATAGATAAATATATATATAAATATAAGCGTAAAAACAGAAAAGAATGTAAATTTTAACATATTGATGGTAAATGACTATTTACGTACGTACTTGCACCTATAAACTACTTGCACTACTTGATGCAACTATAAAATATATTTTTAGTACGTTGCTCCCACGGGGGTAGAAAATATGTGTAATAACGAAGTGCCACTGTTTCCAAAGAGGAAATTAAATAACTTGTTTCGAGCGGTCTGACAATATATTGTCTCCGGGTCCTTTCTCAAACCCCTTGGATGTGTGTTGTTTTTGTTACTTTATGAAACATTGTTCAGTGTTATACGTTAACGTAATACCAGTTAATAACGTCAATTTTATAAATTGAACTAAGCGGTTATAAATAATTTTATGAGCTTATTATAAAGTATTATAATGAACTGCTAGAGCGCAGGTACGCGTACCGGCAGCAGCAAAAATTGATTACAATTTTTGTACACATTTAAATTATTAGTTAGTTTTTAATATTTATCTGTTGAAAACTTTGTACACAAAAAATATATTTAAAGGAGTACTATTAAAAGGTGGTTAATATAACGTCAGGTTGGGTAACTTTGAACATTTTTTACAGAATTTGTGCTATAACAATCTGATTTATATCTATTACACCTTTATTTTATTGAATGAATAGTGTCCTTTTGAGTTGGTTTATTTTGCCGACACAATAAATTTACGGAAAAACAGCAGAACTATCCACAATTTCCCCCCAAACTCAAATTCTTTGTTTTTTTATGTGAAAGAAAGCAGCCCATGGACATCTGCTACACCCGAGGGTTACAGGTGCGTTGACAACCTTTAGAAAATTGGGCTCCGGCTACCTCACTCACCAGACGAAACGCGAAAGTATTATTCTTCCACTTTACGCTGGTCTTCTGTGAGGTCGTGGTACTTACCCGGACGGGCCTGCCCATTCGTGCAACAGGGTCATAAACAGAACAACCAAAAAAACTGTTTTTATAAAATTATGTGAAAAAATACTTAAAACATTATTATTTTTGGTCAAAAACACAATTAAACTAACATTTTATCAAATTATTTTAAAATAGCTTTATTATTGCTAATTATATTTGAACAAAAATAACAATTTTGTCAATTTAATCTCCTTCCGTGGACGGTTTCCAGTGTATGCTCGTAAGTTAGATATTATATTAAAAATATTCTAAACGAAAAGTATCAATTTTTCATCATTAGTTTGGTTAATAATATCCTATAGTTATTAAAAAATTATATTGTGAAAAATAATCATCCTCAATTATAAGAATTAATATACATAAACCTGTTGTTATCAGTGCTTGCGGGGTCGCAAGCACTGATAACAACAGGTTTATGTGTATGTTTCCGTGGTAAAAGTAAAATATACATTCGATACAGTATTTAACAAAAGGCAACATGACTTATTTATTTCTGTTGGCAGCACTGTTTAGCTGTTAGTTGAAACTTATCGTTGAAAGTCGTGAATTTGCTCTGTGCGAAAATAAAATAAACTTTTGGTTAATTAAGTAATTATTTATGGCAAAGATCGTTTCAACTTTTCTGTTACGTTAATCTTTCGGTAAGTATTATCATGAAAAATACTTGCTGTAATTTTCCTATTGAGATATCAGCGGCCATTGGTAAAAACTCTAGAAGACGTTTACTAACCACAAAATGTTGTATTTTGTATAGCATTTTACAACTTGTTTTCCCTTCCGTGGACAAACTTCTCAGTGGACACTGTGTCCACCGAAGGGTAAAGGTCCACGGAAGTGAGTTTTACTAAGTTCCTTAACTTATATTAATACAATTTTTTGTGTTTAGATTAATTAATATATTAAAGCATGTGTTGCTTCGAGCCGTCTGAATGCTATTTTTTTATTTTGTGCTCTGCTTTTTTATTATAATTAATGGTTAGGGTAGTATGAGATTTTTCTATATTTCAGGTAAAAATTCTGCGAACCTACAGATCAAAACTTAAGCTAAGTGATGAAGAAAAAAGAACAGACGACGTGAACAAAAAAATAGTATGCGTCGAGCACGTATAAAACTGGACGCAACTGCTAAGGCAGAAATACGTAAGATGGATAGAGAAAAATGCTATAGCAAGAGGCAATATTAAAACGATTGGCCAATATATTCTTAGAAAACAGCGCTAAATAAGAAAAATGTGGCGAGTAAAACCTTGAAAACGCCGTGAGTTGTTAAAGATGCGAGAAGCCACCGCTACGTTTCTTGAAGATAATACTCCGCCGATGAGTCATTCTTCATCATCTTAGACCTGTCCTATTAGAATCAGAGAAATAATTCCCAACTTACCCGATTTTACTGAGTGATGGCCCAAGCATCCAATACAGAAATTAGTCAATGTTTTACTTGATTTTAAATTATAATGGCAAAGAATTGAACAATTTTAACAAAGTTCTATGGCAATACAGCGAAAATGATCATGGCAAAGAAGTTCCTGATAGCGTAGGTGGCTGTGTAAAGAGACTGTGATAATTCAGTTGGGTAAAAACGCGCCCAATTATGATTGTATTATGACGTGTTTAAAGGAATTTAAAATTATGACGTGTTTGTAGAGGTATAGAGATTGAGAGTAATTTCCAATTCCGATGAGTCAAATAATTTTTCCTTTGTTGTCAAACTAAGTGACTAAAAAAAGAACAATCATTTGACTATGCAAATGATTGTTCTTCATCTTCACTGTCTATACAGTGAACATGAAGATTCTAGATTTAGATGAAAGTTTACAGTTTCCCTATTATTACATTTTTTTTCTTGTCATTTCTTATGTCAACAGAAGAGAAATCACTTCCTTGGACAATTTTATTTTATTTTTAAAGTCAACAAATGTTGTATAATTTGTTTCGTTTTTTTTATATTAAGCAGTTAAGTACAGTGTAATTATTATTTTGTATCAGTTAACAGAGTTTTGAAAGCACAGTTATAGATTGAAAGCCTAGTTTTATCTTTTCTCTTGATTGTTACGTCTTTTCCGTGGACACAAAAAAAATGGAAATGTGGCCTATTATGTAGAGGATAAGGGTTTGATCTCTGAATTTATTCATAAAATGATCCTTTTGTTACATTTTATAATAAAAGTTTGTAAATTTTTTTACATAAAAAGTAACTTTTTTTCATTTCCAAGTTTTGATTCACACTTTTGTTTATGACCCAACAGCCGACGCTGCGCAGCCCTACCTCAGTTAGCCTTTATTCTGCAGTTGCCGTATATACCATAATTTTATTAAGCTGTCAAGAATTCGAAATTTGTACATTGAAACACTTTGATAATATTTACGGGAAATTATTTAAATCCCGGAACTACCCGTTGAAAGCACTAAAAGACACTTAGAAGTAGGAGTGCTCACTTGGATACGTCCCAAACGCTATTGTCTTTTTAAGAACCATAATCTTGAGTATTTGTTGGGAAGAAGAATGGCTACGGTAGATTGTATTATATACGTACATGAATAATTATAACATATACGTGACCTTTTTTTTTCCTTTTTTCAAAAAAAAACGTTGTCCTTTAGGATAACATTATCATGTCTTTTAAGGGCGTTTTAAAACATAAAATTCACGTTAACAAACACCCAGATGCGAAACAACTGTCTGTGGGTCACACGAATAGTCTGATGTGGGAATTGAGCCCACGACCCCCTACGCCGAAGCCAATACCTTGGCAACTGCGCCACGGAGTTATCAAACTATACCCGCTTTCTCTTTATCCTACTACTACTGCTACTTTTACTATACTGAATGGGCAAGGTCGTCCTGGAAATTATAACGGCCTGACAAAAGACGGCATAAAATGGCGTCTCAAATCATCGGTAGAGGAAAACCTGTACTCATCACTTACTGATCGATAAACCAATATGTTTTATCCTATTTACGCGAAAGAAAGCCTTATTGGGTCACTAGATAAATAATATATAATGCATCTTCTCATGACAAAAAGTAGTATACCTAAGGAGTTTCTTTCGCCTGTTTCTTCTCCGTTAGAAGAACCTCATTACAAAACGGTGGTAAAAAATGACTATCGATAAATGAAATATATATTTCTTATTTCGATGAATGATTTGATTTGATTCTAATTGACTTCTGTTGCTGTTTTAAGCATATACATTTGCTTTTAGAGTGTACCGAACAGATTTGACAAACGAAGATTTTATATGCGATGCTCCATTTACTATATATGACCTATATACTACACAAGTTTTTAATGTTAAAATTAATGACACACGATGATTATTTCTGCTCCTGTTTGTCCTAAACATAAGATAAATATGATTATTTTCTACGGCAGCTAACAGCTGTCTCGTGTGATTGTTATGAAAATAAAGAAACTTATATTGAAAAAATTAAACAACCAAAATAAACATAGAACTTAACCGAATAGCTACAAAAAAATATTGTTTTACGTATTTTAGTTAAAATTGTTTACACAAGTAAAACAAATAAATGTTCTTAGAATTCTGAGAAATAGTCTTATTTACGAGTAGTATTGGCTTAAAAACAAAATTAGATTTATAGATATAGAATTAGAAAGATAGATTTTGACAATTATGACTATACACGGCGTAGAATACAAGTATGTAAAATCACTGGGATTCATTTTCACAGATTAGTGTTAATTCTAACCAAAACAGTTACGTTCCATTTTCAGACGCGCTACTCAACATTCGTGTTACCGTTTCAAAACTTGCTTAAATAAAATATTAGCTCTTGTCACAGTTTTCGCTCCGCAAACCGGTCGTAAATTTTGAAGCATACGAAGTAATTACTGACTGCGTTCTGGTACAGTATGGAAATTTCATCGCGCTTACGATGCATGCAAAACATTGTAAACTAATTTCGTAATATTTTTACCAAGAGTAATATTTTTACCAAATCAAATATGACGGATCTGTATCACTACAATTTTATAATAAAATTAGTTTTTTATTATTAGATAATATGTAATTTTAGATAGATTTAATCTTGTAAATATTAGATTAAAAAAAAAGATAAGGGGTGTGCCAACGAAGAGGTATTAATTAGTTTTATAGAAATTGCATACGAATAGACGCATCTAGAGTGGAACCAATTTACTGTGGTGTTAAAACTTAAAACCTATCACCAAGGAACTACACCCCCGAAATAGTTTAGATTATGTTATTGTTTCTTAAGTAATTCTAGTCACCTATGTAGACAAAAACATAACATTAAGTTCATTTGTGTGACCTAGAAATATAGGCAGACCATAGCATACTAATTATTTATTTAAAAAGGATATACAAATTGGCGCCTGAGAAGCTGACCAGTTGCAGCAGCTGACTCTTCATATATTTGCATTATAGTTTTACGGGTCAGTCTCCTTCCTTTTCAAATTATTTAAAAAAATTCGTTACATTACTTTTAATGTTTTTCTTCCCTCGTAACAGCTTTTATCTCACAGAACTTTTTTTAGCTCACAGATCTCGTATTAAATGCATTGGAATTGCACATTGGAATACGCAGATACTCGTACACTCCACACAATTAATATAAAATGAACAGTGAGAAAATATTTGAATTCAGTTTTGTTTTTCGTTTAATGAAAATTACCCGGAGGACCGAGCTTTGCTCGTTTTTTTTTTTTCGGTATATCAATCAAATAAAGAAAAAGATCTGGTATAGAAAAAAAAGTAAGTGTGTAAATGATCGTGATATGAACCGCGGCCGTCTGTTTTGGGGCCGCCCGATTACCGACCGAGCTATTATAACATTTCTTTTTGCGGCGAAATTTACTGTCATATTCGAATGATATTTTTCATTCTCTGAAAACTGGGATAAAAGGACATTTTCTAAAAATGAAACCTAGCTAGATCGATTTTTCGCTCCCGAATCTACGCACATACTAAATTTCATGAAAATCGCTGGAGCCTTTTCCGAGATTACGATTATATATATATATATATATATGTATATACAAGAATTGCTCGTTTAAAGGATAAGATGTGACGATGAATTAGATCGATCTAATATTAAGAACAATATTGACAGAACACAACAGACAAGCTGCGGAAGTACTTTCCTTTTCATATAGAATATTTTAAAATAATACCTGAATAAAGTCATAAATTGCTTTTGCGAGTTAGTATCATAGTGTTTTAAAATATTTACTAACATTTACTTTTAACAAAATAGGTAGTAAATTACCGACAAACGCTGGTGTGTACGACAAATATAGTAAAAGTAAAGTAAAGTACCAGCCTATACATGTCCCACTGCTGGGCAAAGGCCTCCTCTTTACAGAGGGTATCAGGGCATAGTCCACCACGCTGCCCCACTGCGGATTGACGGACTTCACATATCTTCGAAATATATTTTTTTTGTTATTATTTCGAAACTATGCAGGTTTCCTCACGATGTTTTCCTTCACCGCGGAGCACGTGATAAGTCAGCACTTAAAGTTAAAAACTTCATTGGTGCCGGCACCGGGGATCGAACTCGGGTTGCTCGAGTATATTGAATTAAAGGCGAGCGCCCGGACACTGAGCTATCACGGCTCTTACTGAGCTATCACGGCTCTTACTGAGCTATCACGGCTCTACGACAAATATAAAGCAAGTTTATGGTTCACTAGGTTAATGTTTACGAGGAACATTAACATTTCATAGAGCGACTGCGGCAGTTATCTCGCCGTCTTAGTTTTAGTGATGTGGTTCTTGAAGTGAAGTTAGACTTACGTTATAAAGTTTTACCCAGACTTCGACGGATTACGTTTAATAACCCCGTTTAATTATTACGTTTTAGATTATAAGGCAGATGGTTTTAATTAAAACGTAGAGTAATAATTTAAAAAGGAACGTTTTATGTGATATGAAGGCCTTTTGTTTTCTCTATAAAAGAACGTTCCTGTAGAAGAAATTCCTGTTTTGATTAAGCAGATAGGAGACACCATGGAAGAACATTCCTCACCAGATCGAATATTGGAAGATGACATTAATAATACCCAAAACTAATAAGTTAAATGTTTCTAAGGTATCTAGATATCTGGGAATATACATCCATAATGTTGTCTACAACTCCCAGTATTTTAAATGTTTGGAAAGGTGCAATACCAACATTTTCACCTAATTGTTCGCAAATGAATGTGTACATAAACTGCCTCCATTGTCACTATAAAATAATAAAAGTCAATATTGTGGTTAAGCGTACATCGCAAACTGACAGCTATTCATGCATTTTTATTTTCTTCCTGTACTTGGCATCAGAGACGTTATGTGAATTTGAATAGCGGTAGATTTGTAATAGAAATTATTAAATCATATTAACAACTTGTAAAGATTTATTTGAATTCTGTTTATATTACAAAATGAATAGAAGAAAAAGGAAATTAATAGTAATTATAAACAATAATAAAGTATGAAAATGACGATTCTCTGTGAAAATGAAGTAGAAATTCCACCATATTTTCAACGAATCAGATTCATAAACGTTTTCAATTTTCGTTATTAAGAAAATAACTAACTATTATACATCGGACCTGTAAACAATACGATTTTCAATACGTAATAAAATAATATTATTTTTAATTTAACAAACATGCACGATCGTCTAGAAAAGATTCGTTATTTAATATGTATGATACATTAGTTTGTAGCACTTGGACTATACGTTATAAATTTTGTATAAAGTATATATCGCATTAACTACATTATAACAGTACAGATGTATTCAATTTATTAAAAATCAAAGGATGGTTTGCCTTTTTGAACTGAGATTGTATTACAAAATGTGGAATAATATTATTGTTTGCGAAAAGTTGCCAACTCCCACTTTGTATACTTAAAAGTTTTGAAATGTTAGGTAAGTGAGGAAATTTCTTGCAACAGAGAAAATGCTCCTGAATTCGAGAAAGTTATTAGTCGAGGTTCTTGAGAAATTCGTCACAATGATTTTTAATTATTAATGTCCAAAAAATAATATTTTTTTAAACTTATTCCATATAGTTTCGATTCAAGTACAGCCTTAAATTTGTTAAGAAAATCGAAATAAAAATAAAATTTCGTAGCTAAATAAGAATTTGTCACTAATCAATAATAAATTATTATAACACTAATTCTTGACGAACATAAATATAAGTAAGACATGGTAATTTTGATTGTTTGATTTGATTACCATTTAGGAATGAAAGGATAAAAGAGTGCATTTTAATGGTTAATTCCAAATAGAATTCTTTAGCAGAAAGGAAATTACCCAGGAGTGAATATAAATAAAGTCACGGATCTGGGTTCAATGCAAACAATCGAAATTCTTTTGAATGGAATTCAGCTTCATCCTCTTTCTGAGACATCCTTACTGTATTTTATGTATAGAATTTTTAGTGCTGTTATACGATCAAATGCTATTAAAAGCTGCCCTCAATTAACATTTTCTTTTCAATGCCCGACTAAAGGATGGACTAAAAGATGGACTAAAGGACACATGGGTTCAGTTTCAGTGTCAGTTATAATATAAAATTTTGACCGTTGCTTCACACCGGAAGCAATTGTTTTCCGGTGTGTAGCAACGGAAAACAACTACGTCTCGGAAAACGTAGTGTCGGACGTCCCCCTGCCAGGTGGACCGATGACCTGAGAAAGGTCTCTGGTAGTGGCTGGATGAGGAAAGCGGAAGATCGTGCTCTGTGGCGTTTGGCCCTTGGGGAGGCCTATGTCCAGCAGTGGACTGCAAAAGGCTGATTCGATTGGATTGGATTGGTGTAGCAACAGGCAACTGAGCATAGCATTAAACAACGGAGTCTATCCCATAAGAGTCGGAAGACGCAAGGGCTTGATAATTTCTTGATTTGCGCGATTACTGATTACAAATGAAAGTAATGTTACGTATTTATCGCGTTTATTTTTAATTTTACTTTTGCTTCGTGACCACGAACGCTGTAATGGGTTCGAAACGTCTTCATCTAATTAAAATTAAAAATAAACGAGATAAATACGTAACATTAGTTTCACGTAAGGGCTTGTACAAGAACAGTAAATATTAGCCATATAACGGAGCAGCGAGGGAACGCGATTAAATTTAGAAATTTATTCCCCAGAACTAATTAGATTCATTCATAAATCGGTTCAAGCTAGTTAAACTGGTGCTTGTGTACGAGGTTAACCTCATAACTTCTCCCAGCAATATCAAAGCCTAACGCGACTCACAAACGGGGCACGTTAATAATTAGCTTCTCTCGACGTCTTAAGAATACATTATAATTCAAGAGTCATTAGCCATACAAAGGATGCTGGCACTATTCACACCACATCTGTTCCTGTTTCTGACGTAAGTTTCAGTAAACAGAGTGACGTCAAAATCTGTATAGTCCAACGTTGCACTGGGCATT
>CAKOGK010000160.1:0-17130 GCA_933534255.1 Iphiclides podalirius | reverse complement strand
CGTTGTAAAACATTATCTGTAATCTTTGTGTATTGCAGAGGATATAACAAAAGATGCGACAAGAATGAATAGACAATTGAATTAAAATGCGAAAATACGAAATAGACAAAATTCGGTGCGATTTAGATCGCTATGGCAATTAACCGTTTAGCTTAGCGGTTAAAGCGTCTGGGCGCGATTCCGGTAGACACGGGTTTGATTCCCACTGCAGCGAAAAACTTTTCGTCCTTTTTTTGTGTAATTTTAATTTTTCATTTTTTCTGTAAATTTTAATGTTTCATCTTAAGTGTAGTGGTATAAAAACAGAATTATAAATTTGAAATAGGTTTATTATTTGAAGAAATGAATCCTTACATTTAAACAAATAATTTTTTCTTTCTTATAAAGTAAGATTAAATACTACTCTTGTCGTGAATATCAGATAAGGGCTTTTTTTCTCATCATTGCGTCATTTTTCTTTCAACTCATGTTAACTATTATACGAATTTGTACCTATTGCACAGGAACTCTCCGAAAACAAATAATGAATATTTTATAATAATAATAATAATAATAATAAGGCGTAGGGAAGTGACGACCCCATCGCCCACCGGCGTAACAGTTCAAGTGACAGAACTGTTGCGTCGGCGCAATCAGTCAGCGCCTTGCCAATTGGTGTTTGCACCGTGCCTCGTCAAACGTGAGGGTGCATAAGCCTGTCTACACTACAGAAAACGGTGCCGGTCTGGGGCGTTCTTCCGTTAAACGATGCCCTAAAAATGGATGATGGAAAAAAAAGAAAGGAAAGCGCATAGGGCCGCTACCTGGGGGCCGCCAGGGCGCGTCTGGAGCTGGCGCTGGACGTGGCAGCATGCGGGACGCCAGCCAAGCGCGGGGTACTGCACGACCACCAAGCAGTACCTCGCATCCATCATCCCCACCGGTTGGCTTGTTGTCGGCAGGATCCTCTCGGATCCAGCAATCGGCACCCGCCGCTGGTGGAATACGCCGCTTGCGCTGGACTGAAGATATGAATAGGAACGCAATGCGGGCGTATCTTAGGGCGAAAGGGAGTGAGACTGGAGGGTTTGCGTATCGGGCAAGGATGCATCGCTTTTTTGCTGAGCTGGAGCCATCTATAACCGTCACCGAGCAAAACCTGGCAGACCGAGTTCGGTACATCATGCGCTCAAAAATATTTGATGATACCGAGCTCGAACGACTACGTCGTGAGGCTGTTCCCTCATCGGATGAGAAATGTAGTGGCTGGGGATACGGCCCCGCAAGCTGCGGACCCTGCAGGGTTACAAGCAGATGCGGAGGCCGCGGTTAACCCCCCGGCTCCTGTAGATTCGTGCGATGATGGAATAGTCGCCCAAGAAATAGAGCAGATGGGAAGCATATTGGAGGAGGCAATTCTGGAGGTGCGCGAAACGCCTCTCGAGAATCGACCACGTCTCCCCCGCATACCCCTAAGTAAGCGGAGTCGGTCTGTCGTGAGGTCTCTTAACCCGATGCTGGCAACCTATTTGGAAGCTAGCCGGGATCTTTGCGATACGGACTCAATTCTCTTTGGCGCTGCACTGGCAGTATGCCGAATCGTTGGCGCCAAACTTCCCAAGGCTGGACGTGCTACCAGACCAGGTAGCACTATCCCAGCATGGAGAAGAAGAATTGAGGACCGTATCGCAAAGGTAAGGGCCATCATCGGCAGGCTGATAAGCTTCAGGTCGGGCAATAATAGGCCCAGAATTGTGCGCACCGTTAGGATGGCGTTCGCTGGGACCAACATAAACTTGTCCCAGCCGGACATTACGCAAAAACTAACGGAGCGCATAGATGACCTGAAGCAGAGGATCGCTGCTTGGGGGAAGCGGATTCGGAGATATTCCGAGAGGACGGCGCGGTTTAGCCAGAATCGCCTCTTCCAGAGTGACCAAAAGAGGCTCTACAAATCTTTGGAGCGACCAATGAGTTGTGGAACGGGCCAAGGACCGGACCAGGCAGACACTGTCGCCTTCTGGCGCAGCCTGTGGTCAGAGCCCGTAGACCACAGTGAGGGCCCTTGGACACAAGTCGTGGGCGAGCCAATGTGCAGACATTACACCCATGGACCCCGTCGTCATAACACCCGACGACGTATCCGAGGCAGTCCGTAGAGCCCCGAACTGGAAAAGTCCGGGACTCGACGGGCTGCATCACTACTGGCTGAAGGGGTTCGTGGTGTGTCATGCTGTGCTCGCCCGGCAGTTCCAAGAGGCTCTCGATCAGAGGTCGCTCCCGAGCCTCTTTACTACTGGGGTCACTCATTTGGTTCCTAAAGATCAGGTTACCACAGACCCGAGTAAGTAAGTACCGCCCCATTACGTGTCTACCTACCATCTATAAGACACTGACATCTATTCTGAGTATGAGAATCACCCGGCATATTAATGTGAATCGGATTATGTCTCGTACTCAGAATGGATGTCGGGGCGGCGGTCGTGGAACCAAGGAACCGCTTCTCATCGACGCGGTCATTGGTAAAATGGTTAAACGCAACCGTCGGAACCTCTCCGCCGCCTGGATAGACTACAAAAAGGCATTCGACTCGGTGCCCCATACATGGCTAAAGAGGGTCCTCGAACTGTACAAAGTAGACTGTACAGTAAGAGACTTCCTCGAGCACTGTATGGGGCAATGGAGTACGATCCTTTGTCATCTAGGCGAGCGGATGACGGCTGCGGAATACCGGATAAGGATACGACGGGGTATTTTCCAGGGCGACTGTTTGAGTCCAATATGGTTTTGCCTCTCCCTGAATCCTCTCAGCGTATTACTGGAGGGCTCGGGGGGAGGATTTTCAGCTTCGGAGAGGAGGGACAAAAGTGACCCACCTTTTCTACATGGATGACCTCAAGTTTATTCGCCTCCAATCGCTCCCATTTGATGGAATTGCTTAAAGTCACTTGTGATTTCAGCAATTCTATCAAAATGGAGCTCGGGACGGATAAGTGTGCGGTCCTTCATGTCGAAAGGGGGTAAGGTCACTAATACGGCGGGCATAGACTTATCTATGCCCGTTAACATAAGGACCCTCTCTGAGGCTGAAACATACCGATACCTGGGTATGTCACAAAATATGTGTATCGATGAGGCTGGCATGAAACAGTCAGTTCGTGACGTGTTTTTTTGCACGCCTGACAAAGGTGTTTAATAGCCATTTGTCAGCGGGAACAAGGCACGTGCTTTTAACGGCTGGGTCATTGCCAGTCCTCATGTATACCTTTGGCATACTCAGGTGGACTCAAACTGAGCTCAACGCCCTGGACCGAAAAGTCCGCACAACTATGACGTCCCACAGAATGCATCATCCGAGATCGTCAGTGATGAGGCTGTACCTTCCGCGGAAGCATGGCGGGAGGGGCTTTTTAAGCGCCCTCACCATGCACAATCGCGAGGTGTGCAGCCTCCGTAAGCTACTTTCTGGCGAGATCGGATGAGTCAATCTACACGGACGTCATTAGTTGTGATAAAGGACTTACCCCTCTATCCTTAGCCAACGAGCAATGGCAGGACCCGGGAGTACTGAGCGTTTCCGACCGAGAGGCTGTATGGAAGGAGAAAGAGCTCCACGGGAGGTTCTACAAGGCTCTACACGAGCCTTTCGTAGATACTGTTGCCTCCCTGAACTGGCTACGTTTCGGTGACCTCTTTGGGGAAACCGAAGGTTTTGTCTGTGCGATACAGGATCAGGTTATTAAGACGAACAACTATAGGAGATACATCCTAAAGGATGGCACCGTCGACATTTGTCGAGCTTGTCGCCATCCCGGGGAGTCGCTTCGGCATGTTATCTCCGGTTGTTCCATGCTTTCTAACTCTGAGTATCTGCATAGACACAACCTAGTAGCCAGAATCCTACACCAGGAGCTCGCTCTGAAATACGGCCTCGTGGAACGGAAACTGCCGTATTATAAGTACTCTCCGGAGGCCGTGCTCGAAAATGACCGCGCCAGGCTCTATTGGGACCGGTCCATCATCACGGACAAGACGATTGTCGCGAACAAACCTGATATCGTGTTGATGGACCGGGCACAGTCGCGGGTATTTTTTGGTCGACATTACCATTCCATATGACGAGAACCTCGTGAAAGCCGAAACAGATAAGAAGACGAAAGTATCTGGACCTGGCTCACGAGGTGACCGACATGTGGGGTGGTGTGCCGACCGAAATTATCCCTATAGTCGTGTCTGCGAATGGGTTGATCCCAGTCAGCCTCTCTAAACATCTGAGGCGACTGGGACTCCGGGACGGATCGCTCCAGGCTCAAATGCAGAAGGCGGTGCTCCTCGATACCGCCCGCATCGTCCGCCGGTTTCTCTCTCTTTCGCCCTAACCCTCGGCCGTTTGGTCTCCCCTGCCGAGGGCTTCCGTCTGGTTGGGTCCTATTTATATATGTATTATATAAAATATTTATATATATTTATATATATATATATATATATATATATATATATGTATATGTTTATTTTTATCCATAATATAATAATAATAATTCTTTATTTGCCATAACCAAAAAAAAGCAAAGAAAAATATACAGAAAAAATATGAACAAACAAAAAAAAAATATATAAAATTAACCTATAAAACACAAAAATATATAAATTTCATTTTTGGCAAAAAGGTAATGAGCTCAGCGATATCTAAGAATTTCTCAGTGCTGATTTTCAGCTTATCCCTTCTTAAAACTTACTACCTACATATTAGATTTACTTACATTTTAAGATTGACAGCGGTAGTTGGCATATTTTTTTCAGTAAGCTCTCAATACTATGATAATAACAATAATGTGCATCTAAAGATTACTACTGTACTGAACACCAGGACAAGAAGACAAAAAAGATATATATATACTAGAAAACAACCAAAAAAAAAAAAAAAAAATCAAATCAAATTACAGTGAAAGTGCGAAAATTAAAAAAAATAATTGTAAATTAAAAGGTAATCACAAAAAGGTAATCATTAAGTTAAAATCAGTATTTAATTTTGAACCGAACACAAATTTTGCTTATTGAACAAGTAGAGCCTAAGTTGTTTTGTAAAGGTATAGTTCGACACACTCATTCGTAGTGGCGGTGGTAAGTCATTCCATATCTTCGATGCGCTAAAACGGAAACTACTTTTGAAACCCGCCCCTTTATGTTTCGGTAACTCAACTGCATTATTCTGACTGCCGCGGGAATGTTTGCATTGCTTGAACGTAAACTTGTTGAACAGGTATTCCGGTTTCTTTTGCATCATTACCTTGCGAACCATATTGGCAAAATGTAATTCCCTGCGTGCTGCCATTTTCATAGTACCTTTCTCATTGAGATACGGGGTTACGTGCGCCCGGCGTGGGATGTTGTAGCAGAATCTAGCGCATGCATTTTGGACACGCTGAATCGCGCGCGCCGTCATCGAATACAGCCGAGGTCCGTAAACCGTGTCGCAATACGTGAACTGCGACAGCACCAGGGATTCCACAAGTACTTCCCTGACTTTCTCTGTAAGGTGTCTTCTGATATTATATAATAATTTTAATTTATAGAAAGCGTTTTCTTATTTTGATGTTAATGTGTTCGATATATCTCAGTTGACTATCCATGACAAGTCCCAAGTTTTTCGCTTTTGCCACTCTCTCAATTGATATGCTATTAATTTCGATCTGAATTTTCTGCTTAATAACCATTTCGCACTGCCTCTTAGTTCCCAAAATCATGTATTTTGATTTGGACGGGTTTAAAACGAGTGCATTTTGGAAAGCCCAGTCAGATATAACATTTAGATCGTGGTTTATCTCGTCCACGGCTTTTTGTGCGTCTTGTGGTTTGAAAGAGTAATACACTTGGGTGTCGTCAGCGTACAAATGAATTTTACAGAACTTTAACTTGCCAACAAGGTCCGCCGTGTACAATACAAACAGCAACGGGCTTAATATTGATCCTTGCGGTGTGCCCCTCGTTAGGGTTAATATTTCTGACTGAACTAATTCTCCTTTCTCATCGCACATTTCTACAAACTGCTTCCGCCTTACGAGGAAAGAAGAAAACCACTGCAAGGCGGATTCATTGACACCGTAGTATGCCAATTTAGCAAGGAGAAGTTCTGTATTGAGGCAGTCGAAAGCTCTCGAAAAGTCAAGTAAAACCAAAATACTCGCGTTGCCATCGTCGGAAGCAGCAAGGATATCATCAGTTACATGTGCAAGAGCAGTTGCTGTGCTAAAGCCCCGGCGGAAGCCTGACTGCACTGACGGAAGTATTTTTTCGCTTTCCAAAAAGTCAGATAGCTGTTTGCAGATGACTCTCTCCAATACTTTATGTATTACTTTACGTCTATAAGGATCACATCCTTATAGACGAACTCTAGATTAGAAATGTAGTGAACGGGTCTAAAGATGTAAATGATTTTAATGTGATACACCAATTATTAAAAGGTTTAGATGATTTTACTATCACGCAGCAGTCTTGGCAATTTATTAAACGAATGGGCAGGTCAATCCATACAAAAGACCGGAGTGAAATGAAGTGTCGTACTTCTGCCTTTTGTCTGTTGAGTGAGATAATCGGGGCCCGCTTTATTGAAAGCTAATACGTCTTTAACCCTACGGGTCTTGTAATTATCCATGGATAGTGGTTATCACTTGACATCAGGTGAATCGCCAGCTCACTAACCAATATCTTACATTAAAAAAAATAACAGACTATAGCTTACGAGGACTGCGTCCACTGACTAGACTAACTATATATTCTAAAGGAGTAAAGGAACAAAGAATTTAGAAGAAAGAAAAATGGCCGCGTTTGAAAGAAAAAAAAACAAACGCTCCATCCGATAATCGGAATTAAATATTGATTATGGACGGAACACGCTCCACAGATGCCTCCTCCGCTCATTGAATTCGTTCGCAATGCTAATCAAATACTGATCGTATTTGCGAATAAAATTAATATTCCTATCGCTGATGCCAGCTTTTTGCGCTAATAACGCAGACTTGTGATTGATAAGGAAGTAGAAATCTAGTGTATACCGTTATAATCTTATAGTAAAGTTATATAAAATATACATGTCGTTGAGATAATTTAAAAAGCTACAATCAATGTCTATAACCAAGGTGTCTATATGACAATTATATTTCCACAACACTTCGAATTATTATTATCATAAAAGTTGCTATTCTTCATAATAATGAAAAGGTTAGAATAAGCATGCCTCTAAAGGTTCCGTTTGTATTTTCTTAATGGACAGTTAGAAAAATCACTATTTTCGGATCTTTCTCTTATATGTTTATAAATCTCACTTATTATTACATTGCAAGCGGATTCTTAAAATAAAAATTAAAGTGTTTAAAAATTTCAACTAAATAATTATGTATATCAATTAATGATTTTTTTATTTTTACTACTCGCGCATACACTAAATAAAGCTATATTACGCATACGAAAACAAATGCTTGTATTGGTAAATAGTTTATAATCATAATGTCTATCCGTTCTTCAAAATTTGGTCCTTACTGTAGGATAAATAGATAGGCGGAGAACATTATTAGCTGTGTAGGCAAAGGAAATCTAAAAAGAGTTAATGGTAACAGTTAGAGAAAAGTAAAAGTGCGATTAAAATTGGATACCCAAGTTACGGCGAAAATTAATGTTGGGATAAACGAATGGAAAAGAAGTACCGCGCTGACTGACTCCCTATAATTGAGGCAAAGCTAAAAGGAGAAATCATAATCCACTTACCTGAAGCGGTGTTGGTTTCATTTTCCTGAGATTGCGTCTTCTCTTCCTTCGTGGATTTGGCCTCGGAACTTGTGTTGCAGCCCATTTTTATTACACTAAGAGTTTATCACTTATTACAACTATACCAAGAAATTTTCTTTATATCCAATCACACTATAACATAATTGTTCTTAGGCGCACTGCAATTTTATCTGTAACAAAGAAAAATTGCGTATGAAGTTTTGGATGCATCCTGCAGATTTCATTTTGTCTGTTGAAATCATGTCGGATCTCATTAATTAAAATTTAAACAGTAATTATTAAAGTGCTCAAATCGGTATTAATCTTATAATGTAAAAAACTAATAATATTAAATGATGAATAAAGTTGATAAAATTACAATTGTATGTGTTTTGTTGTTTACAAAACGGATGTTTTTGTTACAGGTAATTTTGATTTAAAAAAGAAGTAACAATGGTGAATACAAAATACTTTTTACAATATCTTTATTATCATAAGCATCTGATTACATGCTCGTACAGGGAGGATAAAATTAATTTTTACAGCAAAACCTTATGCATTCTCTATAGACAGAAATAAAACCAAAACAAAGGGAAATAATGAATAAACGTGACACACGAAATAGCACTGGCATGGAAAGAAAATGATGTAAATTTTTTTTTTTTAATTTTTTAATTTTTTTTTACGGGGGATGGAGTTGCTCGCGTCCGTAGGATTTACCATCTTTCCTGACCCACCCTACACGTATCCCCCGGGTGGTGCCAAACGAGCAACAACGCCGAGTACCGAGCAGTGGTTAACAAACTCGACTCGACCAACCAAAGGCACGAAATGGCCTCTGAACTCACGAACATCTACAGGGCTTGGCTTAATTGTCTGGCCCTCGAGGAAGAAAACCTCGCAATACACAATTAAATAAATAACCCCAATCCTAAGGTGGGCAACGCGCCGCGAGGATGTATGACTGGTGGGAAACCAGTTTCTAGCGCCAACCTCAGTGGAACGGGCAACCACTGTTGTATTTGCCTTCTCCTGGGAATAGGCGTCACCCCAGGTAGCGACTGTTATATCGTCCTCACTCGTGGGAATTGAAATGAATGAACAATTTAGCTCTATAACAAACAACCAAAAAACCAATATTAATAACCATAAAACTCTAACACAACAAATCTTCCACAAAGGAATGTTTGAATCTAGACCCAGAACACTGTCACTTGGTGATTACCCAAATACTAATCCCATAACGCAAGACATAGCTCCCGGACCCAGTGGAAGCAACGATGCTGAATGGTCACAAGTCTCTGGAAAAAAGAGGCCTAACTCAAGTCCAGAAAAGAATGGGCACCAAAAACAAATAAAACTAGATACTTAGTGGCTGTCCCAGAATCCACCAACACCTATAACAAACAGATTTGCTAGCTTAGATGCTGATAACTCTGAGGGAGAGAAAACTACTGCTACTGAAATGATAAATAAGCCTCCACTATTTGTTGACAAAGTGGGAAATATCCAACCCCTTCTTAAGATTCTTAACGAACACGCCCCTGATATGTATAATATGAAATTTATTAACAACGACCAAGTTAAAATACAGCCAAAAGATCCAGAGACATACAGGACCATTGTACAACAACTAGCAATTAGAAACACAGAGTTCTACACGTACAAACCCAAGAATGAACGGAGTTTTAAAGTGGTTCTTAAAAACATGCACCCCTCAACCGATCCTGAGGAAATCAAAGCGGCGTTAGAAGAAATAGGGCATTGCAGTACAAATATATGGAACATCAAACAAAGAGTAAAAAAGAAGCCACTGTCACTATTTATAGTTGAATTAAAAACAAGCCCAAACAATAAAAGCATATATGAGGTTAAAAATCTCATGAACTGCATAATAACTTTTGAACCTCTCCCCGACCTAAACGTGAATTACCACAGTGTGCCAAATGCCAACAGTACGGACACACCAAAAGGTACTGTCGCCGGAGCCCTAAATGTATTAAATGTGCTGGTGACCATCTCTCGATTGAATGCTCAAGGAAAACCAGGTCAGACAGTGTAAAATGTGTCCTCTGTGATGGAAATCACCCGGCAAATTATAAAGGTTGTAAAATCTACAGAGAGCTTCAAAATCTTAAATTTCCAAAGACACCAGAACGCAGAAACACCTATGTTCGCAGCAATGAACAAGAAGCCACAGCCGAAAATAAAAAATCTAAGGATAAAGAACCTCTAAATAGCCAACATATGTCATACAAAGAAGCACTAACCAATAAAAATCTGAACAATATAACAACAGAGACAAATCACACTCACCAAAATGATATGCTTGAATTAATGAACCTTATAAAACAGATGATGCAGCAACTGACCACTATGACAAACCTGATATTAGCTCTCACAACCAAGCTGTCAAATACGACTGCTTAAAAATTGCCCTATGGAATGCCAATGGGCTGTCCACAACATACCCTTGAGGTAAAGGCATACTTAGAGACACAAAAGATAGATATCCTCCTAGTTACGGAAACACATTTCACCAAAAAGAGCCACTTTAACATCCAGAACTATAAAACCTATCACACAATGCACCCCGACGGCAAAGCACACGCTGGAAGTGCAGTTCTAATATGATCTAATATTGAACATCATGAAACAGTACATTACTGCACAGATGAAATACAATCTACAAATGTGGTCATCGAAAACTGGGCAGGACCTTTTACAATCTCGGCTGTTTACAGTCCACCTAAACACAAACTTAAGTTAGAAGACTACATAAGGTTTCCTTCTACAATGGGCCACAGATTCATAGCTGGAGGTGATTACAATGCCAAGCACCACTACTGGGGCTCACGTACTATAACTACGAAAGGTAGGCAGCTGTTAATGGCCATTGAGAAGTTAAAACTAAATATTATTTCCCCCGGAGACTTGAATAAATTACCAGACTTGCTTGACTTCTATATTACAAAAGGCATACCTAAAAACTTTATAACAAGCAAAACGAGCACCGAACTATCCTCTGATCATCCCCCGGTAGAAATAGTACTAAAAAGGAAAATTACAGTGGTACCTAAACCTTGTAAGCTACACTCCAATAAAACCAACTGGGAGCTCTTCAGACAGCTATTGACAGAAAAATTAGATCTAAAAATTCCTTTAAAGACGGACGACAATATAACTGAAGCGGTAGAACACTTCAATAGATGCGTTGAACAATCTGCCTGGTCTGCTACATCTGCTGCCACAGACTCGTACCATAAACAAAATCATTACCCAAAACCTGTAAGAGAACTATTAGCTGATAAACGAAAAGCTCGGAAAAAGTGGCAAACAACAGGTTATCCTACTGATAAAAAACATCTAAATTATCTTCAAAAAAAACTAAAAATCCTGCTAAAAGACAATGAAAACCAGGACATACAAACATTTCTAGGAAATCTTGATGCTACCGCAGAGACAAATTACTCCTTGTGGAAAGTCACTAAAAAACTTAAACGCCCGGCAAGTAATCAACCTCCTATCCGTAAAAGTAACTCAAAGTAACTCAAAGTAACACAAGAATGGGCTTCTAGCGATGCGGATAAAGCTGCAACATTTGCTGACCATCTCAAACAGGTCTTTATACCAAATCCAGATATAGGCTCCTCTAAAATCCAAGAAGGCACAGAATTATTGGGCCAAATCCACCAACTCGATCCTCCCATTAATAAGCTGAGTTATAAAGAAATAAAAACAGCAATTAAGGCTTTAGATCCAAATAAAGCTCCTGGTTACGATCTTATAACAGGAAAAATCCTAAGGGAGCTACCAAAGAAGGAATTAAATTTCTCACTTTCCTGTATAACTCTATCTTACGAAGAGGAATGTTCCCTCCTCAATGGAAAATAGCCCAAGTTATAATGGTCCCTAAGCCCGGAAAAAATCCAGTTGAACCGCAATCATATAGATCTATTAGTCTGTTACCCATACCCTCAAAAATCATGGAGATACTTATCTTGCATAGATTATCCCCGATTATTGCCGCAAACAATTTAGTACCGGACAATCAATTTGGTTTTCCTCGAAAGCATGGTACTATTGAACAAGTACACAGACTAGTGGAACTTATAAACACAGCTCTTGAATCAAAACAATACAGTGTTGCGGCGTTCTTGGATATTTCACAGGCATTTGATCGAGTGTGGCATGACGGACTACTTTTCAAAATAAAAAAAACCCTACCTATAAACTTCTACAACCTAATAAAGTCATATCTAAGCGACAGACACTTTTTTGTTAAACAAGGAGAAGAGATAACGTCTCTATATTCTATTAAAGCTGGAGTTCCGCAAGGCAGCGTCATGGCTTCCACGTTGTATCTGCTGTTTACAGCTGATCTCCCTACCACCGATGGAGTAGTTACTGGAACATTTGCTGATGACACAGCAATTATATCCATGGACAATTCACCAGTCATTGCAGCACAAAAGCTTCAAAACAGTCTCGATCAATTATCCAAATGGCTCAAAGACTGGCGAATCAAAGCCAACGAAATCAAATCTGTCCAAGTTACTTTTACAAACAGGAAAGAAACATGTCCACCCGTCACTCTAAATGGCATACCTCTACCCCAAGAGGATCACGTCAAGTATCTTGGAATATACTTAGATAGACGCCTAACCTGGAAAAAGCATATTTTCACAAAACGATTAGCTATGGGCCAACAGTTGCGTACTATGTACTGGCTACTTAATAAAAAATCAAAACTCTCACTTCAAAACAAGCTATTGCTATATAAATGCATAATAAAACCTATATGGACATATGGGCTAGAACTCTGGGGAACAGCAGCTAAATCCAACATTGAAATTATACTGAGATTCCAGTCAAAGATATTAAGAATAATAACGAACGCACCTTGGTATATCTCTAACATTAGACTCCATCACGACCTCTGCGTCAAAAGCGTCATAGAAGAAATCTCCGAAAGGATTAAAGCGTACAAGAAGCGAATCACTAATCATCCAAATATGCTGGCAGTCAATCTAATGAACACCCAAACAGTGGCTCGTAGACTAAAGAGAAAGATTCCCCAAGACCTCTGAAAGGCACATGAATCAACGAAGCAGCCACTGGACTGCTATCGTGCAAGCCCTTCTCATTTTATACATATTGCTGAATATCTGCAAATTGATAGATTGCAATAGAAAAAAAAAAATTATTTTGAAAGAAAACAAATACAAATAAAACGATTATGGCCACAATAAAAACATTCCAGCGCGCAAGCCTACATTGGAAACGTAATGTAATGAGAGCAAAAAATACATTATGCTTCGTTAGCAGGAGCAACCAGGATAACCACACGTATACTTTACATAGGATTTCTCATAAATAGACCTTTCTAGGGTTCTGTACCTTAAGGGTAAAACGGTAACCAATTTCTAAGACTCCAGTGTTTGTCTGTCTGTCTCTCTGTCACCGGGCTGTATCTCATGAAACATGATAATAAGATGAAAGTGGAAGGAAAGGACATGTTTTGCCGACCACATCTAGTGTGGGATAAGGACAGGAGATAGATGATACAAAACTAAAGACTCACAACTTGTCATGTTTTGAAATTTCGACGGCCATAAGAACAATAGATTAAAGTATATATGTCTGATCCTTCTTCATTACTATATGTAAGATCTTATGTTCAATTACTTTATTAATATCCCATATTATTACAAAATCACGGTTACCCTATGGTGTACGTAACGTGCCTGTACTGTAATATTAAGACCGCTCGCTGGCTTTGTAATCGTTGTAATACTGTTATGACTGTTCATATCGTTTGTTCATTTTACAACGTATTAAAAAGCTCCAATAAATTTCTTCGGTTAGAAAATATTAAAGTACAAAGTCTTTGCATAATAGCCGAATGTAACGAGATTGTAATTATAACTTCTGTAATTCTTTAAAAAGTATTTTGCTTAAAAGTTTATCCAAGATAATTAAGGACGATTTGGGGGATACTTGTTTGTATAAACGCTCGAATTTAATCGAATTTGAAATTCCTATCATTGTTACAATCATCCTTTATTATTACCGCCCAATTCTACAACCATTTTATGCCGAAAATTTGTAGAAAAATGGACGAAAAGTTGTTTGCCGCCACGGGAATCGAACCCTTGCGCCGAAACCCTTTAACTACTTAGCTGAACGGCTAATTGCTGACGAAAATCTCAATGTATCTTACCTACATTGTTTTTTTCGCATTGGCACATCTATTGTTATGTTCTACACAGCATACACAAACAATTTCAAATAACGTTCAACTACTGCAATCGGAAAGATGAATTTGTGCTTTTGAAATTGAAATTTACTGTATATTAAGTTTTATAGTGCAAATCTCTTTTCACGATGGTAGAGCTACGCAGTACCCTCGGCTGTTGCACGAATGGGTAGGTTCGTCTGGGTAAGTACCACGACCTCACAAAAGATCGACGTAAAGTGGAAGTATAATACTTTCGCGTTTCGTCTGGTGCGTGAGGTGCCCGGAGCCCAATTTTCAAAAGGTTGTCAACGGATCTGCAACCCTCGGATGTAGCAGATGTCCATGGGCGGCGGTATTCACTTAACATCCGGTGAACCCTCTGCTCGCTTGGCAACTTTTCACATAAAAAAAAACTTAAGATGAAATGTTTAAGTTTATAGAAAAATCGACGAAAACTTTTTCGGTGTTTTTCGAAATCTCGTCCATACGCTTTGACCAATAAGCTACGGCTGATTGCCACGCCGCGCGCCTATGAAAATTATAACGTATATCATCTACTTTCTTTTCCTTCTTTTTTAGGGTTCCGAACAAAAAGGGACCCTATTACTATGACACCGTCTGTCTTTCCGTCTGTCATCAGGCCGTATCTCATGAACCGTAATAGACAGTTGAAATTTTTCTTTTGTATAAAAAAACATTTTATAGTCCTATTCACTGAACTTAAATGATAGTTGGCTTTAAGGTTTTTGCCGGCGCAGGATTGAACCCACACCTTCCGGAATTGCGCACAGACGATTGCACTACTAAGCTGAAACGGCTTATTGCCATGCTGACGAAAATCATCGTGAAGACCGGCGTGAAATGGAAGTGTTTTACTGAGTTTCGTCTGGTGAGTGAGGTAGCAGGGGCCCACTTTATTAAAAGCGGCTGCATCGCCACTTACCATCAGGTGGGATGGCAGTCAAGCGCTAGTCAGTTCCACATAAAAAAAAAATAAAAAAAAAGTAGCAACGCACGTCCATGTTCTAATACGTTTAAAAGTAAACCTTTTTAAATTGAATTTGGATCTCGTTTAAACCTACTTAGCACAATTTGGCAATTTCTAGCTACAAAGTTACCATGTTATTAAAGAGTTAACCGTGTGCCGAGAGAATTGACTTGTTTTCATGCGACAGAAATGATCTTACATTAGTATCCCGTTACGCGATCTATTACAGCATAAATCTATAAGTGTGATATTCTTATTACAATCTTACTTTGTTTAATTAGTTACATGGAATTGATAGTTTTTATTATCTTTGGAGTTTTGTATAATTTTTGGCTACACTGTCACATTGGATTAGCCTGTAATTATAGTTGTGTGAGTGTAATAAATAAACAAATGTACACTTTAGTTAGTTTGAAATCCAACAGCGTAACTCAGGAAACTTGTGTTTAAACACTAGAAAATGCGAAAGTCTGAAACGTTAAATGCTAACTGGGTCAAATCTATAACCAGTACGCTCGGTACCAGCTGCGAGGAATTATTAATAGATTATCAATAAGCATTAGACAAAACTTTTGTTTAATCTAATAAACTTTATTTTATATCCACGTAAGAAAACATATTTGTTGTACCCGCTGAAAGTAATTTTTCACTAGAGCCCAAAAACATTTAAATATTAACAGAATAATAACATCAAAATTGCAGATATAGATTATTTTTTTTTATTGCACACGTCATACCACGAAGCGGTTTGAGGTTAAGCTCTACTCACAACACGTCAAAGTCAAGTAATTTTTTTTTTCACTGCCTCTATCACAGCCAATAATTGGCTTTTGTACGATAGTATGACTGGATTTTAATAGAGTTTAAATAATCTCATATTACGTAAAAAGCAATTTTACTTAGTTATTATAAAAATACTGAGAAAAATTTAAGGTGGACATCCGGATGTTTTACGAGGTGATCACGATAACTCCTAAAAAATAGACATATCGGGGCCTGGTTTTGTTAAGTTACAAACTTCACTAGTCACTGTTTAGTATCAATAGCCGTACTTTATTATTAAAAAAGTTTATGAAAATTGCGCTTTATAGTTGAATCTGAAATTGAAATAGTACGACTTTTTCGGATTTGTGGCTTTTTCTTTCTTCAGGCGAAGCTTTTATGACGTTACATCTTATTAGATTATTCTATCCTTTATGCCTAACCTTTAATTCAATATATTCATGCAAACCCTGATTCAAAGCCCGGTGCTAGCATCCATTTTAAATGGTGACTTATCACGTGCTAACGGTAAAGGAAAACATCGTGTGGAAATCTACGTATTCTCGAAATAATATTAAAAGAAATATTTGAGAGATATGTGACCAGCATTTCAGTTGAACACATCTGGCATCCCCCAGTTGCATATGTCCATGGGCGGCTGTAATCACTTAACATCAGGTGAGGCTCCAGCTGGATTACCAACTAATGACATAAAAGAAATAGTTGAGATAAACTTAGTCACAAAATCGTCATAAAATTCGTTACATTTATAATAAACCATAATAAGACAATATGATTTGTGTTTGAAAACCTTTAGGATTCTGTTAGACTGTAAATATGGAGTTGATGGGGTTAAAATTGAAGGCGAAACGCCCATTAACTAAAGAACGTTACCAAAACTAGTACGAATAAATTACTGATATTAGGCCTAAGACTTTGATATTGGGATTCGCGTGAATAAGCAACATTTTTTATACTATCTGGACATTAATTTATTGTTACCATCTCTATAAACAGTACTAGCGTCGTTTGGATAATGATTGGGCTTGGTCAATCCAATCAAGGAAAATTAAAATACAAATGGCATTTGGAAAACCAGCCGAAAATATATTATGTAACTGCTAGAAAGTAGGTCTCAAAAGTAACTTGTTTATATGTTTCAAATATTTGGTTACGTAACTTTCCTTTCAGTTATTGAATAAAGTATAACAATTTATAAAGTTGTAGTTTGCGTAAATTAAAGATGCGAGTTCTTTTTTGTATTGTGAAATCTTAGGTTTTGCTCAATTATTCTAGGTAATTGGAAGGAATGCTATAGGTGTGCGAGCATAATAATATGTTTTATAAGTTTTACTTTACCTTTTTTGAATATAAGATATAAACGTATTTGAAATTAATC
>CAKOGK010000159.1:0-17676 GCA_933534255.1 Iphiclides podalirius | reverse complement strand
ATAACACGACTCAGATTTTATTGTTTTTCAATGACCCAAAAAATATTTGTTTGCATTGAATATGTTATCAATATTTAAAGATCATTTATTTGAAAAAATATACTTAAGGCAAGTATGAGAGTTTTGACAATACAACTTCTGGTTATCCCTAAACATAAAAATTAAATTTGATTGTTTATTTGTATAAATTCTAGAAAAAAATATAATAATAAGTATTTCATCTTCAGAGAATCCAGTGACTTTGTTACTTAATTGATTTGGAAAAAATAGTAATTCTACAATAATTAATGTTTTGTAACAGGTTTGTTTTCTAAAGTACTCCAATTTTGCAACTAACAATTCACTGATCATTCTATATTTAAATAGACACAATTAAAAAACAGCAAATAGGTATCAAGTAGACATTAGACAAAGGAAAAAAAATAACTTCTTATCCATTAAGTATATGGCATAGTAATTTCTAATAAATGCATTGTTATTGATCCTCATCATGATACACGTGACGATTTTTAAATGAAATAATATTAAATAGGAATATACATGAAATCTGTGTCAAAGGATAATTGTTTTGCAAAATATTTGATATTAAAAATGTTAAAATAATCAAAAATTTATAACTTACATCCAAATGAGATATGTACTTGCTCGGGCTGACAAAATTCACAGTCATATCCAGGTCCTGAACGCACCTTTACATGTTTAGCCCGCGAAAATACGACAAATAACAATATAAACAATACCTTCATTTTGTAAAAAATTATTATAAAAATAATATATTTAAATAGACAACAGCAGCTAGCTCTTTAGCAGTTGAATAACTATGTAACAAAACAAAGAACAGCGCCAAACATATTACAAAAATGTTTTGAATGGAATCATCGTAATGACTTTTTAGTTTCAGATAACAGCACGAATATGTACCCTTTCGTCCAGATAACAAAAATCATACGATAAGTTTGTAAATAAAACTCGTTCCGAAACACTTGAATGTTTTCCTTTGGTTCGAAAATTATTTGTTATCTAACTAAACTTAATTCATTGACGGCCTGTTATAATGTAAAAATATTGTAAAAAATCTATAAAAATAACTGTAAAAAATGTAATACTGTAAAAAACGTTAAGGTGTTTTATAAAAAATAAGATAGTCATGAATCATGATAGTACGCCGATTTGTAATTAGCTTTCCAGTAAATTCTTTTATTTGTACGAGTTCTTTTAGTCAATTTTTTTTAGTTCTTCGTCAATAGTTTTAGTTTGTTTTTCTTAATATTGCTGAGACTGTAAAATTAAAGTTTGGCCGTAAGAACCATATACATATAGGAATCATATAGGCCTTACCGTTTCAGATATATAAAAGTACTCTTTGCTTAAGAAGTTATATTTCTTTACCGTATCAAAAAAATATTTCAAACAAATTTTATTCTATTCAAATACAATACACTTGTAGAAGTGGCGTAAAAAGTAGTAAAACATACTTATTATGTAGAATTGATAATTTAATATAAATATGCCACGAAACTGAAAGCCGATCTTCTGGGCTCTGTTCGTGTCCAACTACATTCAATAATGCCGTGGCTACATGGATGGTCGTACGTTACTTTACTCGACCATATTATCAACGAATAAGGAACGGTTTTCAGCGGCCATTCTTTACCGGCGTAACTCTAAATTATATTTTTAGAATTTTTTACTATCGACTATATTGGGAAACTAAAATCAATTATATGTACTACTTTCCGAAAAGCAATGGCTAACATATGAAATAATTCATTCATTATATATCTACTTATGCAAGTCACAAATTCAATGGAATCAAATTATTAACTGATGGAAAATAATTTTCACTGTCTTTTTTCTTTTTCGTGAGTATAAACTGCTTGAGACACCTTGGTTACCTCACTCACCAAACGAAACGCGAGAGTATAATACTTCCACTTTAGGTCGGTATTCAATGGGGTCCTGGTACTTCCCCGGACGCCCCTGCAGATTCGTGGAGCAACAGAATCTGTTACGTGGCTCTACATCCGTAACGGCCAGAGTTCGTAAGAGATAATACAGGTCGCTCCAAAACCCCGTCAGGAGTTGCCAGATCTCCCATCGGGCGCGTCCCCAGGTGGCGGATAGATGAATATCATCCAATTCCGGGTGATACCGGGAAACCGGCGCGGACCAAAACTGGCAGGGGAGGGCGTTCTGGGAGTCCTTACCAGGACGTCCAAGGACTCAAAGTCCTAGGAGGCAAGCCTGGAAGGCGAGCCTTCGTTGCTCCCAGTATCTCTCTCCAGTGAGAGAGGACAGGGGATGCAACAAGGGGGGAAATGTGCGAGACGTATGAAAGGTGTGTGCTTTGGGGGGAAAGGGGAAACAGGTGAGTGATTGCGTGATGTATGAAAGGAAGTCCCCGAGAGGGGACGGTGTGATTCACGCGGTGTGTTTGCCAAGTGCACTCGGCTTCTGTCGACACCGGGCGATCTCGGTACTCTGCTGCAGGTGTCGTGGATCATGTCTCGCGGCAGAACCGAGGGTCTTGCCTTAACCGACCGGACCGCGAGGAGTAAACCTCACTAAAAAATCCGGAGATTTCGGCGTTGCGGTACGCGGCGTCGGATGCTCGTAAGAGAGGCTGGATCGTCAAACCAGTCATAGCGGCCAACCCTGGGTACCTCCCGACCCCCAGGTGTATGTAGGGTTACCGGGCTACAAGGTCACTGGCCCGGCGGACTTTTATTTACCAAATACGCGTGGGAATTAAATGGAATTAATAAACATAAAACAAAAAAAACGGATGGAATTATCACAAACGGACAACGATGTGCCTTGTGAAATAGCAGAGACGGAAGGACGCAAGGACCGTAGGAAGTCTGCGTCTTTAGGTGAAATAAGTCGGACGCCTACTGATAACGTAGGACCTTTAAGGTTCTTCAGGGACGTTAGAAAGCGCCCGAGAAGCGGAAACAACGACTTGGAGAGCGAGGTGTCAAGCGAAGACGAACAACCTGCGCTAAAGGTGCCAGCTGGGAAAAGCGGCCGGGGACGCATAACGACTGCAACCCTAACGAGAGATGCGCGGGGGCGGTTCCTGAAAACCGCAAACACACAGAGTGACCTGTCAACGTCAGGAAGCAGGAGCGGCAGAAAGAGCACCGCCGCCATGGAACCTGCGACCAGCGCCGGAGAGCATATTTGCCTAGCTAAGTCTAAGGCTGCACTGGCCGCAGAGGAGCGCGCCAGAAAAGAGCTGCAGGCAGAAAAGGAGGTGGCGGAGGCCACGCAGAAGGCGCGTGTACAAAGGTCAGCCTGGCTCAACGAATCGGCAGCCAATGAAGAAAATCAATTGCCTCTGGTGGGTGACCTGCGTGACCAGGTCCTACAACAAGTAGAGATCGTAACGCAGGTCGCAAGCAAATCAAAATATTTAAATGGGACTTTCGTCAGGGCTCTCAAAGAGGCGGCCATGGCCATAAAGGGAGCAGTAGAGGAACTCTCAAAGGCCACGGTCACTGAGGAAAATAAAAAGATGGCGGCAGACAACAAGAGCCTGAAAGCAGAAGTGCTGGAGCTCCGCAACGAGTTAGCTGCACTTCGGGCGGATTTGCAAAGGACACAAGAGGAACGCGAAGTTGCTTCAGTCCCTTCCCCATCAGGCGCGCCGGTAGATCCAGAGCTCCTGCAGCGCTCTATTTTAGAGGCAGTGGGTAAATTGGTAAACGCCCGCCTGGAGAACCTTGAGGACAGGTTGTTGCCCGAGAGGCGCCTTCGCCCTCCTTTGGCAGCGGATAAACCACCACCCATGGTAGCCAAGGCCACCTCTTATGTGGCCGCTCTCAGAGCTACTCCAAAGGCAGGCACAAGCGGCATTTCGCAGGGTCTAACGACAGCTTCGTAGGAGACCTCCTGTGAAGCTGACGGGACAGTATTGCAACCCGGACCATCCCGCCCTAAGATCCAGCGGGAAGGAACGAGCAAAAAGAAGAAGGGCGGGAAACGCGAGTCCCAACCAGATGTTACCAAACAAGCTGCAGGCGTGGTTCCACCGCTGATGACATCTGGTCCGCCATCCGAGTGGACGCTAGTCACCCGGCGCAGTAAAAAGTCAGGCAGTGGTCCCAAAATAACCGCACCGGTTGGAAAGTCAAAGGAGCACAAGAGGATGCCGAAGCTTAGGCCCCCTCGCTCATCTGCTGTAGTTATCAAGCTGCAGCAGGATGCAGCGGCAAAGGGAGTTACATATCCTCAAAGAGGCTAGAACGGCGGTCGATTTCCAGGGTTTGGGAATCCAGGCCCTCCGGTTTAGGAAGGCCGCAACAGGTGCGCGGATCCTGGAAGTGCCTGGGGTAGATAATGGCGAAAAGGCCAACTTGTTGGCTGAAAAGCTGCGTCAAGTGGTCGACGACGAGGTTGCCCTAGTCTCCAGGCCTGAAAAAAGCGCTGATCTGCGCATATCGGGCCTAGACTATGCGGCGGAGAGGACGGAGGTTGCTGAAGCTGTCGCGAAGTACGGCGAATGCCCAGTAACCTCTGTCAAAGTGGGGGAAATCCGTAGGAACAAAAATGGTCTGGGTACAGTCGTAGTTAGTTGTCCAGTTGGTGCCGCTGGAAAGGTGCTTAACGCCGGCCGTGTTCTCATAAGCTGGTCATCGGTGCGGGCCAAGCGGCTTCCGCAGAGGCCCCTACGGTGCTACCGATGCTAACTGGGGCACGTCCGGGAACAATGCACTGCAGATATTGACCGGAGCAGCTCCTGCTACCAATGTGGTCAGTTAGGCCTCACATCTGTTCAATGCTCGGCAACACCACACTGTTTGGTGTGCGCCGGAGCGAGCAAACCTGCTGGCCACAGGCTGGGTAGCAAGGCCTGCACCACCTCTTGCAAACCGAATGGCAAGAGGAGTCGAAGAAATGACGTCACTGGGAACGAAGCCCAGAGTCAGTCAACCCGCCAAAACGCCACCGAGGCCAGGGAGGAAGGGACACCGATGGCCATACAGTAGTAAATGGCCACCATATCATTCCTGCAGGCGAATATAAATCACTGCGCCAGGGCTCAGGACCTAATGTTCCAGACCATGGCGCAGTGGTTGATACAAGTGGCCGTAGTGTCGGAACCGTATTTCGTCCCGCCTGGTGACAACTGGGCCGGGGACCTTTCTGGCACTGCGGCAGTGGTCTGCAGGATCGCTGCGGGTTTCCCTTCTCTCACCAATGTGAGAAGAGGTTCAGGCTTCGTGGCAGCTCAGCTGGGGGAGATTGTGGTCGTAGCAGTATACTTCTCCCCCAACAGAGCGCTAGCCGAGTTTGAGGGCTACCTAGACCGTCTGGGGTCATTGATCAGGCAGTTCAGTCCCTATCCCGTGCTGGTCGCCGGGGACCTCAACGCCAAGTCTTCGGCGTGGGGATCCCCTGTAACAGACTCGCGTGGTGGGGTACTGGAGGAATGGCTCCTGGAGGTCGGGCTGTCTGTCCTCAATAGAGGTTCGGTGGACACGTGCGTGCGATGGCAGGGCAGCTCTATAGTGGACGTGTCCTTCGCAAGCCCTGAATTGGCACGCCGCGTTCGGGGCTGGAAGGTGATTGTTGGCGAGGAGACACTATCTGATCACCGGTACATTCGGTTCAATCTCCTCGCCCTGTCGGATGCCTTGACTAGCCCAAGCTGGACTTCGAGAGGCAGTGGCCCAAAGTGGCGCCTTGGAAGCCTGAACCACGAAATCCTGAAGGAGGCGGCAATAGTACAGTCCTGGGTTCCTGTGCCCACTAGTTTAGATGTCGAGAGGGAAGTGGAATGGTTCAGGGACGCGATGACGCAGATTTGCGATGCGTCGATGTCCCGGTCCAGGAACCTCCCGCCCAAGCGTCGGGTATACTGGTGGTCTGCAGAACTTGCGTAAATGCGCAGAGCGTGCGTCACCGCGAGACGCCAGTATACTCGATGCCGCAAAAGACGGCGCAGGAACACTGAATTAGAGGCTGAGCTGTACGCCTCCTTCAGAACGGCAAAGATGGCTTTGCAGGTGGGGATAGGCCGCGCGATCGCCGTTGCCAGGGAGGAGTTCTTGGCTGCATTGGACCGTGATTCCTGGTGGCGGCCGTACAGGAAACTTCGCCCCTGGGCCCCCCCTTTGACACAGAGCCTGCAGCCACAACTAGTATCGGCGATCGCCGCGGCCTTATTTCCACAGAGGGAGTACCACACGTCCCACGATGGTTCCACCAAACACGGATGACGCTGACCCGGACATAGAAGTGTCTGAGGTGACTCCGGGCGAGTTCGGTGCGGCTCTTTTAAAGATGAAAGCCAAGAGCACTGCCCCGGGTCCCGATGGCATCCCGGTCGAGCATGGGTACCGGCCCTTGAGGACGCTCTGGAGCCCAGGCTGAGGGCGATGTTTACTGCCTGTCTGGCTCAAGCCAATAACCCACAGAGGTGGAAGACAGGCAGACTCGTCCTCATCCAGAAGGAAGGGCGTCCAACCGACTCCCCGTCCGCCTATCGGCCGATAGTGCTTCTCGACGAGGTGGGCAAGCTCTTCGAAAGAGTGATCGCCAGCCGCATCGTCAAGCACCTGGAGCGCGTCGGCCCGAATTTGGCGGACAGACAGTTTGGGTTCCGCAGGGGCCGGTCAACCATTCACGCGGTGCTGCGATTGAGGTCCCTGGCGCAGGAGGCGGTTTCCCAGGGTGAGGTCGTCTTGGCAGTGTCTCTTGACATCGCCTCTTAACACCTTGTCTTGGGCTTGCATAAAGGAGGCGCTCCGGTTTCATGGAGTGCCTCTCTACCTGCGCCGCATCATTGGGCCTATCTGTCGCACCAACGTGTGATGTACCCGTGCCGGGACGGTTACGGGACCACAGAGGTGACGTGTGGAGTTCCACAGGGGTCGGTGTTAGGGCCACTCCTGTGGAACGTAGGCTATGATTGGGTGCTGCGCGGCGCCTACCTCAGGGGTGTCGAGGTAACTTGTTATGCTGACGACACCCTTGTCACCGCCCGCGGTGCCAATTTTCACCGAGCGGCTATTCTCGCCACCGCGAGTGTGGCGCACGTGATGGGACGCATTCGGCGACTGGGGCTAGAGGTGGCGCTTAATAAATCCGAAGCCCTATGTTTCTATGGGCCCCGGAATGCGCCACCTGCGGACGCCCACATAATAGTGTGCGGCGTCCGAGTCGACGTCAAGCCGACAATGAGGTATCTTGGCCTAGTCCTGGATCGCCGATGGAATTTTGTTCCCCACTTCGAGCGCCTAGCTCCAAAAGTGGCGAGAGCAGCGGCAGCTCTCGGAAGGCTGCTCCCGAACGTTGGCGGCCCCAACGACTCTTGCCGCCGCCTATACACCGGGGTTGTAAGGTCTATGGCCCTGTACGGTGCTCCCGTCTGGGCCGACACCCTGAATCGCCGGACCTTGATGCTTCTGCGCAGACCGCAGAGGATGTTGGCTGTACGGGCCATACGGGGCTACCGGACGATATCCGGTGAGGCGGCGTGCGCGCTGGCAGGTTCCCTTCCCTGGGATCTAGAAGCCAGTATCCTCGCGTCGCTGCACTTCTGGTGCGAGGAGGCGATAGCCCGGTGCCACCTGCCGGCCTTAGAGGAGTTGAGGGGGTGTAGACTAAAGGTTGCGCTCACTCGCTATTGCTGAGTGGGAGCAGAGGCAGGAGCACCCCAGTGCCGGCCTAAGAACCATAGAGGCCATACGTCCGGTACTCAGTCGGTGGCTGGACAGGCGTCACGGCACCCTTACCTACCGGGCGACGCAGTTTCTCTCGGGACATGGCTGTTTCGGGAGGTACCTGTGCCACTTGGCGGGGAGGAAGCCAACAGCGGTTTGCCACCACTGCGACGTATGTGCCGAGGAGACGGCCCAACACGCACTGGAGGAGTGCCCAGCCTGGCGGGAGCAGCGCCGAGAGCTGATGGCTATCGTGGGGCACGATCTCTCGTTGCCTGCCGTGGTCCGCGCTATGGTGGACAGCGAGAGGTCGTGGGGTGCCGTCCTTGCATTCTGCGCGGACATAATCACCCGGAAGGAGGCCGCGGAGAAAGGGAGGCAACTACCACCCTGGAAATCCGCCGCCGGAGACCAGGGCGCAGGAGGCTGGCGTACGCGCGCAACCTTCCCCCCTGATAGCAAGCCCCGGGGCGGCGGATGTGGGACTAACTGCTGCCCCGCGGATAGCTTGAGAGGGGTGCCGTGTTCATTGCACCGACACGGCACCATTTGGCTGGACCGGGTGTCCCTAACACCCGGGGAGAGGAGGCCTGAGAAGGCCACAGTCGCGCCGGGGTTCGCGGAAGATTGCGTTCTCGTGTTCCCGTGTCCCCGGCAAAGCGATAGCGCAGGTGCAACGTAGGTTTTTTAGTTGGTACGTGTAACTCCCACATACCCCTGCTGCCTACCCACAAGGCAGCGGGGAATACATGAAGGATTTTTCCCACGTAAAAAAAAAAAAAAAAAAAAAAAGGTCGGTCCAAGTGTGTAGCGGGGTGGAACAACATGTAGTGAACGTGTATTGCAAGACAGGATGTGAAAAGGCAGCAGCCGGAACTAGGGAGTAAAACCTCTCTTAAAAAAATAAACTGTATACTGCATAGACATTTGGATTAAGTTCAGTGTTTGTTTGTTTTTTTGTAAAATTGATGTTACGCTTTCAGTCCTTAGACTATTAAAGCTTCATCGAACGGATTCAACGGTTCTGGTGGGGCTAGATAGAACCCACGGGTTTGAGGCCCTCCTCAGTGGTTAGGGCCGCGCATGTACTCGTGCGTGCGTTAATCATGACATATCGTCTATAGGCCATCAAGGTTCGGTGTGGACCGTGACCCCGATGGCCGTTGACTATGCTTGTTTAGTCGGTGGCTGGGGCGGTGAGAACCGCCCTGGAACGCGTGGAACCTAGCGTACGCTTTGTACAGTTAAATTATCACAATACATATATCAAATGTAAAATAACCACATGTCAATAATACTGTATTAACCAGTGAGATTAAATAACAGTAGGAGGTTTGTAAAAATGTTTAATGATTTTATAACAAAACAATCAGATTGTTAATTATTCACAAATCAGAATATAACAAAGCTTATTTAGTTTTATCCTTATAATCAAATCCAAGGAGTAAGTAGTAATGTTTTACATAAAACATTATTAACAGTCTCAAATTAAAGTTATTTAAGGTTTATTCTTAAATATTGATTATTTTCTAGGAGACAATATTTACATAATATCTCAAAGATTGTGTAAACGGTTATTTAATTTTTCACAGCAATTATTTTCTTATTAATTTATAACTAACTTTTATTTAGATTTTTGTGTATACTTTGATTAACCGCTTTTTGAAGTTTTTTTGTGAACTTATTTCTATTAATTTTTGCCTTCGGTTTAAAGACTCCATGCGGCAGACATCGGTTTTTATTTGCAATAGCGGGCTCTTCGACAACTGCAGATAAAATACATTCCAGGAAACTTTCGCTATTTTCTTTCCTGAAAATATCTGCGCACAATTTAAATAGAGATTTTGTTTTATGCACCAACTTTGGATACATTGCAACAGAACAGTTTTTATTATGCTCAAACGGATCCTGTATACAAATTATGCTATTTAATCTTAACGGTTGTGTGATATGTCTTTTTACATTCACTTGATACAATTTATATTCTTGTGGGACATTTTCTAATCTTTGAAATAGCTCCCTCTTAATTGGCCGTCCTAAAAACGGACAGACGATGAAGACGTCGTAATTAAAATCACTGTAGTACTCAAAAAATCCACCAAGTAATTTATACAAACAGTCATTGTTTCCGCTCACATGCATAATGTCTTGGAATGCAAGATTCCAATTATCCACAAAATATTCTACATTTCTCTGTAGGTGATATATTGGTGGTAGTATTGCTTTTTGCTGTAAATAAAATATAATCAACAAAATTAATGCATAATTGGGCATGAGATTAGTTCCTGCAAGCTTGTGTACTTTAGCCCAATACTTAATTAATATAGCAAGATGTAACACTCTTTTGTCCAAAGTCAATAAATATGCCAGCAGTTTGGAGTTTTCAACACCAGATGAACTTTTAAAGCTAACATCGCAGTATCTGTTTGTAGGGATATGATATAATTTGACTATTGGAACCTTTGCTCCCGTGATGGCGAATAACTCTGTGAATATGTCTGGCCTTCGCCTGAGAGTTGCTTTGGCTTTTGTTACATAAGTATCACCAGGGTTCTGAAGCCAAGGTGGCAAGCTAATGTAACAATCTACATCACTTGACTTTATTCCCAGTCCTGTAACTACAGATCCAAATGCATGGACTTGGCAACCTGAAAAAAGATTTTCTTGCTAAGACATGAGGTCCATAACAAACATGTTCTTTTTTTCAGATTTGTACATTTTGAAGTTCTTTTTACGTCATAAGATAGGACGAGGGCTAGAAGTTCAACTGATGTTAAGAAAAACTATCATATCCATGATTTTTAATATATTTTGTCATGTTTTGAAAAAGTGTGACTGTCCATTTTTTTTTGTAGTTAGCTCAGTCACCAGACGAAACACATAATACTTCCACTTCTAATTGGTTTTTAGTGAAGCCATGATACTTTCATGGGTGAGCCTGTGAACGTCTGTTGTGTTCTAACCACAAGATAAGTCTACATAAGCCTATCGATTAGAATATTTACACAGGGAAATGGGTACGGCATCATTTATACCAATGTGAATAGTTGGCAAACTACCCGACAGTTCACTTGATGTTAAGTAATTACCAGCCACCCATGCACATCTACTACACCTGAGGGGTGACAGTTGCTGAGATTACCACCTGAAAAGTAGACTAGTTATCTCACTCACCATACGAAATGCGAAAATATAGTGTTCTACACTATCACATTTCACACCGCATACACACCATCTCACAGAAGACTGTGTGTATGCTTGTCTTCTGTGGCAGTGGTACTTCTGTGGAATCCCTGGATGAGCCAGCCCATTCGGGCAACAGCAGAAATTACTGTATGGCCTTAACACAGTAACTAACTAAAAATTGTCCAATGAACTTTTATATAGGCGTCCAAAACTATACCTGGCCAAACAGTTTGCAAAGTACTCTGCAAATCATCAAACAAAAGCTGTAAATGCTCCACCTCTGCCCTTGTCAGCCTTATATATTCCAAAAGTTGTTGCACTTGAGAGTCGAAATTACCACTCAAGTGCAGCCCTGAGATGTCAAAGATGTCATCTGAAAAAGTCATATGCAAGTTAATTTTTCTTTATAATGAAAAATCAATAACGATAATAATTTGAAACCCTAATAAATTGATGACTCCGTGGCACAGTTGCTAACGTATTGGCTTCGGCGTCAGGGGTCGTGGGTTTGATCCCCACACCGGACAACTATTTGTGAGATCCACAGATAGTTGTTGCATCTGGAAGTTTTTTTGGGGTGGATGATAACATTATCCTGTGTTGTAATGATGTTTTACAAACATAAATTTCACATAGACACAAAACACTGTCCTTACTTTAGGATAACGTAAAGTAAAGGCAGTGTTTAAAAAAAAAGAAAAAAATTACAGACTAGAGGGTCTTGAAAATAGTAATATAAAAGTAACATAGTATGATCCATACATATATATTATGTAAGATAAGCTAGAGTCAGTTTTCTAAAATGATTGTAATTATTCAATAGATCTGTAACATATTCAATCAAACTACAGTTCATATTCATTATTATTACGACATGTTTGAAAGACAGTGTGTGAAACAAAGGTACAATAATAACATAATTGTTATCTTCACACTTAAATTATGAGTTTTGTTTTAGTTTACACCCATTTTAATGAAGCTAAAAGTAAATCAATGAATCAAATGATTGATGAATTAAATACATACACATTTGAATTTAAACCTGCATATTTAATGTTTACTTATATTTTAGTGTTTTTATTGAAAATAATAATACAAATTGAAAGCTACTAAATTACCTCCATACTCCATTTTTCATAACTTTATGTGATGGTCTTAAGCTGGGTTATCTATAACAACATAGAATAATTTGATTTGTATGTATAATATGCCATAAATATTTCACTCTCATAAATTGACATTTTTATCTAACACAATTTCAGGATGATATACAAAATAAATATATATATTTTGTTTAGTTATACAATAATTTTAATAATTTTAACTCTCGTAATAGAATACCGTCATGGTTGTGAGAGGCATAAAGTAAAAAATAAAGTAAGATATGTCCTACTGCTGGGCTAAGGTCTCCTCTGTTCGGAGGGTATTAGGACAGAGCCCGCCTCGCAAACCAAGTGCTGATTGGTAGACTTCACATATCTTCGAAACACTTTTTACTGGTTGTTAGTTCGAAACTATGCAGGCTTCCTCACAATATTTTCCTTCACCACTGAGCACTTGAGTGTTGCTCGAGTATATTAATAAAAAGCGATCGCTCAGACAATGAGCTACCACGGATTTCAATGCGAGAGGCATGACAACAATGAATGGTACTGAAATTTTTTATGATACATGTCCAAACAAATAGGTTTGTTTTGTTTTTTTTTTTTTTTTTTTTGTTTCAAAACTTTTGAACCAGGAAGACCCATTCAGTCACTTGCAATGTTTAATTTAAAATGGAAAAAAAAAACAATAAATAAGCATTTGTTTTTTACATCTGTCATAAGTAGAATAGAAATAATTGTAGCAATGTGAAATAGCAATGTGATTTGTGGAGATTCACATAACCGCTTTAATTTTGTAAATTTCTTTAAAGTAATAAGGTACATACACATTCGAAAATACATTATAACCAAGGAAGAAAGAAGCAGGTACTAGTATGTAACCGCCACTTATTAATCTCATTATGTCCAGCTGCGCCGCGCCATAAAGAAAAGATTTACTTATTAACAATAGCCTGTATCTTGTAAGGTTAAGATATAGAACACTTTTGAAATCATTATTTTTCTTTAATTATGTATTAGTACAAACTACAAACCATTGATCTAATTCTATTCTATCAGAGTTTGTAAAAATTTAAACTTAAATATAAATAATAATAAAAATAATCCAGTCAATAGATATCAGTGTTGCTACTGCTACCAAGTACCAAGTAAAGTGAAGTAGTGTAGCATTTCGATAGTCTATCGATAGTATTGTCGCGTGTGAATACTGTCGATACTACGGATAGAATGTGCCAACACTATTGATACAGTAATACTATCGATAATATCGATAGTATTGCAAAAACCATTAGTACTTACCAAAAACTATCCAGTCAAAGGCTATAGATAGTACAAAATTATCGATACTATCGGTGATTTTGTACTATCAATAGCCTTTTACTGGCTATCGATAGTACAAACCTATTGAGGCTATCGATTGTATCGATGGGTTTTGTCTAAAACTAAAGGAAATTTGAATACTATCGATACTATCGCATTCATTACTTAAAATTTTGGCAGTTGTCGTGAATGAGAGTTCGTATGGTGCTGGGTAAAGTATCGTATTCCTTATAAAGGTTACTACAAAAAAAATAGTACGATTCTGAAAAAATCTGGTATTTCAGTTTATACTTTTATACTGTAATAGTATTATTAAATCAGTAATATACACAGTATTTATTTCCGTAAACAGTTTAGCTATTAATTTTACTCAGTATTTCTTATTGGAGAAAAATTGACACAACATCGATAGCGTTTTATTTATTTATTTATATTTATACTTGATTGTTAACCAAAAATAAAAATGATTATATAAAAAGCAAATTACAAATGAATATAAAAGGAAGTACAATAGGCTGTCTTATCGCTCAGAAAGCGATTTCTTGCAGACAACCATTGCGAAAACAATTATTGCTAATGAGACTTCAAGAAGAGAGCAGAGGGAGGTGTACATGAATCACTTATATATAAATGAGATAGTCAAAGGTTTTTGGGAGAAATAGGAAAGGAAAAAGGGAAAGCATGAGTTAACAGGTCTAAGTAATGAGCTTTTAATAGGTTTTTAAAAGAAAGAAGTGACTTTAGCTTGTCGAATGTGACAGGGCAAAGAATTCCACAAACTGTGACCGAAGCGAAGAAAGAACGAAGGGACCTTTCATGGGATAAGGAAAGATACTCGAAGCGATCTTTTAAGCATTTCGGAGTAGAGGGATTAAACAACACGCTGTACAAAGCAGAGAGAATATGGGTATTCCTGTGAAGGCGGATTGGGAGCCACTTGAACTGATTACGAAAATCGGAAACATGATCATATTTACGAAGCCCAAATATAAATCGAAGACACAAATTTTGAATCCGCTCAAGTTAATTAAGCGTTTTAGATTGATATATCAATATTTTTGATTTTATATCATCATCATCATCATTTCAGCCTGTTTGAGTCCACTGCTGAACATAGGCCTCCCCCATAGACTGCCACGAAGTACGATCCTGAGCCACCTGCATCCATCGACTTCCCGCACATTTGCACAGGTCGTCACTCCATCTAGTGGGGGGTCGTCCCACACTGCGATGACCAGTACGAGGCTGCCACTCGAGAACCTTTCTTCCCCAACGGTTATCGGTTCTACGAGCTATATGGCCGGCCCATCGCCACTTCAGCTTGCTAATTCTCTGAGCTATGTCGGTTACTTTGGTTCTACTGCGGATGTCTTCGTTACGAACTCTATCACGCAGGGAAATACCGAGCATAGCCCGCTCCATAGCTCGCTGAGCGACTTTGAGCTTCCCCATACGGCCAGCAGTGAAGGACCACGTCTCGGTTCCGTAGGTCATCACTGGCAACACACATTGATTGAAGACTTTAGTCTTCAAAGATTGAGGTATATTTGACGAGAAGATTTCCCGTAGTTTCCCGAACGCTTCCATCCCAGTTGGATTCGCCGATTCTACAGCGTGTCGTTACCATCGCGACAATAAATTAACACACGTCTAACGCTACTTACCAATAATCAAAAAAAATATTAACGTTAAACAAAATCCATAATTAAAAAAAAATTTTTTTCAAACAAACTAATTAAGTAAAAAAGAAACAAAATTTGTAACATCCTATACAACTCGCGCCACAGCGTCGCATTACAAGCCTCTCCTTCTAACAGTGTGTTTTGTCTCTTTTAAATTCATTCAGCCCATTCATATACTTTGTGACCTTTCCAAATGAACTTTACGTTACAGTTTTATACGTAAGGATGTTTTAAAATTCTTTGTTTTGGAAAATTTTATAACTCGTTAAATATTGATTTTTAAAGAATGTAAAGGTTTAATACCATTTTTAAAAGTTATCCTATATATGTGTGTTCATTTATTGTCGCGATGGTAACGACACGCTGTATGTATCGATGTTTTATTCAATATATCAATACAAAATATTCAATATCAAAAATCGTATCAAATAGGATTTTTTTTCCAATTCGAATCCGGCACAGAGTCGCCAGAGAGCCGTGATAGCTCAGTGTCCGGGCGCTCGCCTTTAATTCAATATACTCGAGCAACCTGAGTTCGATCCCCGGTGCCGGCACCAATGAAGTTTTTAACTTTAAGTGCTGACTTATCACGTGCTCCGCGGTGAAAGAAAACATCGTGAGGAAACCTGCATATTTTCGAAATAATAACAAAAAAAGTATATATTTCGAAAATATGTGGAGTCCACCAATCCGCAGTGGGGCCGCGTGGTGGACTATGCCCTGATACCCTCTGTATAGAGGAGGCCTTTGCCGAGCAGTGGGACATGTATAGGCTGTTACTTTACAGAGTCCGTAGGTGTCCAATATTTAATATTTCACATACTTTTTTTTCTGGACAAAGGGGTTTCTAGGACCTATATCCGATATATCTATATATTATCTTCGATGTATCAATGCCGATATTTTTATAGATATCTTTATATTTCTTCACTTTCGACATCACTAATTAAGCCAATAGGTAACAAGTGATTGATACATTGAATATAATCGTCTAATGCAGTATAGTAAGTCTTTGGTCTAATGACGTGATTCATAAATTGGTCGGGGTTTATGTTGGGTCAAGGAGAACCCCTCACTAGTGAGTGACTGCGCACTGTTTGTTCTATTTCGGTACTTTTCATATATGATTTATGAAAAGTTTTAGGAATTACGTAAATTTTGATCTGTATTTTTTTTATGTGAAAAAGTGGCAAACGAGTTAGCGGTTCATTGCGGACATTAGCAACACCCATAGGGTTGCAAATGCGTTGCCATCTTTTATTTTTATTAGGAAACTTACAGCTACTTAGTACTTATTTTAAAACAATACTGTAACATATACAGCGTGTCTTTACAATCGCGACAATAAATGAACACACATATAGAGGATAACTTTTTAAAATTGTATTAAACATTTACATTCTTTAAGCATCAATATTTACCGAGTTATTAAATTTTCCAAAACAAAGAATTTTAGAACACCTTTACGTATAAAACTGTAACGTAAAGTTCATTTGTAAAGGTCATAAAGCATATGAATGGGTTGAATGAATTTAAAAGAGACAAAACATATTGTTCGAAGGAAAGGCTAGTAATGCGACACTGTGGCAACCAATGAAAAAGTCTCTGAATTTATGAATCATGCAGTTGAAGTTGTATAGGATGTTACAAATTTTGTTTCTTTTTGAAGTGAAACTTCTTTATCGGGGTTGGAAAAAAATTTAGTGTAACATTTTTCCGTTACGCGCCATCTTTTTTTTATCTTAAAATGTTCCTCTAACGCCATCTAGTGTTGAATAGGGGGTTTTATGTCGTCTTTATTCTTTAGTGGTTTTAATAGTTGATGCTAGATGGCGTTAGTTCCTTTGTGTGTTCATAGCAATATATATATATATATATATATATATATATATATATATATATATATATATATATATATATATATATATGTTATATTAAAGTGATCAGCAAAATCAAAGGGTTTATTTTAATTCTAATTCTAAAATGTAAACAATATATTTCGTAATGATAGTAATAATTCTATTACAATTAATGAAATTCAATAATAATCTTTGTAGTAATGACAGTGCTAGCTCTAATACTTCAGAGCACGACACTGTGTCGACTTCCTCTTCTCCAAAGGCAGGCAGGAGGTTCAATCTCTGTAGTATAATCGTTTATTGAAATAAAAACAAACTTTTTTTCCAAAAAAAAATTGCAATTCTATACCCTACAAAATAGAACTTGTCGACAATGCGGTCGTCATTCATAAATGCGTCGTATAGTTTTGAACCAACCTCGTGATAGGTTCAAATTAATGTAATTAATTAATTACAAGTGATTTCAAATATTTATTATTTTTAATATAATACTATTTATGTCTATAATTCAATAAAAACAATGGATACACTTAGAAAAACCTGCCTGTATAATATACATTGTCAAAATATAGGTGGGACAGTGACCAACCCGTCGATTGACAAAAAAGAAACTAAATATTATACAAAGCTAAAATGAAATAATTGTAGAATTTGTATTTATGTCTATGATAATAAAAGCCTTTTATTAAACTTTATCTAATTTAACTTTATTTAACCAATTTCTGTAAAGTTGCATATAGTAAATTATTTTTTGAAAAATAACGTCATAAAAAAGTTTCACTTCTTACGAGTGTACGCTAGTACACGCACACATTTTTTTACTTAATTTGTTTGTTTGAAAAAAAAATAATTATGG
>CAKOGK010000158.1:0-17738 GCA_933534255.1 Iphiclides podalirius | reverse complement strand
CGAGGGTGCCTGAGACGGCGCACGGCGTGGACAGGGTATCCCTGAGTGCGGATGTCGACCTTAGCCATATCGACATCCGACTCTTTTGGGACGCCCTTTATTACGACCCGAAGTTTGCGCTCTTCGGGTAGAGAGTAGGTGTGGAAACCTACCTTAGCTTCGCGCAAGTATTTAGTTGTGCGACGGAAGTCGTCCGAAGAATTGAGGTATACGCGGATACCCATATGCGTATTCTTGGACCGGGGGGTCTCGGATGTTGTGGCGTTCAAACCACGAACAAACCTGGTGCCACTTTGCCTTATCTTGAATTATTATAGGCGGCGGTGGCTTAATTTTTTCGCTCGGAGGCGAAAGTCGGTTCCGACTGGGGCAGACGCGGCTGCCTTTTTGGCGGCGTCGCGGGTGGGACGGTTTTTGACGGGGCGGCCTCGCTTTCGGGGTCGCTGTCGGTGGCGGGGCGTTTCTTGCCCTTTTTCCGCGATTTGACGACGGTGAAGCCGTCGGCGTTCGCGTTATTAGCGGGGGTCGTTTCGACCTCCATGTCTGAGCCGCCGTCCGATTGTGAGTCGGGAACGACAGCGCAGAAGGGGGGCCGAATTGGATTGCGCGGAAGGCGCGTTGAGAACGATCGCGGCGGCGGAGGTCGACGCGACGGGCGTATTAATTGTCGCAGAGGGCGACACAATAACTGGCGCGGAGGGCACCGGAGATGGCGGCGAGACGGCAGCCGGTGAAGCCGGACTGTCGCTGGAGAATTCGACGACAAGGCGTCGTTCCCTCGCGAAACTTAAATATTTAGCCCATACATCGGGGCATTCCTGTCGAAGGAACTCCTCTAGGAGGGAACTCATGTCGACGCTTGAGCCTTTGGGGCTTGCGCCCCGCCGGCGAGTGGTTGTCTAAATAGGCCTCCCCACCTTGCGGCAGGGAGGTGTGTGCCTAAAATTAACCTTTAATCGCCTGCGCTTTAGGTGCGCTAGGGTGAGTACCTAGCTGTCGCCTAATGCAACAAGCACACAGATAAAAATTACAATCCGCCTCTGAGACGAGAAATGTGTGTAGAATTCTACTTACGGACAGGAACCTGCCTACGAGCACAACACTACACTAACACTATCCGCTCGGAAGTCGGGCAAAGTTTCTTCTTTCTTCTGTAACGTTTTTTCTTCTATCTTCTATAATTATTCTTCACTCTTCTTGCTTGAGACTTCCCTAACCGTAGACCGCGAAACACGACAACGATGAGGCAAGCAGTGCACACCGAGATATAAAGGAAATAATATATATAGCAACAACGGTTGCAAAATGGCTTCCGGGTCGGTTGGCATGGGCCCTCCGGCTCAGATTAACGTCCGTTCCGTGTGGAAGCACGAAGCGAATGTGTAAAAAAGTGAAAAAGCCCAACACTATACACACACACACTAGGTAAAGAATGACTTGGAATAGCGGCGCGTCGACGAAACTCGCGCGCTGCGGCGTTACCCCTCCTCCGCTTCCTCATACTTCACCACCCAAATAGTTATAAATTCACTGCATTCACGCCTTAATAATAAAAATTACTATTTTATGTTATATATGCAACATATATGTAAGCTCAAAGCCTACTTATTTAAACCATCACAGTTCACGCGGAACTAAGCATCAGCTCCGTGTCGCTGTCGAAGTAAAGCGGACAGTGATTAGGACCGCCATTCTAACCTCGTAGATTCAGTCTCCCCTTTGAGCAACCTTTTGGGAATACCTTTTGTTTCTTTTTAAGTGACGAAAATCTGTTACGGCTCGGTTAAAATGAAAGGTTCTACACCTCTGACCACGTACAGCGTGCCTAGTTATAAAATAAATACGACCTTAATGTATTTTAATAAAAATACGTATTTACTATTTTTACATACACAATTAGATTAATATTCTTGCGACTTTGTCTTAGGTGGCCATACCGTGCGTATTTCATCCGCAACTAAGCAGATTGTATGGTACAAATCTTCTATTTTGTAATAAATACTTTCGCGTTTCGTCTGGTGAGTGCGGTAGCCGGCATCTGTAACCCTCGGGTGTAACAGATGTCCATGGGCGGCGGTATTCACTTAACATCAGGTAAACCGCCTACTCGCTTGGCAACTTTTCACATAAAAAAATGTTAGATAAAATTAATAAGTACATATATCCAAAACAACGTAAGTGTTGAAAAGTTTATCTTATATTTTGTGTTAACTGTTTGAAGTTAATCCAATTAAGAACACAAATAATACTTAAAGGACATTCAATCGGAACGAAAACTGCACTCGTGCAAACTAATTGATCGTCGAAACTTCGAATGAATAAAAGCCATTTATAGTTTCTTAACTTTTTATTAAAATTAATAGCGCATTCAACTTATTTTTACATTTTTTCTAACAAAGTTCAGCAAATATAATAACTTCGTTTACCCTAAACCTAAGTTTTTAATTATTACAGATTCGTCATTATTAGCTCAGTTTTTTTAACCCCACAAGATGAAGGTTTGAATCACACTCGTACTCACACACGAAAATTTTTGATTATCTATATAAAAAAATTGCCATAAGCTCACATTGAAATTTCACCTTGAGTACATCTCGATTGGTTGCCACACTTTAAATGCAGGCCAGTTTTGTGTAAAACGCCACTGGATGCTGATAAGTTTCTTACGTAAAAAATGTAGAAGACTGGCATCTTTGCGATTTGAATTTCAGGCCTTCAATTCTAAAGGACCAAAACCTTTAATTCTAAAGATACCGCGCAACGTAATAGTCACGCTCCAGCACGCAAAGTTAGCGATCGAGAGCATTCGAAGGGTTCATTTCAGAATGGCCCCTTAAGAGTCTAAAAGGGCAGTTCGAATGTCGGTAGACAGACAGTTTTCGTCATGAACTCATATCTGATTATCATAAAAACTTGATTGGTGAAGTGGATTGCTACTTGCAAACTGAGTTGCAGTTTGGAAAGTTTGCAGTTTGGAAAGGCTGCCAAAGATTTAAATGATTTAGTTACTTTCATCTGCTCCACTCCACCATCGGATGAGTAAATACTGGACAGGATATTCTTCTTTTTATTGTCAACCTTCCAACAGCTCTCCACGTTGTTTTTTACGAGTACAGAGAAAGCGTATATGATAATAATAATAATAATAAGTTTCTTTATTTGCTGATAAATAGGTAGTACAGAAAAAAAAAAAAAAAAAATTTTTTTTGGTCTTGTTATCTTGTTGTTGTCACAAATGTCAACCTAACCTATTTAGCTGTTTTAAACAGCATGCAAATGTCCAGAAGATATATTTTTATAATACAGTTGTCTAATTTTTTTTTTTGTTTTTTTACATGTAACTAAAATTGTCCTACAATTTTAATAGATATATTAATTAATTAATGCATCGATTTTAAACAAAAAAAATAATATATGAAATAATATTAACAACATTAATTAGGTATTACAATTTAAAAACTCATTTATTGTGTAAAATAGATTCTCTAGTAGCCATCGTCGTAACGAAATTTTAAACATATTATATGGTAATTGTTTTATATGTGAGGGTATCTTGTTATAAATAGTATTGCACATTGCATAGCTATTTTTTTGAAAGCGCTTACTTTTAGGAATTGTATCTAGTACTAATTTATCTTGGTTCCGTAAGTTTATTTTTGTCACATCTTTAGCTTGTAAAAACATATTCTGGTTTTGTTTTACAAATTTGCAAACCTCAAATATATAGAGACAAGGAAAAGGAAGTATATTTAGGGTCTTAAAATAAGTCCTGCATGATATATATGATGAAATGTTACTAAGAGCTCTAATACAGCGCTTTTGAGCTAGAAATACTTTTTTACATTCTGTGCCATTACCCCAAATTATAAGTCCGTATCTGATAATAGATTCTATATGTGCAAAATACGCTGTGATCGCCGTATTTATGTTTGATATTTTTGCTAATTTATGTAACGCGTATACAAATCTGTTGATTTTGTTACACACTTTATGTATATGTTCCTTCCAATTTAGATTAGAGTCTATAACTAAACCTAGAAATGTTGTATTATTAGCATTCCGCAGTAATTGTCCATTATATTTAATATTTATGTCAAAATTTAAGTTATTAAAATTAATAATATGCGTCTTACTTAAATTAATGTTTAGATTATTTTTATTTAACCATTTATCTATTAAATTCACTGTTTTAATTATGTCTGTTTTATGTTGCTCTAGTGATTTTTTCTTACTTGTCGTAATCGTCACTGAGATGTCATCGGCGAATAAAGTGATTTTGTAGTTTGAGACATCGGGTAAATCATTTATATATAATATAAATAGCAATGGTCCAAGTATACTACCTTGGGGAACGCCAAAAGTGTTTTTTTTGAATTCCGATCTATATACCTGAGCTATGTTATTTCGATCTAATTGTGTTATTTCAACACACTGTGACCTATTTTTTAAATAGCTTTCTAGCCAGCTGTAAGCAGGACCCCTTATTCCATTAGCCTCTAATTTGGCAAGTAATTGATCATGTGAGACACGATCGAATGCTTTAGACATATCAAGAAATAGTACTGTTGTATAATTTTTTTGATTCACATTTTGCAAGACTTCCTTTACTAACGTAAACGCAGCATGTGTTGTCGATTTCTTTTTTATGAAACCATGCTGATTTTGTTTTATTACATTAAATTTAGTGAAAAAGGAAGTAAGTTGGTAGTGTATAACTTTTTCGAATAATTTTGAAAGGACTGGGACTATTGCTATTGGTCGATAGTTAGTTATATCACTTTTATCTCCCTTTTTGTGTAACGGTTTTACTATTGAAAATTTTAATTTGTCAGGAAAAGTCCCTGCTTCTAGAGAGAGATTAATTAGAAATGCCAATATTTCACTTATTTCGTTATTACAGGATTTAATTATTTTTGTACATATTGAGTCATAGCCTTCAGATTTTGTGTTATTTAAAGTCATTATTATTTTCTTAATAATGTTCTTATTTATAGGGGTCAGAAAAATTGATTGAGGTAAATTCATGTCAGTTGAATTTTCAATTTTATATTGCATCTGATTTGTGGTGTTGATGAAATAATTATTCATAATGGCTGCTATTTCGGTAGGTTCCGTTAATGTTTTTCCATTATTTACTATTTTATTTATATAGTTTTTAGTATACCCACAGCTTGTCTCATTTTTTATGATTTTCCAAGTTGCTTTACATTTATTTTTACTATTCATTACAAATTTATTATTTGCTGTTCTTTTAGCAATGTTAACACATTTTTTTAATAGTTTATCATAATTTATATATTTATCTCGGTCACAAATTTTTTGGTCATATAAAACTTGTATCTAATTTTACGTTTAGTTCTACAACTTTTTTTTAAACCTTTGGATATCCATGTTAGTTTAGTAAAAAGTATTAGACTTTATTCTTATTTTAGGAAAACATAGTTTTATAGAGTAATGTGAAAAAGTTGAAGAATTCATCAAACGCAGTATTTATGTCAGTCTGAACATAAACTTCACTAAATGAAATGCATTTTAAATATTTTTTAAAATTGTCTATATTTTGTTCTGAATAGTCTCTAGAATAAGAAAAAAATTGTTTTTGGTGTTACGTTTTTGTTAGTTGTTGCAGTAAACTTTAATACCTGTGCAGTATCATGATCAGAAAGCCATAATGATGGTACATATCCAATTGCTTTGTCAATGTTACTAATAATAAGGTCAAGACAGGATTTGCCTCTAGTTGGTTGTTCTATGTCAAAATGAAGATTGTATTTTTTCACAATATCCTTAAGCCAAGTAGTGTATTGACTGGATTCAAGTATGTTAATGTTCATGTCTCCAGTAATAATTATTTTCTTTTTTGAATATTTTAATAGATATTTATGAAGGAGTGAGTCAAGGTTGTTAAAAAAATATTCTAAATGACGTTTGGATTTTGAGGGAATTCTATATATGCAAACAATAATTAAATCATTATTAGTAAGGTGTATTGCACAGCACTCAAAGTGAAAAGTCATAGCAAGTGCTTCAAAGTGTTCTATTTTCTTATATTCAAGACCTTTTCTTACTAAAATACAAGTGCCCCCTCTTTTTGATCTTGAAAATGATGTAGCTACCTTATAATTATTTATTAGTATATTTTTTTCATCACCTGTTTTGACAAATGTTTCAGTGAAACATAGTATGTCAGGGATAATGTGTTTGTTTATGTCCGAAAGGGTCATTTCTAATAGTTCTTTTTTGTGAAGCAATCCATGTATATTCTGATGAAAAACTGTAAAGTACTTGCTATTTGTGAAAAAACATGTTCCTGTTACTGTGAAAAGTATTAACTGTATTTTGAATAATTTGGTTATCATCTGGATTTTGAGTATTAATTTTGTGTTTTTGGGTGTTGTTTCTAAAATAGAAAGGTATTGTGCCTTTTTTAGGAATATGGTTAGGAGACAGCATATATTGATTCGAAATTTTATTTGATTGTTTTTGGGACATATGATGATGTTGTCTATAATCTATATAATCGATGCATAAATTAATTTTTTTGCAAATGTTTTTTATGAAATTATATGCATTCAAATATTTGTCATTCATGTTGATTATTGTACAATTTTCAAAGTGTTTTGTCCATAGTTTTAGGTTTAAATTTAATGCATTTTTATCAATGTAGGGATTTGAGCATATAGGTGTAAGAAAAACGGACACTTTTTTTAACTTACTTATAGCTACACAAATATTGGAATGCAATTTATGTATATCTGTGTCATTATTACCTAAACCTAAAAATTACAATGTCATTTTTTGTCAATTTTCTGAGATGAAATCACAGTGCTTTAATATCTCTGTACTAGTGGCTCCAGAAAAGATTGATCCTGTGGGGATATAAACATCATTCCACTTGCCATCTCTGGTATTTATAAGTGATGCAGACAGTCCCTTTAGTAGTTCATCTCCAATAATGTAAATTAATCTGTTTTTCTTTTGCTTGTATATATTACTGCCATCTGTTGGGGTTCCGCGAATATTATTTAAGTTAGAGTTTGCATCGATTTGTTTTTCGGGTTGTTTAATATTGTTTGTTTCTATGGTAGACGAAAGCTGACGTACTTGCATGTTTAGTTGATTCATTTTCGAGTTTTTTAATATTTTCATCATCTTGGGAAAAGTCTAACTTCATTTTTATCAAACTTTGTTTTCCCTTTTTTTTAACACTTTTTTTATTTGTGGATTTGCATATGTGAGTTAACTGCTTAATTTTTAATTCATATTCGGAAATTCGTTTAGTAAGTAATTGATTTTCCGATAGCAAATTTTCAATTTCATTTTCAGCTATTTCCAGTTTTTGTTCTAACTTGTATGTTTTTTCTTTTAATTCGTCGATTTTGTAATTTGTATTTCGTTGAATTTCTGTATAGCTTCTATTTAAGGTGTTTATTGGGGTTGAGGTTAAGGACGAGTAATCACCTTCTGTGTCTTCATCGGAGAGTTCTTTAAATGAATTGGCCGTATGGACGTTTAATTTATATTTATTACGTTGGGTAACAAAATCCTGATGCTCTGGCGACACGATTTTGGATCTTGCGGACGTTTGTTTGCTATACAAAGGTGAAAGGCATGTATGACATTTATAATTTTTCTTTCTGTCATGCGTCATTAAAAACAAACCGTTGATACGAGACATTAGTGCAATCTAAATGATAGTGGTTTTCACATATTACGCAAATTAAATAATCCTTCCTAATTATTTCCTTGCTACACTTCTTGCATATAGGCGCCATCTTGTGAAGGATATCAGACACTATGATCACATTTGAGTACGACCGGATCAATAACTGTTCTGAGGGTCAAAGTTCAATGTGCGTTTGTTTATGTTGTTGATCAATAGTAGGTACGAATTTAAATTTCCTAACCGCCACTTTTATAAAATTCTGACTTTTTTGTGAATGTTGTAAATTTACTTACGAGAGAATTTCTTGTTTCTGCACTTATCCACATCAATTTAGTATTTCATTCTCAGTAATGAGATTTTTTGGCACAAATATCACTTTTTTCTTATTATCACATTATCTCTTTGTTTAGATGTTTCTCAACTTATATAACATTTGTATTATTAGTGAGCAGTTCAATTAATAACACAAAGCGATAAAATTTCAAACAACACACTATAAATATTTTTAAAGAATTATTTTGCGCCGAGAGAGAAAAGAACAAAATGAAAAGGATATGTTTTTTGTTTCTTCCGTCCGAGAGGAATGTAAGTTTCTTCAATGCAAGAATGAATAGGACTCATGAGCTAGTACGCTTACGACCTATGATTACATAGTTTCCCATCGGGCAGGATTATAGCCAAACACTAGCCAGTTTATAAATGAGAAAAAGGCGGCTTACCTACCATTTAAACAGGATGAACGACATATCCCTTTACAACCGGACAGAAAAAGTTTAGATTTTTTGTAATTTGTGACATAGGTCGTATTTATAGAGGAATAAGCTACCTAGGAAAAATGCTAAAAAAAATCGGAAAAGCCGGAAAAGGTTTTCCTGAAAATCGCCTGCACGATCGTGCGCTTTAGGATTACTTTGACATATGCACATTCGTGCATCTCTATGGATTTGTGTGTATATTGAGGTAATTAAACAACATTTAAGGATTAAATCATATATTTTTAGAAAAAATAAGTATTCCATAATCGGTATTACTAATTATTAATAATGAGTATCAGAAATAGGAACATTTTGTCACAAAACATTAACTTAAACTTTTTGAGTAGTAATTAAATCACAGTAGTATTTAAACTTTGAAGTAATCATTAAATTTTAACAAAAATAGTAATTCTTTATATCTAATAACATTTTTTGAACATTTAAAAAGTAAAATTAAAAAACAATCAGTTAGTATGAAAATCTTTGAAGCAATTTTGTCCACGAATTACACAAAGATTACATTTCAAGCAACGAATTTTCGTGCGGCTTTTACATGTTTCTAATTGGCAAAATCTAGGCGATTTTAGATCATCGAATACGGGTAAATGTTCGTACCCATCATAACGTAGTGTTGCCGACGGCTTCAAAGCTTTTTTAAATTTCCTCGGCATTACGTTTTCCACTTCTTCCAAGCCTTCTGTGCGACGTTTTTCAGGGGAACTCAGTAAGATTTCAGATAACTCAAGACGAAAATCTAATATAAATCTAGTGTTTTATTCCGTCTGTAATTATTGGAAGTGCAATCGATTTTGTAAGCACGCCATGAGTTGACTAAAGCTAAATCATAAAGTGAATCAACACTTTTAGTGTCCATTTCCGAGTTTTTATGAATGTTCGATAGTATTCAACCTGTTGGTCGAGAACATCCACTCCTCCCATGTATTTATTGTAATTTTGGATTATTTTTGGTGCAGTCACGTCAACATATGTGCGAGTTTTCTTATCCCATCTTTTAACCATATCTGTATAGTTTGATCCAGTGCAGTTAGAAGCTATCAAGACAGACTTATTGTCTTCCACTTTACCAAAACTGTAGGGTCCCTCACCATCTGCTGGCTCTCACCTCGATACATTTGATTGTCTTTCTTGAATTTTAAACTAGTCTTATCTGGTATTCTATTCACCATGATAGTTCCAGTGCTGTGTAGGTTCTGCTTTTGTAATTCCTCTATTAATGGAATGGTGGTAAAATGTCTGTCGAGATATAAACAACTTCCTTCGGGAACGCTTCTTGATAAGTGCAAAACTACGGAGGGGTCCAAGACCAAGATTAGTGTTCCCAAACATTGTCTTAGCTCCTTGATAAATGTCAAAGTCTAACATAAGCCCATCACTTGTTGTCAAGACATAGTTTTTGAGACCAACTGGTCGTGGTTTATTTTTAACAACTTGTCTCAATGGGCATCGACCAGTGAATGGGATCATCTGCTCATCAATAGAGTAGTATCCTGGAATCCTTTCTTGCTTGTAACAACCATTTCGAACTTGATTTATCATAGGTTGGACTTTCCACAACGGATTTGTCGCCTGTCCAGGTAGTGCAGTATCAGTAGTTACAATATGCAGTGCATTTCGCAATTGTAAGAATCGATCGCGGCTCATTCTTCTCGTTATTTTATCCAGGGAAATGCCACTACGCCAGTACATAGGCAGCCTTGGGAATACATCCCATTAAAATATGAATACCAAAAAGTTTCTGTATCTCGGACTTTGTGGTTTTTAATTCATTCCCAGTCTTTCTCAAATAATATAAATTTGTGCAAGTACTGACCATTTCATAAAACTGGTCATCAAAGTAATCTTGTATGTAATCGATTGGTTGTCTTACCGATTTAACAGCTCGTGCAGGGTACATATGCTGCTTATCTTCAAACGAAGTAACTCTCCAGCGGCGAGGGCGGGAACCCGAGCAACTCGGACGTTCAGTGGTTGGTGCTACAACAGTAGGTGCTGGTATGGACTGATCTGGTGCTGGACTGTCTTCCACCTGGTCATATCTTTGATTTTCAGCAAGTTCTTCGGGCAAATCATCGTCACCTAGATTGTCGAAGACAGCAGAGCCAAAAAATGGTTCCTCGTCGCCGGAGTCATTAAAAATCTCGATATCGGAATCATCACCGTCGCCCAACACTTGTATGATCTCATCGTCATGTAAACGACCTAAAAAAAATTCCTAAGAAAACACATAAATTACATCGTACAATAAAATAAAATAACACTGTAATTATATTAAAAAAGTATAAGGAACACCTAAAACACACGAACGTGCATCTTTTGATTTGATGCCGAATAAATCAATCAATAATTAACTCAAATACTAAAAATACGTATTAATATTATGAATTGGTTTATTACTAATTGAACTAAAAATTTTAATAATAATATTCCATTGAAAAACATGCGAAAATAATTACGTACTTGAAGCGCCGCGTCCGCCAAAATACGCCGCCATCTCCCACGAGGTACTGTGCCGCACTGACAAGCCACAACTTGTATTATTATTTTTTCTACGAAGCACTATATCATGCACGAGCGAGCGATGTCGGTTACGTTCCGTAAAATAGGTTATGGGAAGCGCTAGAATTTTTCTAAGTTAAATGCACGCGTAACTATGAGCCGGTTGTAAAGGGATAAGCATAAAAGTCTTTACAAACTGACAAAATAAAATGGCTCGTAAAGACGACTCATTTCTTCATGTAAATTTTTAAACAAGCATATTTAATAAGACAACATTAATTTATTTAATAACTTTACTCACAGGATTTTATCGCCGACTTCGACATACATCAAACTTTCCCTTTTGTGCATCAAAATAGCCATTTCTGCTCCACTGACATAGAAACTATCATTTTGTTATTTGTTAAACCCCATTCAAACAATTATTAGGTTAATTTCAATCACTGCGATTTTTGCATGTACTGTATTGCAATTAAAAGTAACTTAGCGATGCTACGCTTTCACAATAACGTTCTAGCTAGAAGTCAGATAATGGTCGGCTGACTGCTAACTGAAGTGCTATAGTTAGTTTCCACGTGAATTCCCAACTGTTATCGTCAGGATCATACTAGCTTCTACTCTCTAATTCAATTTTGCGTAAACAGCCCGTCTCCGTATGCTCGGAAGGATGCAGTGTCTAACAAATATATATATATATATTGTATTTTATTATAAAGATACTCAACCACAGTACTTAATGTACGCAATAGGAAATAAGCTTTAGCAAAAAGAGATATGTAAATATTTTAATGATAACGTTTTTATGTGAGAAGCGGGAAACGGCGGATTTGACGGTTCACCTGATGTTAATGTAATGTATATATTTATATATATATATTTTTTATGGTATTATTTCGAAAATATGCAGGTTTCCTCACGATGTTTTCCTTCACCGCGGAGCACGTGATAATTCAGCACTTAAAGTTAAAAACTTCATTGGTGTCGGCACCGGGGATCGAACTCAGGTTCTTCGAGTATATTGAATTAAAGGCGCGCGCCCGGACACTGAGCTATATCACGGCTCTTAGCTATGTTTTAGCTTTTTTTTCCATCTATGTTTATTTTTTATAATTTGTTAACTAAACATGGTTTTAAATGAATATTCATGAATTTACATTATTCGTTTACTTTTATTTATTATTATGGTATAATCTACGATTTTATCACATTACATAATTATTCTTTCTGATAGCGTTTTTAGCGCCACGATTGGGCTCGAGTTTTGCGTTAAAATGTTAATTTATACGTAAATTATTTATATTACAGTAAAAAACGGATAGGTATATTTATTTTTGTATTACAAATACAGTGTTTTTTATTTTTACCGTTTGAGTTACTACGGTAAAAGATTTATAGAGATTGAGCAAATGCTCAGACAGTGCCTCAAAACGGTAGTCGAGTTAAATAGATTGATGTCTTTTACACATACATTATAGCAAAAAGTTCCTCAAAGCTTTTAAGCAAAAAAACCATTTCTAGGCTTATTTTACTTTACACTACAACACAAAATACTTTATTGCTAGTTATGTTAGATAAATTAATAGGAGAATCGACTTAGGAGCCCGGCACTTTTGTATTGAGCCTGGTAGCTGATAGGGTTATGGTTGGAACTTGAAATTCTAAAAAGCGAATGTGGTCTACGACAATGGAATTTTGACGTCGAGAAATGCCTGTCAGAGCATAGCCACGAGGTCTAACGTTAGTCGTTAGGTAACATGAAATCTCGTTACAATAGCTTAATGAGTATGTATAACACATATTCTTTCTATATATTAAAAAACCAAAAGTTTACCATAATGGATGTCAATTTTTAATAATTTTAAATTGAATGAATTTTGCTGGTAATTAAAATATTTAGTCAGCACTGCTATAATTTTTATAAAAAAAACATTATTTTAATCGTTAATTTATATTGCATAGATAAAAATGATTGCAAATTCACAAACTTTGAAAGCCATCGCGAAATCAACTGAATTATAAAGATATTTGAATTTGAGCTCTATAACAGTTATGAGAACCTTAAGAAAAAGGATTTTACGTGAATTTAAAATAAAGTTAAATTTTATTTAAATATCAATTAGTAATAATTATATTATTACTTATTGATTTTGTAGCTGATTTTCATAACATGTTTTACAAATTGTTAAACATAATAAATAATAGAATTATTTTTATAAAAAAAGACTGAACTTGGATTATTACCCAAGCACTAAACAGTTCGCAACACACCAGAAGATTTAATTCATACCGTTCACAGCTGCCGCGTCGAAAGCACGCCTAAACACTGCTCTACACCTGCTACCCCCTCCCTTTCCCGCCTCAGAGGCCGTAGCTTTCGTTACAAGTGAACACCACCGCTCCCAAGTCAGCTTTCGAGGTGCAGTAATGGATGACCATCGCCGAGCCCGGCTAAAAACTATGTGCGTGACTTGATGAGTCGAAAGAATGTCGATGCAGAAGTTATATGTTGTGGTATGTAAAAACATGTATAATAAAATCCCGCAGTCAATATTAAGTCTGCCACTTGATGAATTTAAACGCAAAGTTAAAAGTAAACTTATGGCTAAAGCATATTATACTATTGCTGAATATCTTGACGACGCCAATGTGTGGGGTTAATACTGTTGATACTCACGTAGGCTAAAACAAGACTGTTATATTTATAGCATTACATTGTAAACTGACCTTTTAAAAAGGAGCAACTGTTGAGTTTCTTGCCGGTTTCTTCTCAACAGAAACTGCTTTCCGAACCGGTGGTAACTTACGAAATTATTAATTTCCTTGAAAAATTCGACGGTTCATAAGAACGCGCAAGCGTCTATGTGAATAAGGCTATTTTATTATTATTATTATAAAGCGCTTGTCGTAAGTAGACACAATGAATAATAATGGAGAGGCTGCATACATCAAATCCTTCTTCACGCAAGATTGTATGCGGTAGGCCGTAAATGAGTATGATATAGTTAGAATAGCTTATGAATAGAATAGCTTATATAACTTAAAGCGATTATGTATGATTGAATTACCAAAATATTCAGCGGTCTAAAATATTTTACATTGCCAAAATTTTCTTCAATCCTACTTTGTAAATCAAACTTGACGGTGGTAGGGCCACGCAGCAGCCTTGGCTGTTGCACACACACACACACGGGTCGTCCACACACTGCCCTAGGAGTCGGGCAGGTGCAGGTACGGGCATCGGGGAATCGAACCCCATAACCCGGGCATTGTCTCAAGGGGCGCACCGTCCCCCCGGTCAATGGCTCCTAGTATCGGACGCGAACAGTGTGGAAATAACGCGTGACTCTAAAGTTTACGTTATCCTATATGATGTACCATAGGCGCTACGGATGCGCGTAAGAATGTGCCGACACTGTTTACTTTCAACACTACATAAGTAATAAATTAGTCATGTAGTGTTAAAATGTCTACAACAGCCGACAACTATTCGTATAACGCACCCCGCCACGTCTGCCACTGTTATGACAACAGATTTCTCCGTCGCCATAGCAACGGCGTTGCAATGGCCATTATTATATTGGCGTCGGTCCCGCCGTCCCGCTTAGCGTGCGGTCTATCATACACCCGAGATAAGTAACGGTGGACTGCCATTCAATGTTTTGCCCTCGGAGACTTAGATGTGGTGTTCGCGTGAGTATCCGGGCGGTTGTGAACGCGGAGGTCTTACCGACGTTAAGGACGATCCGCCATTTATCCAACCATTCCGGAAGCAGGTCAAGCAGCCTCTGCATCCTGCTAATTGCAACTTCGAGCCGACGTGATGACGTAAAATACGCGCTGTCGTCGGCGTACAGTGCTAGGTGGACCCCTCTTTCACCCTCCCTGAGGCGACCTTCCAGGGTGGGGATGTCATTGGTGTACACCGCGTACAGAATTGGGCTAATACAGCTTCCCTGTGGCACACCGGCTTCTATGCTTCGTACATCCGAAACCGAGTTTTCTACCACAACATAAAATTTTCGATTTTGTAGGTATGATGTTATTACTTTAACAATTGCATGAGGTATTGTCGTATGTTCAAGTAGTTTATACGTCAGGCCTTGATGCCACACTCGGTCGAAGGCTTTCTCGATGTCTAGCAGCACTCCGACCGATTTGCGTCCGACATTTTTATCAAAGACTAATTCGTGCAACACACGCGTCAATTGTGTTGTTGCAGAATGACCGCCCCTGAACCCATGTTGTTCTGGGCGGAGCGTAATATGTGGCCATACCCGTTTCAAAAGGAGTCTTTCGAATAATTTACCTAGGTGCGAAAGTAAGGTAATGGGACGGTAACTTTGTGGTAGCCTCCTGTCTTTACCCGGTTTCGGTAATACGAAGATTCTTCCGGTTTTCCATACATCCGGAAAGTGCCCCGCGCGAATACTACTATTAAAAAGCCGCGAAATTTCAACGATAGTTTTACGGGGTAGCTGCCTTAGCGCCGAATTCGGAATCCCGTCGTGCCCCTGGGGCCTTGCGCACCGGTAGGCGCGACACGGCTCGCCACACCTCAGAAGGCGACATAAATGCCACCTCGCTGAGGTCCGGCGCCGGGCCCGACAAGAACTCCAGTACGCGATTATCCACTAGCCTGTGGTGCGCGCCGACCACAGGGTTTCCTAAATTCGGAGGGTTCAATTTGAATTGGCCCTCGAGGTGTTCGGCTAGGATGTCCGCCCGCGCTTGAGCGCTGTAATGACGCAATCCCGCCCCGTCGACTAGGGGACATACAGCCGTTTTGGCTCGAGAAAGCTGCCGGTTCAGGAGGTGGAGCGACGTAGGGTGCTGGCTGTTACAGGAATAGGCAGGCCCGTCCGGGTAAGTAGCACGACCTTACAGAAGACCAGCGTAAAGTGGAAGTATGACAAATACTTTTGCGTTTCGTCTGGTGAGTGAGGTAGCCAGAGCCCAATTTTAAAATAGGTTGTCAACGCATCTGCAAACCCTCGGGTGTGGCAGATGTCCATGTGCAGCGGTATTCACCTAACATCAGGTGAAACGCCTGCTCGCTTAACAACTTTTCAAATAAAAAAAATCTTTCTATTGTACACGAAGAACGAAGTCATTAGGCTTGTTTACTGCTAGTGAATCGTTTCGATCGCCTCTAGAGGGTGCTTTGTATTATTGAAGCCTTAACGTATACAACTTGCTTCCGTGATAAAAATTTGGCATTGCCACATGATCTGACAGCTCAGCCGAACAACACGGTCACTTTTTATCATGTATCGTGGTTTGGAAAAATACTCAATTGCACTTTAGATCCACATAAGTATCTGCAGTAGGTCGGGCGTGTATTGAATGTTATTAAGTTTTGCATTAACGCCTTGGCCTTAAAAGTCATTTACTTTATCAACAAAGTCCTAAGTATTAAACCAAAATAAACACAGGAATAAATTAAGTATCAACTTCAAAAGCTTTTAAAAATTACTCTCTAGCAAATTAGACCGCAGCTCGTTATAAGAACTTTTTGAGAAAATAATTTTACTTCGCAATGTAGAGTACTTGGACGAAAAAACCTGCAGAGCAATTCTATTATATTGATCGAATCTATTTGAAATATTGAGAGAGTTCAAAGAAATTTAGAAAAATGCAATGATTTCTTTAAAACCGTTCGGAAATATGTAATAATTTTTCTTTAATATCACCGTTTATGGGACCGTAGTAAAAATCGAAAACTGCATTTTTTTACAAGTGCATTTGATAGATGAAATGCAATACCAACGATTATACCAGGTTCCGCATTTAAACGTGGTTCCTTCTTTGTGTTCATCGCATCTGAAATGAAAATTAGACGATAGCATTAATTAAAGGCATTTACGAGGAAGCAATTTCATATGTAACCTGTTTTGTTAAGATTTATCTCATGTTCATCATTAGATATAATCTGAAATTCAATTTGTCATACTCTATACTTGTAGTCAGATCGGTTGTTTCTTGTCATGATGAAAGAAACGTGTGTAAAAAGAGCTTTGTTATGTATTTTACTAATTATTTATCCGCAGGGTTGAGAAGACTTAAGTCCTTTACAGAATAATAAGTAACATGGTTGACGTTTTCAGTGTAATAAATAATGGAAACACAAGTAAGAAGAAGTGAAAAATTGCGTTCGCGCGATGTAGCCGAGGGTTAAAATATTGCAAGGTTAATTTATCTTCTTCAACGTTTATTATTTTTTCTGATGAATAGAACTAAATGTAATATCCGTTCACCCGAATATGCTTTATACAATAAGAAAAAATAAGTATTATAATAAATAATTTAACATAGAAAATCGGCGTGAACCCAGAAAGGGAGGGGGGGAGGTCCTTCCATCCTCCACTAGCCTTTTTGTTTCAGGCGAAGTTGCTGCAGCCCACTGTCATGGAGTCATCGTACGCAGATAACAATGCGATCACTCACGGCTAGTCAGCTACGACAGAGGTGGCACTAGATACAGGAAAACCGAAACGAAGCCACCGGAATTACCTGACTCTTCACCTCATGGGATACGTGGGAAAAGACAAAGAAAGAAAGACGAACAAAGATGATCATTATAATATGTATTCAAAATGTGCTACTACATTTTGAATGTTATTTCCGTAGGAGCTTAGTTATATTATAGTTGTTGGTCTTATTCATTGATATTACCTATTTTACTGCATTATATAAGAAATGGTATTTATTAAAATTTTCTATTTTTATGAATACCTCTTGATGTGTTTTCTTTTCCTTAACATATTAGGTGTCATCAAGAATTTCCTCAACGTTTATTCAGA
>CAKOGK010000157.1:0-17874 GCA_933534255.1 Iphiclides podalirius | reverse complement strand
ATTTTCCGCTAAATGTGTTTTATTAATTGATTAATAAATATTAACTTATATTATAAGACAAATATCCTAATAAACATATTTAGAAAGATTATTGAGTCTTCTGTAACATAATTTTATCTCTATCGTTACAATACAAACGTAAACTTGCAACAAAACTCTTAAGCATAGAGGTATTTATGTGGCAAAGGGCCGTGCACTTATTGTTACAAATCAACAATAGCATAATAGCTTGGGACTGCGAATACGAACTGACAGAACTGCCGGGGAAATACCGCAATCTTAAAGAAGACCAGCATGAAATTAAACGATTTTGCCTTCGTGTTTTGTCCGGTGAGTGAGATATCGGGTGATGCCTGTAAATACTTTTCTTTGAATAAAAAAACAGAACAGTTTGTTCATGGACAGTCTTTTTGTCGCAAAAAACGAAATCTAATATGAATAATCTAATCTAAATGAAAAATTTAAAATCATTGTATCGGGCATTTCTCCAAGCAATGCTGATACCCAATCTGATCCTGCACCAGTGTCTTTAGTAATAAATATCCAAATGTCAATTAGCTGGGAAGTAACACTTTTTTCTTAAAATATTCGAAATAAAAACTGTCAAAACTATTCAATGCAGATGTGTAAAATTAGCAAGCTCAAAACAGCCGCGGGCAAACTAGGATATTAACCTAGTATTTCTATCTTCAGAGAGAAAAAGAATCTAATTAGAGAGTATTCGTTTGAAATATTCATTCTGAATGAAAAATTCTTCGTTTCATTTTGTTTTACATGGAACATTTTCTATTCCTGTATTTAAATCGATAAAAATGTTTTGCATTTATAAATATACTAAAAATGTAATAATTGTAAACGATAAATAAAGAGTAAAAAAAGTAGTACTAATATAGATATATATCATTGGAATAAAATATTCTAAAAAAGACCACACTTTCGAACAAAATGCGACCGAGTTCAAATAAAGTAACTATAAGTGGGATATCTGAAGTAAGTTAATCTTGCCTCCTTCATCTGTCACATAGGGAGGCATCCCTTAAAGATTTTCTTGTGCTCAAGGGGATTTACTAGAAGCGATCCAGTAAACAACAGTTTTATACATGAACTGGTTACGTTTAAGTGTTGAAAGGATAAAGTAATTTATGTTTCGAATACAACAATTTTACTAAACAAGGTACGATCAACGCATACAATGAATATTAAAATGCAAGAGGTTAGACTTTAGAACAAACCTTACTTAAATATATAGAGTTGAATTTAAACAGAATCTGTTATTTGGTAATTTACGAGTAAATATGACCTTATGCTATCTCACGTATTCTAACTTGTCGGGCCTAAAGCCATATAAAAACGAATACTTTATTTGTACACCTTGTATTACAATGGTACTTAGAGCGAATACGTTTGCTAATATTTGAATTTCGGCAATGCCTCATACGTATAACTCTCGTTTAGCACGGTTATAATATAAGTAAAGCAATAATCTAAACATCCCACTGTGCACACGAGGCCTCAAAAAGCGTAACCTTCAAAGAACATTAGAGCTTACCACCACGAGGCTTTCATCTGCAATATTGTTGATATGACACAATCGCGAATCTAGGGGGAGGTTCATGGGGGCATGACCTCATCCAATACCAAATCTACAACATTTAAGTACAGAATTACGCTCCCCATGTATTGTTTCCAGTCAATCAATCGACCCAATAACCAATCAGCTCAAACTTTAGAATAACATTTTATATAAGCTATAAATATCCCTTTTTTATTCAGTAATCCTAGATTTGAAAATGTAAACAATTTCAATAATAATCTTTTGTTATAGAGGATAATTAATTTAAAATCACCATAAACAAAATATTCATTAAACTTAATCTCTTTATGTTCCAATAAGCAAGAACCTGTTTATTTAGAATATTTGTAACAATTTTAAATAAGATAAAAAATTTAGAATATTTGGAACAATTTTAAAATTCTAGTAAAAGATTCTGGAGTTTCTATACAATTTACAACACAACTAATACCTACACGATTAGACGAATAATTTAACCTCGATTTTAAGAAAAGCAATAAAACGCTTATGGCCGTTTTAGATCTTCCACATGTCAAGCACAACGAGAACCATCTAAGAATACTAATTTATTCCTTCGACTATTTCTATTCGATTTACCACTCTTTATAAGTAATTTATTTAAAATATTCTTTCATTTATTTTTTGTTCTTATCTTTTTTTTTCATTTATTTTTTGTTCTTATTTTATAAGTATAAATTATAAATAGGTCCAAGTAAAATATAGTGATTTAGGTAATTTTTAATATGGGTTTATCATCAGCTCGCGACCCCTTAATTGATAAAATTAAATGCAAGCACACCAATACTACTAGACCTTAAGATATCATAAGGAGCTTTTGCGTAGATCGGGATACTATAAATTAGCAAAGAATTGAAGAGAGCCTGGGCTACATCAATACTCTTACGTTAGTTAGGACGTCACTCTCGTGAGCATGAACGTTGTAAAAGGATCGAAACGTCGGAAATAAAACGCGATATAATCCGTAAAATAATTTCATTTAACCATGTTACCTTATTTATAAAAAGGGCCTATAACCACATTAGGTTAGTAGACTAAAGCTGATTGGATTATCTTTAAGTAAATTTAAACGATAAGTTATCTTTTCGCGGCACGCGTATCCGAAATTGTTTTTTATGTGGGATTCAACCGGTAAACGCCTCGTTGATGATGATATTATCGGCGGTAGTCATACCGCCGCTCAACTTTTGCCTTCGTCACATTAGTTACAAAAGAGCTGCAAACTTTTTAGGCTATATTTGCAAAGACGTATAGGTTTGAAGACCACTGGTGACAACTAAAGAACTTATCGCTAGTCGTTTATGGGCAAAAATAAACATTTACTATACAGTTTTAACCGTAAAACAGCAGTCAACATAAAATTGTCAACACGGCGCTGCGGGATTTGAACCGGCGCCGACGTCTGACTTTGCTCACGACGCTTTGCGAAGTTAAGCCTAATTCAAGATGCGAAAATGTCGTCATCTATCTACATTCTTAATTGCATTTTTTTTAATGTGGTGCTCCATCTTATGTGTATAATTTACACTTTGAAACACCTTACAAAGATGAAATGATCTTTGTAAGGTGTACATTGAACATATGTAACCAGAAATGTCTCCGTTTAAGCTCTTGTTTAATTACAAAAATTCGCAATTTTAGTTTCATCTTGAGTAAAGAGACTATAACTAAAGAAATAAAAGAATGTAATGTAAAAAATTATCCTAAAACTTGGTATGTTTTTCATGCGAGTTAATTACTCAACAATAAAAATAGGCTACGCGTAGATTTAAGACAACGAATCATCGACTACTGTAAGTTACAAATTTTATAATTATATATATTAAATATATATTATTTGAATAAATTCCAATAATTTTATATCAAATTCATCCCAAATCGAACATTCTCATAAGTGTTTTAAAGAGCGAATAAACAGATGAATTAATTAAACGAATATTTTGGACACGATATGCAAACTATTGCGAAGGGTTGATAGTACTTTAATAAATAATAAGTAATTCTAAAATTGTTTAGCATAGATTTCGATGAACAAATAATTAGAAATGTTGACTTTAGGCTCCTCTATCGGCGACACATTATAATATCTACTATCCATCGTATTTCATAAGTTGTTATCGTAGAAAATAATCTTATCATATCGAAACGTTTTTGACTAATGTAAATTTGCAAAGTATTTGTTTAATGACTGATAAACGATGAAGAAGTGTACAGTAATTATTATTTCTACAGTAGCTGCTTTATTAATAGCAGCAGGTCTGGCCGTGCTCATCTGGTGGCTTGTGCAAAGTGAAGATTTAATCGAGATAATCCGTAAGTTATTACAGTTCAAATATCGTTACATACAAAACACAATTCTGAGCATAATTCGTATTTATATAATAAACTGCTGAGAAAAGTCCGAAAGCGGGCACGCAACAAAATATAGTTCAAGAACACGAGTTCAAGTGCTAGTGAAATAGTATGTCAAATCGTTTGATGTCAACCGCCACCGGTGTCACACGGTCCGCACCGAACCTCGACGGCCCATAGACGACACTCCTTATCCAACGCACGATCACCCATTGTTGAGGGCCTCAAACCGTGGGTTCAGGCTAGCCCATCGGTTCTGTGTTCGATGAAGCTTTAATAGTCTCGGGACTGAAAGGGTTAATATCAGTTAATACAATGCAAGAGGAAGGTTTGAAGTCTTCAACGCTGAGCCTAAATGATTGACAAAAATGTATCATGGCATACGAGTCACAGCAGTTTCATAGAAACGAGATTTCATATTGCATTTTTTTAAAATATACATTAGTTTAAACGTTTAAGTAACGGATTTGACAACTTTCATGAAATTTTGTGTATGCTTTACAATTTATGCTTCCCAAAAATTAAAATAAAGATATATAATACAAACAAAAATAACATGCACTGGATAAGTAAAGGACTAAATAAATAAAAAAGTTGCAAAACTAAAAGATTCCTACGATCCATGTATTATAAAAATAAAACAGTGATACATAAAAATAGATACATAAAATATTCTAATATATTAAAGAAGTGTATCCAAGTGTCGAAAAAGAATTCCAACATAAAATTTATAAATACAAGTCAAAATAAATGTAAAGCAATATGGTCGGTTATTAATAAGGAAACGGGAAATACAAAGCTTAACACCAGTTTATTAACAGAAATAAAAATAAACATTGAATATATAACAAATCCAACGGATATAGCTACCGCTTTTAATAATTATTTTATTGAACTGACAAATACCGTTGCATTCAATAGTATTCGACCTATCACAAACATTAGTAAATCGGTGATGGCCAACTCAATTTTTTTGAAGCCCATAACAGAGGATGAGGTTAGAAGTGAAATTATGTCTTTAAACAACACTAACTCTGAAGGATATGATGAAATAAGTAATTCATAAAATTGAAAAAAATGAGCTCAAGTCCTATTTATCTAGCTATAGAGAAACAAATACGGCGTCCCTCAAGGTAGCGATCTGGAACAATATTGTTCATATTATATTTAAATGACATTCCTCAAATAACGAATCATAAATGTATTTTATTTGCAGATGACATTTCCGTAATTGTTACATCTGATAAAAATAATAATCATGAAATGGACATTAATAATACAATTGACAACATTATAGAATGGCTACAAATGAATAATTTAAAAATTAATCTTAAATAATCAAATTATATCCAATTTAACAAATCTAAACATGCAAAGTACAATTTAAAGTTGAATATCCCTAAAATTAAAGAAGTGCCACAAACCAAATTCCTAGGCTTAATTATTGACCAAGACCTAAATTGGACAAAACACGTAGACGGCTTATGTAGTAGGATAAACCAATTTGTTTATGCCTTAAATCGAATTAAAATCTTAACTAATAAAAAGACAGCAATCTCGTCCTATCATGCCTATATAGAGTCAATACTACGGTACGGAATCATACTATGGGGTAACAGTACGAACATAAATAGAGTGTTTATAGCACAGAAGAAATGTATCAGAAACCTATGTGGTGTCCGCCCTGACAAGTCCTGTAGACAGTTATTCCAGGCGCTTGATATATTAACGCTGCCCACGCTATACATTTATGAAATATGTATCTTTGTAAGGAAACAAAGAATTGTTTACAACAGCAAACGAAGTCAATAACAGGCCAAAAAGGAACCAACATAGACTAGTGCTAAAAGAGATCCCTAGATCTGCAAAGTATAGTAATAATTGTTTGATGATGTGTGTACCAATTTTTAATAAAATACCCAATTGCATGAAAATGCTAGATGACAGACAATTTAAAAATAAGTTATTAATATGGTTAAAAGTCAATAATTTTTACGACATCAAAGAATTTTTAATAAGTTTTAATACCTGACATTATTTAATTAATTGTAATTTTATTTTTTCTACTTTTTATTATAAATTGTGACATTTAATTTAGAATTGACCGCAGCTGTGTTTTGTATAAATAGTAGTATCAACAATAATATTTTGCATGCTATATAAAAATTAGCATAACATGTGGTACAATATTATGATTATTAACACCTTGTGAAACCATGTCATAAGCAAATAAATAAATAAATAAATAAATAAATACACACTTATTTAATGGATCATACCAATATGTACAATATTAAATCCAACTAAATTACATGTTATCTGATGAACCTAGTCCATCATAAATTAATACATTTATCATACGTAGCTGTAACTTTAAGCTAGTTCAACTTAGTTTACTGTATATTGTAGATTCATAACGTTTCCGAGGTCCTAAACTCAGTTCTGTGTGATAATACACATTATCAGATGAAAAGATTAATAAAATAATATTGAAAAATCTTAGTGTATTAAGATTAGTAAGCAAGTATTAAGCTTGTAATATCATATATAAAATATTATTTCAGAACTCGAAGGCGATGGCTTTGAAGGAATCCGGCATTCAGCTGCCTTTACAAGGATACCGAGTTTTGGTGACATGTTCTGGTTATTTTACCCAACTGTCGCGAGCTCCCCTACTTCACGTCCCATCATTCTGTGGCTAGACGGAATAACAGGCGTTCCACCAAGTCTTTTGGCCAATTTCGGAATGTTTGGTCCACTTGATTTCAATTTAAACCGAAGAGAAGGTTCTTGGGTATTTAGTTTTACCTAATGTATTATAACAATAACAAATTCTTTGCTGAAAAACCTTAAAGTAACTATAATCATGTGAAATATAAGAGTTTACAATTTATTTTATATTAAATAAACATGTTTTTGAACTGTGTTATCCCACAGTCGTGAATTAAAACATTAACGCTAATAACGCGAGCCATTGAAAGTTTAAAAATCATAAAATACAAAATATTGCTAATAATATAATGTCGCTAATAAAATTTCGCCAATAATTTAAAATATGTTTTGAGTAAATAGCTAAAAGTAAAACCTAAAATTTTTTAAACACTTTCTTTGATTACATTAAATTTTCAGATAGAAGACTACAATTTATTGTTTATGGATGCGCCAATAGGAACAGGTTTTAGCAGAGCAGAGAATACTAAAAGAATCTCCAGCAATATTGACGATCATGGTAAACACTCTATAGTAACGTATAAACTTTACTTTAATATGAAATCTAAATAAGATATATTTATGTCAATTACGTCGTTTAATACCTCGATATCGTTTTACAAATGACTACAGTAACGTCATAGTTAAATTATTTTTGTATATCTCTACTTGAAAAAGTATTTATTAAACAGTTTTATTTTAGTATGATATTAAACAGTTGGAATTGAATTGTTCCCCCTTCTTTCCCCTTGGTATCCCACCATCTTACTGAAATCAGGAGGATATCGAATTATTACCTTAACTTAATAAGTAAATACAGAATTCTTGCTCAATTATTTGACGCACTTTTCAGTCGACAGCTTGTTACACGCCGTAGAATCTTTTTATTATCTTCACGAAGAATACTCAGAAACCCCCCTGTACATATTTGGACAAGGTCATGGATCGCAACTGGCTACGTTATTAGCAATACGTCTTACCGAGGTAAGCCAAATTTTCTAAATAAATTAACTAATTTTTTATTGTGCTGATGATGCTTCATCGCCGCTTTAATGTTGCGCTGGTACCAACTTCAAATGCGATGTCTACAATTCGTGCTTTTAATGTTAAGTAACTATTAAAATTGAATTAAAGAAAATCAAATGAAACGTTAGGCACAGTTAAGCTACCATAGTTAATGTAACGAATGAAGTATACGAATCGGCGCTAGGGTAGCGTTTCAGATTATGGCCTTATGCGCCCTATCAAAATAGTATATATATATATATATATATATATATATATACCTATACATTGAATTGTATAGCAGATGTTATTAATTAAATTAAATAAATGTAGATATATTACAGATTTTCGTTATCATGGTACGTAATAATAAATTATAGTATCTGCAAAAAATAAAAAATTTAAAAACGGTTTCTTAAAAATGTTGTTAAATTCTGTGCTGCTTCCTTAACTTTTCTCTAAATGCTATTCAGGGCATTACAAAAAATTATACTTACTGATAATTATACTGAATATTATACCGAATTAAAATCATCTACGTTACAGACAGAGCGCTTTACGAATAATGTTAAAGGTGTAGCAATTGGCAACGGCATAGTAGCGCCAGCCGTGGCTCTCAATCAACTCGGCTTTTACCTTGAGGAGCTTGGATATATTGATCGGAATGGCCGAAACGCTATCGAGGAACTTTCGGCAACTGTAAACAACTACACTAACCACGAGCAATACGAAGAGGCCTTTGACTTGTTCGTGACATTGGGAGAATTCATTAATGAGAACGCCGGTGCAATTGCAGTTAACCTAAATCACATAGTGGAGAAATTAACCCGTGGATCTACTAACGGTAAGCTAATTTTAACAAGTACAAAAATTTATGTCCATATTTACCATTATCTTTATCCAACGTAGCGTTGGAAGGCCTCCCTCTAGGTGGACCGACGACATCATAAGAGTCGTGGGGTTTTTATATTATCGATTTAATTGAGAAACAAAAAAATATATTCAAGTTTTCCTTTCTTTACTCATTAAATAACTGTCTTTTGTTTTTTGAGGTCAGTTTTTGAAGACAGTGTTGTAATTTGCAGATTATTTCGGCACCAGTCAATATGTACGAGACATATCGAAGACTGACGTAGATCTTAATAAGTTTATGGATGAAACTGTGGCACCCTTGCTAGGCATACCAGATAACGTTAACTACGACGGACAACGCGAAGCTGCCACAAATGCTTTCAGATCTGCATTCATGAAGCCCACAGTTGAAAGGGGTAAAAAAAGAAAAATAACTTTACTAATTAAACAAATGTCATCCATTTAAATGAACATCATTATTCTGTATTTTATTGTTAATAGTAGTCACATAGATATAAAAAAAATTCTAGGCTTACACAGGCTCTAGAAATTTGTCTAAAGCAGTCTATTTGTCACTAGTATAAATGCAATTTGAAACTGGAAATAAATTTTCAACTGTACACAATTTTTACAATTATTATTAATTTTTCTAAAAGTATCAATCACAATTTGTTCAAATGATTAGTGAAAATATGACGATCACACAAAATTATTTTAAAATGTTACACACCAGGACGAATTCGTCTTCAAAAAACATTTATTTATTTTAACATTATTGATAATTTGATATATAGAAGAAGAAAAATGTTTGATTTTTATTTTTACTATATTGTCCTCACAATGTTTATATAACATCTTTCTAGCAAAGCACAGCTGGATCATTCAGCAACTATCCCTTTTATTACGTAACTTTAAACGCGTTATCAAAAAACTATTACTGTTTCAGTGGAATACATTTTACAGAATTCAAATGTCACGGTAATTATATACAATGGGAATCTTGATGCGGTTTCAAATACACCAGGTGAGCAAATACCACATATAAAGGGAATTGTATGTCTTATTGTCTATTTTTTTTTTCTCCGCCGTCATATTGAGATAATATACCCTATGTCAGTCTCGCAACTAAACAAATATAATGGATACGTCATATGTTGAAATCTGTCAATAATTACGCTCGAAACACATTACCCTCTTTCGGCAGTCGGGTAAATAAAGCTAAAGCTCTTACTCTTAAAGTGCTTTACAAACACCATTTTGTTATTTAGAACGTTACTTAAGTTATTATTTCAGTTGTTGATTAAAGCACATAACAACTTATATGGAGACATGGTAACAAATCAATTAAACGTTCTATATTCTATATTCATACTATGCAAAAAAACCTAAGAGTCTTTGAAGTTACTCCAACGCTCGATCACAAAGGCGTAAAGCACGATTCTAAATTTCTTTAAAAGAATGTTATTTTAGGTCAGTTACAGTGGGTTGAGAATCTACAATGGCCGGGTCAAGACAGCTTTTTGAACAGCCCTCGGAGCACTCTTATTGTGAACAGTCTAGTCGAAGGCTACTTCCGGCAGACGGCGAGGTTGCAATTCTATTGGATGAACGCAGCTGGCCAATCGGTAAGGGTGCTTTTTAAGTTTAAAGATTCGCTTACCGCTGTAAACTAGCATTTCGCCCCCGACTTCGTCGGCGAAAATTGTGATAGCCCAGGTAATTTGCATGATATAAATATAATTTATTTCGACCATGTAGTTCCCGTTCCCATGAGAATACGGGGATAAAATATAGCTTATGTTATTCGCTGATAATGTTTCTATTCATTAGTGAAAGTATTTTTGAAATCGGTGCAGTAAAGTAGTTTTTGGGGCTCCGTACCCAAAGGGTAAAACAGGACCCTATTACTAAGACTTTGCTATCTGTCTGTCTATTTGTCTGTCGCCAGGCTGTATCTCATGAACCGTGATAGTTAGTAGACATTTTCACAAATGATGTATTTCTGTTTCCTGCTATAACAACTGCAAAAACTGAATAAAAAATAATTATTAAATAAAATAATTTTATTAAATTATTTTGAGTGGGGCTCCCATACAACAGACATGATTTTTTTGCCGTTTTTAAGTGTCATTCACGTTCTTTCAGATCCCATTGGATAGTCCGACTGCGATGAGTCGAGTACTTCAACGAATTACTACGATTTGAAATGTATAATAATAATTTATGAAATATAAGTTTTTACTTAGTGAACATTGATTTTACTTTATAGGTTGATTTTATAATGAAAATTAGTTGTCAATTAAAACTTTATTTTTATTTTTACTTAGTACCAAAAGTTTATTTCTATCCACTGTAAATTAAATAAATAAAGATAAAAAAGTAAAGACTAATAAAAATGGAATCCATTCTGATCACTATGAAAATCATTCTGATCAATTCAGAGAGTTTAACAACCCTAATAACTCAAATAACATTTGAAAATGCATCTGATTAGTTGCATCAGCTGATTAGTTGCCTTCTACGATGATCAGTGTTTCAGAAACCGGGCTTTAGAATTCATGTGGCGTACGCAAATGGGATTTCCTTTTTTTTTTTAATTGTTAAATATCTTTGTCTCTATCTCTATTGGTGTATCAAACGGTGAGAGGTCAGCACACATTACAGCTCGAATTAAAACTCATGGAGGAAATTGAAAGTATTTAAACAAAATAACTGTATTGTTTTCAAATTTGATTATCCTTTTATCGTCACAAGTTATGTCTTTTTTTTGGGAAGTCATCCATGTACTAAAGTTAGTCGAATCAATTTATATATAATATAATTGGAACTCTCACATGTAAATTTTTTGAGAACTGTTATATTTTTGCCCATTGTATTTTCATCAGGTGAACCACCTGCTCGCTTGACAACAGATTTTACGGTGGTAGGGCCACGCAGCAACCTCGGCTGTTGCACGAATGGGCAGGCTCGTCCGGGTAAATACCACGACCTCACAAAAGACCGGCGTAAAGTGGAAGTACGGTATAATACTTTCGCGTTTCGTCTGGTGAGTGAGGTGGCCGGAGCCCAATTTTCAAAAGGTTGTCAACGCATCTGCAACCCTCGGGTGTAGCAGATGTCCATGGGCGACGGTATTCACTTAACGTCAGGTGAACCGTCTGCTCGCTTGGCAACCTTTCACATAAAAAAACAACCAAATTCTTCCGAAAATATTTAATACCCATTAAAATGTTTTCCTTCACCGCTGAGCACACTAATAATTATATATAAGGCAGGTATTAAAATTGGAATGAATTAATATCATTATTGCTGGCACTGGGATTTAAGCCCAGGTTGCTCAAGTATATTAAATAATTTAGAATTAAAGGCGAGTGCCATGGCGAGCAATCCTGGCTCTTGGAGCATCTAGCTTATATCCTGCAGTGCTAATATTAATTATTCTATTAATCTGTATGGTATGTAATGTTATTATACGTATAATCGCTTTACTAAAAACTAAACTCTATAATAATTATTGATAATAATTTTTAGGTATTTATTGAACTTTACTTCGTTCTGTTCATTATAGTGAACATCTTTATTATCTTCGTCACAACTATTTCAGTCAATTTCGTAGTTATCATTAGTTTCTATAAAGATATAAAAAAGTTCTATTAAAATTAAAAAATTCTTCTATTATTAATTGATAGAACTAAAATCAAGCGTAGGGATACGAAACGGTACGGATAAGAAATTAGTTCCTTTGCAAAAAACTAGAGGGCGTTTTTCAATTCCTAAAATGCGCTATAGCTATGTTTTCACAAGTTTACTTATAAGGGTCATTTGCACTTATTGTAATAGTAATGTTGTCTATGTTCATGCGGTCGTAGTCGCGAGCAACTAGTATCAATAATATTCCCATAAAAACAAGAACTCAATACGAATATAAATACCTACAAGTTTACTATGTGTCATTATTTTGCAATAGTTATAAAGTACCTGCTGACTATTTAGTAAACTTTTGACAAACGCTTGACTTTTCACAGCTGATCCCATCATGATATTGATTATTTTCTTTTACCGAAACATTACTTTCTGGTAGCAAAATTTGTTGGAATGTGAAGGAATAGTGAGTATTGTTCCAAATACAAGATATGTAGTTCGCCCGTTGAAATTATGGTAATACCTAATTTTGCAGGGTGGTAGAATGACCGGAATCGATAAACCTGCCGTATACCGTATTGAAAAAAAAACATGTATCATCATATCACGGCAATTATTGTATCAATATAAGAGAAGGAGCGCAGACGAACTTACTAGCACGCATCGATGAGAATTGCCATGCAACCTTTAACTTCGTCTAGTCAGGTATTAGAACCTTCAAAACTGAAGAAACGTCTTCTTATATTAACAGAAAAAGGATGTATATAAAAATCAGAGTATTTAAAATATAAGTACCGTACAACTATAATCTATTGAAGCATGTTATTTTATTTCCCATTTTTGTTAGTTGTTGCACGCCAAAGTTAGAATAATCTAAAGGAACCTCATCGTTCTTACCTGTGTTAGGGGCATGCACTGTGAAACTCTCAGCTCATACATGTGCTGTGGCCCACGCAAGAGTTTTTACTGTTGCATGAATGGGCAGGTCCGTCTAGGGAAGTAACGGAAGAACCACCTAGGTTCTAGGTTCTCAACCTACTATCTGCCATATTTCCCTTAAAACAGGTATTTTCACTACAAATGATTATTTGTTCGTGTATTCCACGTGCCAAAACTCATAGCAGGCCTCATATGTAGCATTTTAATATTGCTTTAATTTAAATAAAATGTAACATAATTAACTAATTAATAAACTTATGTTATTTTCCACGCGGATTAGAAAAGGCAACTGTTTTGTTATCACTTATTCTTTTCCGCAATTCTTCATTTGGCTCTGCACTTTACTCAGTTTCGTGTTTTTTATATTATAATATCCAAACAGATACCTGCTTAAAAGGCAAGTAGTCATTTGACAGTTTTGACAACCTCTGGTTTCAGTTGAACGCAAACTCGAACGAATTCAACCAGGGTAAGATTTTGTACTATAATTATAGTATTTGTACTATAATTTCATGCATTCGTACTATATACTATCTATATATAAGGATAGTACGGAAATGCACTATAATTTCGTTAATTTACATAAATGACCAATATAAATGCCAATCGAGCATTAAAAATGGTTTATTTGGTTGCAGTAACGTTGTAATGTTTTAAACAATACAAATTGGATATTCACACGTGTCTTTGTCAATTATTACAACGGATTATAAATAATCTTTATCGATGAAGTATTAACGGGGACTTACCGTTAATTTTTTTTCTATACTAACCTTGTCGAAGATTAACTTTGCATATTGCACTATAAGGTAGTATAGTAGTAATAGGTAAGTAGTAGTAGTAATAGAGTTCATTGTGCCAAACCCCAACACGTGGGTTCTGACTAGCCCACCGGTTCTGCGTTAGATGAAGCTTTAATAGTCTTGGGACTCAAAGCAAAAACATCAGTTAATCTATATATACAGGGTGGCTTTTCTAAAGGTGCCCAAATTTACTAATCATTTTAATAATCGTTTATTGAAATTAAAAAAAACTTTTTTTTTTTCAAAAAATTGCTTTTGAAACGAACTTGTGTGTGTTAGTTATGAATGATCGCGTAAAATAAATGAGTTGCCCATAAATCACGCACTTTTTGGGATAAGTTCAAATGAATGTATTTAGTTAATGACGAGTGATTTAAAATATTTATCATTTTATTATTTTTTATATAACAGTATGTATGTCCAGAATTTAATTAAAAAAAATGGATACACTTAAAAAAGCCTCCCTGTATAACAAAGGAACGTGATTCGTGTTTGTTACAACACTTATAACTCGAGAACTGCTCGACCGATTTTCATGTTTTTTGAGTTGTTGGCTTTGTCTCCGCCTGGAATAGCAGAATAAACATTAAAAACAATTAAAAATTGACAAAAAAAATTAAGAACGAAAAATCATTTTTCCAAAATACTGTCATTAATGACATAAGACTGACTGATAAATACATACTATTATCTAATAGTATACTATATAAATAATATACTATTATCTATATCGCGAAAGCGTAAATTTCTTTTTCATTTTGTCTGTGATTTTTTTAAGATCAATTACAATACAAGATACAAGAAGAGTTCATTGATGTATAATAATAATAGTAAAATTGATTTATTATTTCCTTAACTAAGTTGTGAAATAAGCATAATCCATAGACACCATTTTATTGTGTTGTGACGCCATCAAAGATGGAATTTGTACTGATTTTATTCCTACTGAAGATATGTTAAAAAAAATTTAATTCAAAGGATTAAACTAATATTGAAGAATTGATAAACTTGGAAGAGAAGTAAATTAATGCCTGTTAAAATCAAAATTATGAAGTGTACTAATTTTTTTTACAAATACTATCCTTTTCAATTTTTTGCACTATCTTTCATCATACCCAATTCCAGCCCTGAAATCAACTTTCACTTTTTTCATATAATCTGTGGTTCTTTACAGGTTCTGAGCATTGTGTAGTGATTACATTCTCTTTGGTTCTGAGGGTGAGGGAGATAAATGTCGCAAGAATTGTTTATTATTTATTTATCTTGGGTAGTAGTTATTTACAAACCACCACTGAACATTAAACAAGGACAATTATTTTAATAAATAGATAAACGTCACCTTTAAATAGTTTATAAATAATAATCATTATCTTGATTTTTTCAACAACCAGTATTTCCTTTAATACTTGTGAATAATTAAAGAACTGAAAAGATTACAATTAAAACAAGAACCTCATTTTTCGGTCAGATTGTTATATAGAACCCAAAATGGCAGATATTCTGGACATACTAGATATAGAACAGCCTGGTGCTGCAGAAATTACAAGAGATAGTATTTTACATGGGGATAAAATGAAAAAGAAGTATGTCACAGCAAAAGCTGTTCGAAGACCGGAAGGCATGCATCGTGAAGTATTCGCCTTACTATACAATGACAACAAGGACTTACCTCCTTTGTTGCCAACAGACACAGGTAAGTCCAAACTTATTATAACATTCTTTTGATAGCTCTTAAGTTAATGTTATCTACATGCGAAAGGAAAGACAATTTTTTACTTAAGCCATAATGTACATGTTTTTCTTTCAATAATGACCTGTGCAAGTGTGGGGGAAGTTGATGGATGCAGGTGGTTCAGTATTGTACTTTGTGGTAGTCTATGGGGGAGGCCTATGTTCAACAGTGGACTCAAACAGGCTGAAATGATGATGAATGGGTGTTATAAGTATTTTTTACTAAACTAAACTTGATTTTAGGTAAAGCATATAAGCAAACTAAAGCAAAACTTGGAATGCGGAAAGTGAGAAAGTGGGTCTGGGCTCCATTTACTAATCCTGCTCGCAAAGATAATGCTGTGTTCTATCATTGGAAAAGAAAAACAGATGAAAGTAAAGAATATCCATTTGCTCAATTTAATAAGGCAAGTACATCTCAAGCAATCAACTTGATATCAATCACTATATGGGGTATCGTTACAACCGTGACAATAAATGAAAACATATAGAGGATAACTTTTTAAAATTGTATTAAGTATTCTTTAAACATCAATATTTACCGAGTTATTAAATTTTACCAAACAAACATTTTTAGAACACCCTCATGTATAAAACTGTAACATAAAGTTCATTTGTAAAGGTCACAAAGCATATGAATGGGTTGAATGAATTTAAAAGAGATAAAACATACTGTTAGAAGGAGAGACTTGTAATGCGACTTTGTGGCAACAATTGAATAAGTCTCATCAAAGAATCAGTCAGTTGTAATTGTATAGGTGTTACAAATTTTCTTTTTTATTTAATTAGTTTGAAAAAAATTTTTTTTTAAATATGGATTGTTTTAACGTTTTATAATTTTTTATGATTATTGGAGAATACCATTAGATGTGTGTTCATTTATTGTCACGGTTATATCGACACGCTGTATATTATTTAACAAAGGTGTTTTTGTGGTAATGCCATAACTTCCATAATCCTTCATCAAATTTCATAATTCAAACAGTCAATCTTAAAGCCTATGTTACTACTATTGGGGAAAAACAGCTATCATGAGATTAAAATTATTTTTCATTAAAAACAAAACCTAGTTGAATTTTAGATCACATATTTTTGTTTTAGCAAGTGTCTATACCATCATACTCAGAGTCTGAATATAATCAATATTTGAAATCAGAGGATTGGAGTCAGGCTGAAACTGATCACTTAATGGATTTATGTCAACGTTTCGATCTCCGGTTTATTGTTATCCATGATAGATGGGACCGTGCTGCATTCCGTGACAGAAGTGTAGAAGATTTGAAGGAGCGTTACTACAATGTTTGTGGAATTTTGAGCAAGGTTTGTTAAGCATTGATGTATAGTAATTCCAATAATTTTCCATTGATAGTCTATCATGTTAAAATATTGACTCAGGTGTATGGATTATTGCTCCTGCATTTAATATAGATTGGCATATTGGACATTGAATTATTATATTGCATCAAAAAGTGTGGGTTCAATCTGTTGATCTACTGGAAAAATATTGTAATGAACATTGTGTTCTTCTAGTGCCTGGGTCTTTAATACCTATTAATGTAATGTGTTACTATCTAACAATTTCATGAATGGTTCACTTCTATATGTTTATTGGAGAAATCTCATAAATGAAGTGATCAGAATGGCCTTCTTAATAATCGGAATGATCAATTCAAATAGTTTAGCCATCTGGCAGTTGATTAGTTAATTTCTACAATGATCAGTGTTTCAAAAACCGGACGTTAGTGAGAGAAATGAGATTTAAAAACAAATTTTGAAATTTCTTATTAAATATGCTTAATAATTTGGGCCACAGTAAACAATATTATTATAGTACTGCTCAATACTTTCATAAGTCATAATTCAATACAAAATACTAATATTATTCACAGGTAAAAACGAATCCGTGGTCCAATGCAGTGACTACTGTTAATGGAGAAAAGCGTGTTTATCATTATGATGCAGAGCATGAAAGAAAAAGAAAGGAACAATTACGAAGGTTATTTGATCGGACACAAGAGCAGGTAAAATATAACCAGTTTGCTTTATATAAATTCAATATAAAATGTAAAATTTTATATCACCATCAGCCGGAATATGTCCACTGTTGAACAAGGGCCTCCCCTATAGAATGTCACAATGAACGAAACTTTGTCATTTGTATCCACTGTTCGCGTACGATCAACATCTTACGAGCAGAGCTTAATTAATTTTAGCAAAAATATATAGTTTATTTAATGAACTATTTCATTT
>CAKOGK010000156.1:0-18017 GCA_933534255.1 Iphiclides podalirius | reverse complement strand
ACCACCGCCCACGGACATTTAAAACACCAGTAGGACCACAGATGAGTACCTTTCAACAAAGTGTTAGCTATACTTTGTATTATCGAGCTAAGTAGGTAGAAATATAAATACTTTTACCAAATCACCGTAGTTTCACTTTGCACAACAATAACACTGGTACATTTACTTATTTTATCACTTTAATATGTAATAATGAAACACCACTCTAACAATTTAATTTCTGCTACCGATTGGGCAGCACTATCGCGTATACTTCTTGTTGACAGCCAGAGAAAGACGAAGATCACGATGAAGGCCACGAAATGCTTCTTGCAGCTTCATTTATACCCCACAGAATGACACTTCTTTTAGTATTGCCAACAACCTGATGGAATGACTTCCTTTAGTGTTGCCAACACTCCTCCGTGGACTCCGTTTACTTTACTCAGTGAACGAAACGCGGAAGAATAACACTTCCACTTCACGCCGGTCTTCTGTGAGGTTGTGGTTATACCCCGCCGGACTCGCCCATTCGTGCAACACCGAAGAATGTAGCCTGTATCTGTGATAATCCAGACATTTTAAACGAACCCCATATCAATATAAGGTAAAAGACATTCTGTGTTAATTAAATACGTCGCTTACTTCCCCAACCGTGTTACGTCTCGGGGCCGTTACGACCACTTCGCTCTCCGGAATCGTTTCAAGGCAGTGGCCGAAAGAGAGGGCGATATGAAAATGCGTATTAGACAAAACAGTCTATTTACGTCCGACCCCCGCCGTCTTAAATCACCCTTTGACATAAACGCGGTTTACGCTATACGTTTCGTTTACCCGACTCGTTGGGTTTTGCGGGGGCTTTGTCGGATAACGGCGAATTATGAAACGTAATGCGTCACAGATATCGGATCGCGGACCGTCTGCGCCACTTGAAACTCGGACCAAATTAGCAGATTGATTACGGGCATAACGTAACCCACGTGCACATATGATGTCCTAGTACGTTTGGACTAGAGCGTTTTCTTGATAAAAATCTTTTTGATGAAACAAGTCTATTTTTATTAACGAAAACAAAACCGACTTTAAAATATCTCGCTCTATCTCCGGAGCCCACGATCCAATGCCAATGAAATTAATACGGGATCATGAATACAACACGAAGCACCAGCTTTCAAAAAAAAAAGAATCTTCAAAATCGTTTCACTCAGTCAAAAGTTATGACGTAACAAACATAAAAAAAGCAGTCGAATTGAGAATCGAATTGAGTTAAAAAGGGGCAAACGCCGCACATGTAAATTTGGGACACGTGAGGGCTTCCAATGGCGTTAACTGTCTTTCAGGAAAGGTTCTTCTTAGGAAAAGTTCTTCTTCAGCAAAAGTTCTTCAAAGGTCGTAACGGTTCAGCAAGACCACCGGCGACAGCTGGTTCCTCAGAGTGGTTGTGGGAGCAGAAAACGTCTTAAAGTTGCTAGGTTCTACGAGCATAATTGTTTATTGTAATTGATGAATCACATTTGTTAATACTGTTCAGGAACAAAGTATCATTGGGAGAACTGACCAACTTGAAGCAATAAGATTTTAATCTGGAGAATGACGGAGTCAATTTCTTGAACGATCGACCTCGAGTCTCTGTTCGCTACATCTCAATTATCCTGTCAGCACATGGTAAAAATAAGGGTCTCGGCAGCACAGAGGTTATGAGAGCTCATGAGTTCTTCTTTCAGCCCTGATTTGGTGCACGTTTTATGAATCATGACAATCAACAAACATTAATTTCCATTGGAGACGTCTCAGCACCCAGCAAACCGCTGAAGTACAAAGTGAACTAGAAAAGTGTTTCGAAAAATTTATTTTGTTGAATCTTTTTATAAATATCGTATTAAGTTTTGTTCTACTTTTAATATCGTCACGAAATAGTAAAATGAAAACTATCTGAATAAATAATAAATTGAAGATGGTAGAAATATTCGGAAAGAGCCGGGCTTCTAACCTTTTCCTTCTTCAGATGTGACAATTCGTCTCAATTCTTTATCGAGAATGGACGAGCGCGCCCGTATGAACCACTTAAAGTAAAGATAAATCATGTTCGTCTATCGCTCTACTATTACATAGTGATATATCTTATCCTTTAAACGAGCAATTCTTGTATATTTATAGAATTCAAAACATGACGACACATCGCTCATTTTCAAGGTTGACCGAAACGTGTCGGATTATGACGACGTGTATAGTGCACTTTCGCGTATCCTCCACTGGTTTACCGTTAATAATATGGTGTTAAATGCTAAAAAAACTAAATGCCTTCTTTTTACCCTTCCCAGCGTAAGAAGGCGAAATTTTAGCTTAACATTAAATAGCGTAACCCTTAATCCTGTTGAGTCCGCTGTATTCTTGGGAATTACAGTGGATTCAAAGCTCCAATGGAGTCCCCATCTATCATCTCTTGCGAACAGGTTAAGCTCCGCTGTTTTTGCAGTTAGGAAGGTTAGGCAGCTATCAGACATCGACACTGCCAGACTTGTTTATTTCAGTTATTTTCACAGCATCTTGTCGTACGGCATTTTGTTGTGGGGTAGTGCATCTGATATAAATTCTATATTTATTCTTCAAAAAAGAGCTGTCCGAGCAATCTATAACATCGGAGCCCGGAATACACTCAGAGACCTTTTTAAAGAGATTAATATACTCACTGTTGCGTCTCAATATATTTATTGTAATATTTGTATGTTAAAAATAATATTAATAGTTATCTAAAGAATAGTGACAGACATAAACTAAATACTAGAAATAAGGACAAACTAACTACGCCATTGTTTCGTTTACAAAAAGTAAACAGGTCGTTCATGGGCAAGGTGTGCGCATGTATAATAAAATCCCACAGTCGATATTAAGTCTGCCACTTGATGAATTTAAACGAAAAATTAAAAGTAAACTTATGGCTAAAGCCTATTATTCTATTGCTGAATATCTTGACGACGCCAATGTGTGGGGTTAATACTGTTGATACTCACGTAGGCTAAAACAAGACTATTGTACATGTACTATTTATATTGTAAACTGACTTTTTTTCAAAAAAAGAGCAACTGTTGAGTTTCTTACCGGTTTCTTCTCAACAGAAACTGCTTTCCGAACCGGTGGTAACTTACGAACGTGTTAATTTCTTGTAAAATTTTGACGTTTCATAAGAACGCAAAAAAAAAAAAAATAAAAAAAAAAAAAAAAAAAAAAAAAAAAAAAAAAAAAAAAAAAAAAAAAAAAAAAAAAAAAAAAAAAAAAAAAAAAAAAAAAAAAAAAAAAAAAAAAAAAAAAAAAAAAAAAAACAAGCGTCTATGTGAATAAAGATATTTTATTATTATTATTATTATTGGGGGGATATTCATTTGTTTTCTCGTCAGATACGTATTCGGCCGTTGGGTAGGAGTTTTTAAAAGGCGATTTTGTCCTTTACAGTATTTAATAGCCAAGAAATACAAAGTATACTTAAAATTAACTTATTCTAAATGGAACGACCTTCCGCTACGGCGATTGAGCGAGATCAGTTAGTCGATACAGGTTGATTGTCCCACGATACCTGAATTTACACCGTCAGCACTTTCACGGGAATAACGTACAATGCATCGCATAATTCATGTGAACTTTCGTAATCACTGGGCACTTCGCTGTAGGTCGATTTCGGTATGTGTGTACGGGGTACTTAGGTATATGTGAATATGCATAGGTAACACATCCCCTCCTAGATGAGCAACTATTTGCGTACATTTGGTGCAAATATTGCGGCTTTGCGACTTCGCATAGCAGCTTCTTGGGGATCCATTGAAGATGAAGTATCTGCTTCTGCTCTGGGTTGTGAAGATGTATTTCCTACTATTAGGCGGCGGCGGCGGCGGCGGCGTATGATGTACATGGTTAGCAAGGCGATTGCTCCTAGTATTGCAATTCCATATAGAGGTATTGAGGTATGATATATACTTGAAGAGTCATTAATTTTCACATTCTGAGGATTTTCCATCAATACTTGATTTTGTATATCGAATAATTTGTTTAGATCTATTGATGTATAATTATAGTGCGGCGGTCGAATCTCAGTGTGCGTCGGCAAGCCTTGTGGCATCATGAGTAGCTCGATAGCGTTTCCACGTACTTTGTCGTCGGCGTTAATAATTGTGAATTCTGATGTCCTTATCTTGCAACCTCGAGAAATAGTTGCGAGGTAGCTTCCGTTCAGCAGTCTATGTTCTTCTTGTCCACATACGACTTGAACTCTTAATGGTTTCGGGAAGGTAAGTAAATAGTGTTGACTGTCCAATTCCAGGAACGCTTCTTTGAAGAATGAAATAGCGGTAGAATGGCATAGGTTTTCTGTTTCCTTTTGATATAATAGATGATAGATGCAATCTCGATGCGTGCGCATTTGATGTGAGACTTTTTGCTCGCATATATACCATGCGTCGATCTTTGGGCATTCTGCGTCTAAGTACACAAACTCCTGGGAGTTGGTTGCTATGTATGGAAATGGTGGTATGATCACTTGGGAATTACTGTTAGGGATAGGACAGAGCCTATATAGGTTATACATAATAGGGAATAGAATGGGAAACTTAAGAACAATTACTAATTTATTACCTGCAAAATATGATCCTAGCCTAATAAGATTATAGTAATATCGAATATCTATTTCTAATAATTGGTCAGAACTATATAAAGATTTTAATTTACTTATTATAATATTTAATTGATTAATAGATATAATAGAATGGTGCATAGTATTGGTGCGACTAAAAGCTAAAATATTCTCTAATCTTATTATCTCTAAATATAGTTCCTGAATGGAATCGCCTAAAGCGGTAAAAATTTGAAATACACGAAAATACTGAATGACATGATTCTCACTAGTTACATTTAAAAGATAGAAGACTGATTTTGAAAGCTTTTCCTGATTATTTCTCAAATTATCTAATACGCGGTTTTGTTGGATTGTCATATCTTTGAATATACTTATGTGTTTATTAAATAAAATTGAAAGTTCCTTATCATTTTCCTGTAAATTTTTTATTGCATTTTCGAATCGCAGGGCGTCAGTGTGATCCAAATTGCCTGTTATGCTTTTTATGACCGTTCCCAAAGGATCGATAAGACCTCGTTTAAATCTTTTGGATTGAAATGTTTCTAGGCGTGTTGTAATTTCACTTATTTTTTGAAATAAATGCAGAATTTGATATCTAAAGGCAGTTGAATTTTTCTTTGTAAGGTTAGAAATCGAATCAGTTAACTGATTTTTTATTGAATCTACTTGATTTTGCATTACGTCGATGTTTATTCCTGTAGAAAGGTATGGTCATGGGAGATTATCCTAGTTTTGCCTAAGTTAAATGGAAGTATGCCCGGTCCGTCGGATAAACTGTCAAGTCGGATGGTTTTTTCCCGTCAGATTGTCTACTTGTGCTTGGGCCAGGGTCATGATGAGGGTCAGCGTTCTGTAACAATGTCGGTCGTTTAGTCAACTTTGAGCGTTTTAATCTAGCTTTAGCAACAGGTCCGGATTTTTTAGATGTATATATGTGTATAGGTAGGTTTGTCATGACTTTATCGTGAGTGTAACGTGGTGCAAGCTTTTGTCTTTGTGCAATAGGGTTTCTAACGTATACTCCCTGTCTGGTTCGTATTCTATCTCTGGTTCTCGTTTAAGGTTCCGTCGAGTCATGATTTGTTTAAGTTTAGAATATGATTCGTCGCGTACAATTTTATACACAATATTCATTTTACCACGATGTTCCTGTAGATATTGTTGCAATAAGTGTTGAGTTAAATCTAAATCTGTAGGGTCTCTAGGGTCAAAATGTCCTGTTATGAGGTCCAACGGTTTACACTTTGTAAGACTATGTACTGAACTATTGTAAGCAATTAATGCATAAGGTACTAAATTTTGTGCCGTTTCGTTTCTATGCTGTAATTTTAAAAGACGTAAGTGCTCTAATAATGTGCTATGAAACCGCTCTATTACACCATTTTCTTGAGGAGCATCAGCTGCGATAGTGTGATGTTGAATTTTGTGCAGTTTGAAAAACTCCGTAACAACCTGGTTTGTGAATTCAGTTCCTCTGTCTGTTGTTAGAGTAAATGGTAAACCGTGATGTGTGGAATACCTTAATAGAGTTTTAACTATATTAGGTGCTGTGCAATCTGGTAAGAGATATGCTTGGGCGTATTTTGAGAATGTGTCGATAAGGGTGAGGTATTTTTCATGTTCTATTGTTAACACGTCCGCATGTACTACTTCGAACGGTTTTGAGGGTGGGGGAACTATCATGAATTTTGGATTAATAGGAACGCGGTCATATTTAGCGCGATTGCAGATGACACACTCATTTATAAAGTAGGTAGGTAATATTTTCTTTAAGTTTTGGCCAAAAGTACTTGTGCGATAAAGATAAATAGGTTTCATTAATACCTCTATGATTGGTTTTTTCCACTGTGGTATTTAGATATTATATCTTGTTGTTCCAAATAATCGGATATGTTCTTGATTTCATGTTTAACAAGAATTATGTTAGCAGCAGAATTTTGAAGGTTTTTCTGAAGAATAGGAACAATGGTATACATTTCCTCAATTGGCTGAATTAAAATAGCTGTTCGTAATTTAGGATCAATAAATTTTTGTACAATCGCTAATATTTCTTGCTCTAAATTTGTTTTGGAAATTTGCACTATTGTTTTCCTAAATTTTTCAAAGGGACTACTTATTATCGGTTTAGGATTTAAGAGTCCATTAGTGCATTTAATAATTAATTGTCGCCTAAATTTATTCAATGGCTCATCTGTTATCGGCATTTCTAAGATGGGATTTTCATGTGACGTATGTATTGTCTCGGCGTCGCTTAACTCGGAGTCAGGTCGCGGACTACTTAAAGCTCGTATGGTATATGCGGTATCCGTTGATGAGTCACTGATTATCGCTCTTTCATCAGGTGCTGTTACTGTTGAATCTGAATCGGAGATATTAACGACTAGTGAAGGTGTTTCCTCGTTGTGAATTTCTATTCGTGATAACGCATCAGCATTAGTATTACATTTTCCCTTTTTATAAATAACTTTAAAATTATATTCTGATAATTTCAGTTTCCACCGGGTAAGACGAGAACTAGGTTCTTTAAGATTCATTAACCATTGTAATGGTTTGTGGTCCGTTATAATGGAAAATTTACGTCCGAAAAGGTATGGCCTAAAATATTTTACAGCCCATACAATCGCTAGAAGCTCTTTTTCAATTGTGGAATAATTTATTTCACTGTCGTTTAGTGTTCTAGAAGCATACGCGATGGGTTTATCAGAACCTATTGTCCCTTGAGACAAAACTGCACCTAGCGCTAGATTAGACGCGTCTGTCGTGAGAAGGAAGTCTTTGGAAAAATCCGGGTATTGTAAAATGGGATCGTTCGTTAACAAAGATTTACAGTGTTCGAAGCATTTAATATAATCAGGAGATAAATTAATCTTAGCACCCTTTTTTAAACAAGAAGTCAGTGGTTTTGTAACGCGTGCGAAATTTGGAATAAAACGTCTGTAATAGCCAATAAGACCTAGAAAGCCTTTTATTTGTTTTGGGGTTTTTGGAATGGGATATTTTAAAATAGCAGAAATTTTGTCGGGATTTGGTTTTACTCCTTCTGTCGTAATTACATGACCTAGATATGGAGTTTCACGTTTCATAAATTCGGATTTATCAAGTTGCAATTTAAAATTGGATTCCCTAAGTCTATTGAGAAATTTTACGCAAACTCACTATATGTTCTTGAAGAGAAGTAGAAAAACACAAAATATCATCTTGGTAGACTATACAGATCTCATGCTGCAGACCTCTAAGAATATTATCCATCACACGCTGAAAGGTAGACGGACTGTTCTTAAGACCTTGGGGCATTCGCAGAAAACTCAAAATGAACATTACCATCGGCTACACTAAATGCTGTTTTGTGAATGTCTGCTGAGTCTAACTCAACTTGGTAAAACCCGCTTGCCAAATCTAATGTTGTGAAGTATTGGCAGCGTCCTAATTTATCCAAGATGTCCGTTATATTGGGGATAGGGTATTTATCATCGATTGTCTTATCGTTCAGTTTACGATAATCAACTACTAACCTCCACTTAACTTTTCCGGATGCATCAGATTTTTTCGGCACTATCCAGATCGGGGCGCTCCATGCTGACGTTGATGGCCTAATGATATTTTGTTCAAGCATTTTTTTTATTTGCTCCTGAACTTCTTTTCTATGTATATATGGGTATCTATAAGTTTTAGCATGAACTGGGTTCTCATCTGTAGTATTAATTTTGTGTTTAATTTGGTTTGTAAAGGTCAATGGTTCGTTTTCTAAATAAAATATGTCGGAAAATTCTTTGCAAAGTGAAATGAGATTTTCTTTTTCCTCCGCGTTAAGATGTTCTGTTCGTAATCGTGACAAAATTTCTTGAAACCGTTTGTTCTCGTTATTATTAATGGGTAATGTCTGTTCGCTAAATATGTGTGCGCATATTGGCTTATAAAGGCTAAAGATAATGTCATTATTCGAGGGATTGGATATTTCTATCAAACATTGATGATTAACGGACGTGGAGATACATTCCGTTATATTACAACCGTTAATTGATTGCGCATTAATAATTACGTCACCTTGAGAAATATTTGTAGGCACTTTAACTAGTTGAGAAGATTGTGCGGGAATAATTTTTTCAAGTAAGTTAACCGTTTTAGAGTCGTATATTTGAATTTTTTTTGCAGGTGAATTTAGTCTTTAATGTACGTGTTTGAAGGTCTATTTTAGCTTGCCAATATTCTAAAAGGTTCCATCCAATTAAACCGTCAAAATAATCGTGAAATTTATATATGAAAAATTTTATCGGATCATGGCCTTGAAATTCTGCAAAGCACGGAACAACAATAGAAAATTCGTTTCTAGTGGTTGCATGAATGTTAGTCACTTCAAAAGGATCATTATATAATGGTAGATGAGGAAAATAATTTTCTACAATTTCGGGGTTGATAAATGATTGATTCGCACCGGTGTCAATAAGTAATTTTAGAGGTGGATTTTCAATCTGAATATAAGGAAGCTGTCTTTTACCTTGTAAGTTAAACTCTATTCTGGGGATGGTGAATTCGGATCCTCCTGAAAATTTTGACTCTGATCGGAATTTTGTTCGCAATTTTCGGTTTCCTCGTAACAAGTGGGGTCAAAAGTAAAGTTTTGGGGTTGGTCACTGTCGTTGTAATATTCATAGTCATATGGTTCAAAAGCTTCATTTATATTAACTTGTCTTTTGTCGGTCTGTCCTGTCAATGGTAAATTACGGGCTACGGGATAACTAATGCCGCTCATAGGTACAGGAGCGTTATGTCGGCCTGATTGATAATTACTATTAGGCGGAATTTTAAAACCAGTAGACATATTCGAACGAGGTATTGCTCGCATTTCCTGTTGTGTCCTTGTTGGGCCCTGAATCCTAGGTCTAATCAAAGGCGGAAATGAAAATTTTGCGTCATTGGAATTCTGATTAAGATAAGAATTATAATGAGGGTTAAAATTACGACTATTATTTTTACATTTTGATTAAAATTAGGACGAACTTGATTTATTTGCGATGGAAATGAACTCTTTTGATTTACATTATAAGGTTTCTGGTAAAACGGCAATTGAGCTAATTTCCTATGGTTTTCATGTAGATAATTTTTATTCTGTAAATAGACAACATTAATTTCGTCTTGGGCAAATTCAAGAGCTTTCTCTAATGTGTCGGGACGCATGCATCTAACGCGCGATCCGATTGGTTCTTGTAGACCTCGCGTGAATGTCTGTAATGCTAGCTTCATGTAAAGTTGCCTTTTAGCTTCTACGGTGCTTAAAATCGAATCATGTAATTGAACATATGCCATTATTGTACTAAGTAAATTCTGCACACGCTCGTAAAACACGCTAGCCGTATCGGTACCTTGGGTAAGCTGAGATAAGTCTGTGTAAAGTGAACACTCGTCTCTGTGATCCGAAAAACTATTGACCAAAGAATTCCGAATTCCTTCCCAGTTATTGGGGATACCATTGGTAGCTAAAGTACGGGCGGCGGGACCAGTAATTTTATTAATAATCCCGTTTAATAAAGCTGAGCTTACTAGCTGTTCTTCGGGGCGTACATATTCTAAAACTAATTTGTCGCAAATATCTATAAATCGAACTAAAACATGTGAATTACCATTAAATTCTGGCACTAACCTGAGAGCTTTCCATACAGCGTCTATTTTGGCGCTGACGTCGTGCTGGTTCGCTGACGCTTCTAAAGACATTTCTGCTAAATTGCTAAATCTAAATCTATCTATAATACTGTGCCGCAGATTCGGCTAATATCTTTATTTCTTCCTGGGGAGAAAATTTTGTCTGCTAATACGTAAACTTCTAAGAAATAATAGAGAGGATGATCTATTACCAGGATAGGGAATAGCAACCAATAGGATTATTGCGTAACTTATATCTAGACTCACAGAATGTTCTGCATTTTTCTTTTCATCGATGTCTGGATGATGTCTTCCTCGGCGAAAATTCTGTAGACTCCGACAACGGCGCTGCTCGTAGATTCGTAGAGATAGTCAACGCGTCGACGATACGACTATCAGGCGGATCGAAGTTAGATAACGCGCACTGATTCGACTATCCTACCGACTGCGCCAGATACGTATTCGGCCGTTGGGTAGGAGTTTTTAAAAGGCGATTTTGTCCTTTACAGTATTTAATAGCCAAGAAATACAAAGTATACTTAAAATTAACTTATTCTAAATGGGACGACCTTCCGCTACGGCGATTGAGCGAGATCAGTTAGTCGATACAGGTTTGATTGTCCCACGATACCTGAATTTACACCGTCAGCACTTTCACGGGAATAACGTACAATGCATCGCATAATTCATGTGAACTTTCGTAATCACTGGGCACTTCGCTGTAGGTCGATTTCGGTATGTGTGTACGGGGTACTTAGGTATATGTGAATATGCATAGGTAACACGTCTGGTTGGGTTTATAAATAAAAATAAAAATAAAGATATAGATATATATTGCATATATAAAATAAATATTATGGATAAAAATAAACACATATATATATATATATATATATAAATAAATATTTTATATAATACATATATAAATAGGACCCAACCAGACGGAAGCCCTCGGCAGGGGAGACCAAACGGCCGAGGGTTAGGGCGAAAGGGAGAGAAACCGGCGGACGATGCGGGCGGTATCGAGGAGCACCGCCTTCTGCATTTGAGCCTGGAGCGATCCGTCCCGGAGTTCCAGTCGCCTCAGATGTTTAGAGAGGCTGACTGGGATCAACCCATTCGCGGACACGACTATCGGGATAATTTCGTTCGGCACACCACCCCACATGTCGGTCACCTCGTGAGCCAGGTCCAGATACTTCGTCTTCTTATCTGTTTCGGCTTTCACGAGGTTCTCGTCATATGGAATGGTAATGTCGACCAAAAATACCCGCGACTGTGCCGGTCCATCAACACGATATCAGGTTTGTTCGCGACAATTGTCCTGTCCGTGATGATGGACCGGTCCCAATAGAGCCTGGCGCGGTCATTTTCGAGCACGGCCTCCGGAGAGTACTTATAATACGGCAGTTTCCGTTCCACGAGGCCGTATTTCAGAGCGAGCTCCTGGTGTAGGATTCTGGCTACTAGGTTGTGTCTATGCAGATACTCAGAGTTAGAAAGCATAGAACAACCGGAGATAACATGCCGAAGCGACTCCCCGGGATGGCGACAAGCTCGACAGATGTCGACGGTGCCATCCTTTAGGATGTATCTCCTATAGTTGTTCGTCTTAATAACCTGATCCTGTATCGCACAGACAAAACCTTCGGTTTCCCCAAAGAGGTCACCGAAACGTAGCCAGTTCAGGGAGGCAACAGTATCTACGAAAGGCTCGTGTAGAGCCTTGTAGAACCTCCCGTGGAGCTCTTTCTCCTTCCATACAGCCTCTCGGTCGGAAACGCTCAGTACTCCCGGGTCCTGCCATTGCTCGTTGGCTTAGGATAGAGGGGTAAGTCCTTTATCACAACTAATGACGTCCGTGTAGATTGACTCATCCGATCTCGCCAGAAAGTAGTTACGGAGGCTGCACACCTCGCGATTGTGCATGGTGAGGGCGCTTAAAAAGCCCCTCCCGCCATGCTTCCGCGGAAGGTACAGCCTCATCACTGACGATCTCGGATGATGCATTCTGTGGGACGTCATAGTTGTGCGGACTCAGTTTGAGTCCACCTGAGTATATAAGGTATACATGAAGACTGGCATGACCCAGCCGTTAAAAGCACGTGCCTTGTTCCCACCTGACAAATGGCTATTAAAAACCTTTGTCAGGCGTGCAAAAAACACGTCACGAACTGACTGTTTCATGCCAGCCTCATCGATACACATATTTTGTGACATACCCAGGTATCGGTATGTTTCAGCCTCAGAGAGGGTCCTTATGTTAACGGGCATAGATAAGTCTATGCCCTCCGTATTAGTGACCTTACCCCTTTCGACATGAAGGACCGCACACTTATCCGTCCCGAGCTCCATTTTGATAGAATTGCTGAAATCACAAGTGACTTTAAGCAATTCCATCAAATGGGAGCGATTGGAGGCGAATAACTTGAGGTCATCCATGTAGAAAAGGTGGGTCACTTTTGTCCCTCCTCTCCGAAGCTGAAATCCTCCCCCCGAGCCCTCCAGTAATGCGCTGAGAGGATTCAGGGAGAGGCAAAACCATATTGGACTCAAACAGTCGCCCTGGAAAATACCCCGTCGTATCCTTATCCGGTATTCCGCAGCCGTCATCCGTTCGCCTAGATGACAAAGGATCGTACTCCATTGCCCCATACAGTGCTCGAGGAAGTCTCTTACTGTACAGTCTACTTTGTACAGTTCGAGGACCCTCTTTAGCCATGTATGGGGCACCGAGTCGAATGCCTTTTTGTAGTCTATCCAGGCGGCGGAGAGGTTCCGACGGTTGCGTTTAACCATTTTACCAATGACCGCGTCGATGAGAAGCGGTTTCCTTGGTTCCACGACCGCCGCCCCGACATCCATTCTGAGTACGAGACATAATCCGATTCACATTAATATGCCGGGTGATTCTCATACTCAGAATAGATGTCAGTGTCTTATAGATGGTAGGTAGACACGTAATGGGGCGGTACTTACCCGGGTCTGTGGTAACCTGATCTTTAGGAACCAAATGAGTGACCCCCAGTAGTAAAGAGGCTCGGGAGCGACCTCTGATCGAGAGCCTCTTGGAACTGTCGGGCGAGCACAGCATGACACACCACGAACCCCTTCAGCCAGTAGTGATGCAGCCCGTCGTGTCCCGGACTTTTCCAGTTCGGGTCTCTACGGACTGCCTCAGATACGTCGTCGGATGTTATGACGACGGGGTCCATGGGTGTAATGTCTGCACATTGGCTCGCCACGACTTGTTTTCAAGGGCCCTCACTGTGGTCTACGGGCTCTGACCACAGGCTGCGCCAGAAGGCGACAGTGTCTGCCTGGTCCGGTCCTTGGCCCGTTCCACAACTCACTAGTCGCTCCAAAGATTTGTAGAGCCTCTTTTGGTCACTCTGGAAGAGGCGATTCTGGCTAAACCGCGCCGTCCTCTCGGAATATCTCCGAATCCGCTTCCCCCAAGCAGCGATCCTCTGCTTCAGGTCATCTATGCGCTCCGTTAGTTTTTGCGTAATGTCCGGCTGGGACAAGTTTATGTTGGTCCCAGCGAACGCCATCCTAACGGTGCGCACAATTCTGGGCCTATTATTGACCGACCTGAAGCTTATCAGCCTGCCGATGATGGCCCTTACCTTTGCGATACGGTCCTCAATTCTTCTTCTCCATGCTGGGATAGTGCTACCTGGTCTGGTAGCACGTCCAGCCTTGGGAAGTTTGGCGCCAACGATTCGGCATACTGCCAGTGCAGCGCCAAAGAGAATTGAGTGCGTATCGCAAAGGTCCCGGCTAGCTTCCAAATAGGTTGCCAGCATCGGGTTAAGAGACCTCACGACAGGACCGACCGACTCCGCTTACTTAGGGGTATGCGGGGGAGACGTGGTCGACTCTCGAGAGGCGTTTTGCGCACCTCCAGAATTGCCTCCTCCAATATGCTTCCCATCTGCTCTATTTCTTGGGCGACTATTCCATCATCGCACGAATCTACAGGAGCCGGGGAGTTAACCGCGGCCTCCGCATCTGTTTGTAACCCTGCAGGGTCCGCAGCTTGCGGGGCCGTATCCCCAGCCACTACATTTTCATCCGATGAGGGAACAGCCTCACGTCGTAGTCGTTCGAGCTCGGTATCATCAAATATTTTTGAGCGCATGATGTACCGAACTCGGTCTGCCAGGTTTTGCTCGTGACGGTTAAAGATGGCTCCAGCGCAGCAAAAAAGCGATGCGATGCATCCTTGCCCGATACGCAAAAACCCTCCAGTTTTCACTCCCTTTCGCCCTAAGATACGCCCGCATTGCGTTCCTGTTCATTTTTTCAGTCCAGCGCAAGCGGCGTATTCCACCAGCGGCGGGTGCCGATTGCTGGATCCGAGAGGACCCTGCCGACACCAAGCCAACTGGTGGGGATGATGGATGCGAGGTACTGCTGGGTGGTCGTGCAGTACCCCGCACTCGGCTGGCGTCCCGCATGCTGCCACGTCCAGCGCCAGCTCCAGACGTGCCCTGGCGGCCCCCAGGCAGCGGCCCTATGCGTATTCTCTGGGAGTCCATCATCCATTATAGTTTAGGGCGTCATTTAACGGAAGACGCCCCCAGACCGGCACCGTTTTCAGTAGTGTGGCCGAACGCACAAACGGGCCTATGCACCCTCATTTATGCCGAGGCACGGTGCAAACACCTACTGGCAAGGCGCTGACTGATTGCGCCGATGCAACAGTTCTGTCACTTGAACTGTTACGCCGGTGGGCGATGGGGTCGTCACATCCCTACGCCTATTTATATTATTATTATTATTATTATTATATATAATCAGAATCTCGGAAACGGTTCCAGCGATTTTTTTGAAATTTTGTATGTGCGTAGATTCGGGGGCGAAAAATCGATCTAGCTAGGTTTCATTTTTAGAAAATGTCCTTTTATCCCTGTTTTCAGGGAATAAAAAATATTATTCGAATATAACAGTAAATTTCGCCGCAAAAAAAATTGTAATAGCTCGGTCGGTAATCGGGCGGCCCCAAAACAGACGGCCGCGGTTCGTATCACGATCACACACACTTATTTTATTTACCTTTTTCTATACGAGATCATTTTATTTCTTTTTTATTTTTTTATTTCAAAAACACATGATTTATCAAAAAAACCGAGCATAGCTCGGTCCTCCAGGTACTGTTACTTATATGACTCCGAGGCGCAGTTGATAAGCTATTCGCGTCGGCGCCGGAGGTCATGAATTAGATTATCAATTGGGGAAAGTATTCGAGTGTGACCCACAGATAGTTTGTAATACAAACTATCACGGCTGAACTACTAAAAGGGTTAAAATTTCCTAGAGTTCTTTGCCGAGATATATATTATTCAACTTTTTTATGAGAGAGCAACGTACCTAATGCAAACTTTCGTAATATAATTGCGGAAATTGCGTTCCCTGTCTGCCATAGAAGAAATATCAACTGCGTCATAATCGCTTATTCAAGTATAAATCGGAAACGTGACAAGTGATGAACTTATCACCGTAAACAGGGTGTAAAAGTGAAACCAGGCGTAGAGCCTCCGCTTAGCGCCCGTGTTGTACTTGACCATCGCATTTTCGAACCTTACATAAAATTAAGAAGTATTATTAGGGAAAAATCCAACTAGAAAAGCCTAATTAATTTTTCGTATGAAACACATTTATTGCGTCGGTTCAACAGTGTAATTATGACAATATGATGCTATGAAACTTCTATACGGTGCCGCGCAATTGAGGTGACATAGAAAAAAATATTGATATTCGAGTTTTTTGTATTGAATTAATATAAATGTTTCAAACACTCATATTTTTCGCTTAAAAGAATCTGATTATTTTTTTATTATGCCATGTTTAGTATCTTTCATAAAATATCATTCTATGTACAACACAATTTCGATGTTTCGAGCCATCTGCCAGACATCCCACGACGGATTATTTTTATGATTACCGTAATCTTGTGTGTTAAGTGCAACTTTATTTTTAATTTTCATTTTTTATAGCGTTGTAATGGATTTCAGTGCGTTCAATTTAAAATTGATTGCATTCCGTTACATAATATTTGAGCAGTTGATTACATTTGATTAACAGTTTAGCTAACTAGGGTAAGTATTTCGAAAGTTATCCTCTTTATGTTTGTTGTTTGTATGTATGTTTGATTTAGTAGGATTGTCTATGAAACTACTACACCGATTTCAAAATATTTATCCCTATGAAAAAGCTACACAATCCTGTATTAAAGTGTTTTCCTTGCAATCTTATATCATAAAAAATTAATGAATATCCTCGTGTTTTTACGGATTGCAATAGCCTTTTTTTATGTGAACTGTAAGTAGTATAAAGAAAGTTCAATTTTAAACGTTTAGAATGCGTTGTACAGCATTCATTTTAATGAGATTTTTTTTATTTTATTTCTTTTTAAAACATTGCCCTCTATTCGACATGATACCGTTAAAATGACGTTTTACAAACATAAATTTCACGTGGACAAAGGCCCATATGCGAAAAAACTATCTGTGGGTCACACAAATAGTTGTCCCCCGTGTGGAAATCGAATCTACCACCCCCGTCGACAAAGCCAATACCTTGACAAGAAGTCATTATTTCAAGTAAAGATTAAACATCTTAAGATTTTAAAAACGAGTATTATCGGTAAAAAAGCAAAAAACTTAAGTTCCTCGGTAGTTGCCGTGGAACTGTATTTTACCATTATTAAAATCTGACATTAAATTATAATAATAACATTTAATGAAACGCTTTTAATTTGACCCAAAAACAAAAAGTACCAAAAATCATCTGTTTCAATTTAGTTTGCCGTCTAAAATACAAGAACAACTTGAATATAATTTCGAAATTTTATCTGATTTATAAGTATAAACGTCACTCCTTCGACTGACATGATTTTGGCAGAATTGTTTTAAGAGAAGCCATTTAAGAAAGAAGAAGAACAACTAGGGTTAGGATGTCGACATTTGTGAACTGGTTACTTAAATAAAAAAAAATTACAGAGGCCTTTTCCCAGCAGTGGGTCTGTACTTTACTGATTTTAATATCGGTAGCGTAAAATGAGAAACGAGTGACCAGTATCAAAAAGGAAAATAACAAGATCAAAAAGGCGCTGACAACTTCGGTTCCCTATATCTATTTGTTAGTTAAATTGATATTTGATCCTTTAATTCAACAACAATTGATATTTGATCCTTTTACTAGTAAATAAGAGAAAGGTGTGGAATAGATGACGAAGGTTTATTTCAAGACCAGACGAAATATTGGTATTTATATTTTAAACTAGCGGTGCCCGCGACTTCGTCCGCGTGAAATTTAAAATAAAAAAAAATCGAATATATAAATAGCCTAAGTTACTCCTTAATCAGCTATCTGCCAGTGAAAGTCCGTCATAATCGGTGCAGCCGTTTTAGAGATTAACCGGAACAAACAAACAGACAAAAATTGTAAAAAAATGTTATTTTGATATATGTACCGTGTATTCCATATGCATTTAGTAAAAAGCAGTTATTTTAATATTACAAACAGACTATCTTATTTTATTTATCTGTATGTATAGACTAGCGACCGGCCCCGTCTTCGAATGGGTGCAATGTATTATACATATAAAATTTCTTCTTGAATCAATCTATCTATTAAAAAAAAACCGCATCAAGATCCGTTGCGCAGTTTTAAAGGCCTAAGCATACATAGGGACAGACAAACAGCGGGACGACTTTGTTTTATACTATATAGTGACAAGCTGTGCCCGCGACTTCGTCCGCGTGGAATT
>CAKOGK010000155.1:12500-18292 GCA_933534255.1 Iphiclides podalirius | reverse complement strand
ACGCGTAATCGGTGTAGATACATCGAAAAAAAAAAAAAAAAAAAAAAAAAAAAAAAAAAAAAAAAAAATATATATATATATATATATATATATATTATATACCAATCTAATCGATAACCTCCTTACTTTTGAAGTCGTTTAATAAAAGTAGAATACCACTGGTACGGTATATGATGAACTAACTGGCATTCGCGTTTCAACAGTTACCAACCAGAGGCGTCGTCGGCTCTGCTGTGCGACGCCGGGACGCAAAGCTCCCACAGGAAACACCATGCTGCAGGCCGGGTGTCATCGAGCAGGTAGGTTTATGAAACAATATGAACGTTTAAATAATTCGTTCACGATCTATATAATAAACCGTTGTATAAATAACTTGTAGAAATATCGATACCGATAATGAAGATAAAATAAAATCGTAGACATCGTAGAGATCATCGATAGATTAACAATAATGGTATATGGTATAATATAATATCCCGAACGTCTCATGTGTAATATTTTATAAAAAAAAAAAAAATAACATACGGTGCGCTCTTTAAGTGAACGTTCTTTCTTAAGGCGCGTTGATAGAAAACCACTGAAATCATAATCGTTCTTTACTACGATTAAACAAGCGCAATAAATGAATATATAATAATAATAATAATAATGAGAGCAGAATTTAATATATATATATATATATATATACTATATACTATAAATATAACAACAATGAATATGTATTATTATAAATATATAATAATCATATATATATATATATATATATATATATATATATATATATATATATATTTTGTTATATACATAACACGTACAATATAATAATAATAATAATAATAATAAGAAAAAGAAGAAAAAAAAAAAAAAAAAAAAAAAAAAAAAAAAACGAGGCGGCTTCCACAGCGTGCGGAGACACATTCGCGCGATCGTACATACACATGGACCGAGCAGATTCGGTGCCGTCTGAGGATCCGTAATGAAACACAAGCACACCGTAAAGTGTGAAAACTCTTATATACGGTGTGTTGTGTGTTCTTCTTCCTCATGTTCAACTGTGACGAACGACATCTCCGTACTTCTAGATAGATTAATACGGGAAGAGAGGAGGTGTACGATGTGAAAGCGTTCGTTTATATTTTGTGGGCCGTTCGGCACGCGAGTCGACTTCGTCGTCGTCGTTAACGGTTTCCCAGAATAAAACATGCCTGTACTCCGTTCAGGCGGAGCACTGTGGTGTTATGATATAATATATCGCGGATATATTCGACGATCTCTCCAACACCGAGCAGATGTCGTCGTTCAATTTATATTACGAATGTAATAACGAATCAAATATATTTAAGTGAAGCATTTTATAAAGTCTCGCTGTTGAACGTTCAATGAATTGTTCGCCATGGGCGAACTTTTAACCGGTTGTGTTGTGTCCAAGCGCGCGCGCGCGCGCGTTCGACGATGATGCGGTGTGGTGTGTCTCTCCTGACTGTGTATTACATAGTTGTTGGGATATATTATTACGCGTTATATATAGTTCGCGCGCGGCAAACGCGGGACCAACACTAATCGCACATACAAATAATACGGCACCGATGCGTCTTAGCGTTAACATAACGCTTTCGCGTCGAGTTGCTAGTGTCTCGGAGTGAGACGCGCCCGTGATGCGTAAAACGTGTCGCGTAGGCGAATACGTGTTAGCTCCCTGGTTGATCCTGCCAGTAGTTATATGCTTGTCTCAAAGATTAAGCCATGCATGTCTCAGTGCAAGCCGTATTAAGGCGATACCGCGAATGGCTCAATATATCAGTTTTGGTTCCTTAGATCTTACCTCGGTTACTTGGATAACTGTGGTAATTCTAGAGCTAATACATGCAATCAGAACTCTGACCAGTGATGGGATGAGTGCTTTTATTAGATCAAAACCAATCGACGGAGGGCCTCGCGTCCGAAGTCGTTAATTTTGATGAATCTGGATAACTTTTGCCGATCGCATGGTCCAGCACCGGCGACGCATCTTTCAAATGTCTGCCTTATCAAACTTTCGATGGTAGTTTCTGCGACTACCATGGTTGTCACGGGTAACGGGGAATCAGGGTTCGATTCCGGAGAGGGAGCCTGAGAAACGGCTACCACATCCAAGGAAGGCAGCAGGCGCGCAAATTACCCACTCCCGGCACGGGGAGGTAGTGACGAAAAATAACGATACGGGACTCTTACGAGGCCTCGTAATCGGAATGAGTACACTTTAAATATTTTAACGAGGAACAATTGGAGGGCAAGTCTGGTGCCAGCAGCCGCGGTAACTCCAGCTCCAATAGCGTATACTAAAATTGTTGCGGTTAAAAAGCTCGTAGTTGCATTTGTGCGCCGCGCTGCCGGTGCACCGCATCCGCGGTGATACTGACACGTCTGCGGAGCATATCGTCGGTGAGCCGTCGGTAAAACGGCGGTTCAATATCAAAATCCTATCGCGGTGCTCTTCGGTGAGTGTCGAGATGGGCCGACAATTTTACTTTGAACAAATTAGAGTGCTCAAAGCGGGGGGCTCAAAATGCTGCTTGAATATTTCGTGCATGGAATAATAGAATATGATCTCGGTTCTATTTTGTTGGTTTTCAGAACTCCGAGGTAATGATTAATAGGGATAACTGGGGGCATTCGTATTGCGACGTTAGAGGTGAAATTCTTGGATCGTCGCAAGACGAACATCAGCGAAAGCATTTGCCAAAGGTGTTTTCATCAATCAAGAACGAAAGTTAGAGGTTCGAAGGCGATTAGATACCGCCCTAGTTCCTAACCGTAAATATGTCATCTAGCGATCCGCCGACGTTACTACGATGGCTCGGCGGGCAGCTTCCGGGAAACCAAAGATTTTGGACTCCGGGGGGAGTATGGTTGCAAAGCTGAAACTTAAAGGAATTGACGGAAGGGCACCACCAGGAGTGGAGCCTGCGGCTTAATTTGACTCAACACGGGAAATCTCACCAGGCCCGGACACCGGAAGGATTGACAGATTAACAGCTCTTTCTTGATTCGGTGGGTGGTGGTGCATGGCCGTTCTTAGTTGGTGGAGCGATTTGTCTGGTTAATTCCGGTAACGAACGAGACTCTAGCCTGCTAAATAGGCGTCGTCATTTAGGTGTGCGCGACTTCGGTCACGCAACTCACTGGCGACGTATTAAAATTCTTCTTAGAGGGACCGGCGGCTTCGAGCCGCACGAGATTGAGCAATAACAGGTCTGTGATGCCCTTAGATGTCCTGGGCCGCACGCGCGCTACACTGAAGGAATCAGCATGTTCTCCCTGGCCTAGAGGCCCGGGCAACCCGTTGAAACTCCTTCGTGCTGGGGATTGGGGTTTGCAATTATCCCCCATAAACGAGGAATTCCTAGTAAGCGCGAGTCATAAGCTCGCGTTGATTACGTCCCTGCCCTTTGTACACACCGCCCGTCGCTACTACCGATTGAATGATTTAGTGAGGTCTTCGGACCGACACGCGGTGGCTTCACGGCCGTCGGCGTTGCTGGGAAGTTGACCAAACTTGATCATTTAGAGGAAGTAAAAGTCGTAACAAGGTTTCCGTAGGGGAACCTGCGGAAGGATCATTAACGTAACACCCCCCGTTTACGTGTGTAGTGTTAATACACTTACGCGTAACGTTAGAGGGTTAACGATAACAATAATAATCCAAACAATTTTTATAAACCGACGTGTGATAAGTGTGTCGTGTACACACTATTGTACGTCGAGCGCCCGCGCTCTCTCGAATGATACGGTTCTCCCTGGTCGCGGGGAGAACGGAACGCAGACCGGCAAGAATCCGCGCCGCGAGTTTCGGTTCCGTATCGCGGTTCGGGAGGATATAACGCGAGCGCTATATAAAACGAAAACTATTGCGGTTTTAGAATGTGGCGAGCGTCGATACACCAATCGAACGGTTCGCTTATTTCTAAAGATAATATTTGAACTTAATTTTTATTAAGTTTTACCGATCGATATCTAAAAACGATTACCCTGGACGGTGGATCACTTGGCTCGCGGTCGATGAAGAACGCAGTTAACTGCGCGTCATAGTGTGAACTGCAGGACACATTTGAACATCGACATTTCGAACGCACATTGCGGTCCGTGGAGAAATATCCAGGACCACTCCTGTCTGAGGGCCGGCTGTTAAAAAACATACCACACTGTTTTTTCTAACGGTTGCATATATTATTATCCTATATGCGACCGCGCGTAAACAATTGACGGTTTCCTTTTTGACGTGTAACGCGATCGTCGATCGATATCGTTGGCACCGCGTGATCGCTACCGATGCTGCGATGCGTCGGCGGTTTTTGACCGCGTGCTGAAGTTTCGATCGCTTTCAAGTTTAACCGTCGAACGGCGGATCCGTTCAAATATTTATATACGATGTATACGTGCAATGAACAAAACGAAGCGCATACTAGAGACCGTCCCTTCGGGGTGCGTCGCGACTCTTCGACGTGAAAAATCGACAGAGGGCGCGTGCATCGTGTCTGCTCGTTTGCTCACATTCGGGGGTTCGTAAGCGCGTGTATCATGTATTATAAAGTAGGCGGACTCGACGTCCGAAGAGCGCTTCGACGACTGCGACGCCGTCTCGGCCCGTGTTGAAATATATGCGGGACGATGACGTTTCTGGCGTCGTCCGGTCGTCGTTGCGCCGACGGATATCGTGTCTGCCTCGATTTTTATCGTTGGCCTCAGATCAGGGAGGATCACCCGCCGAATTTAAGCATATTAGTAAGCGGAGGAAAAGAAACTAACAAGGCATTTCCTTAGTAGCGGCGAGCGAACAGGAATGAGCCCAGCACTGAATCCCGCGGTCGTCTCGAACGCGGGAGATGTGGTGTTCGGGAGGTTCCGCTTTCTCGTCGTCGATACTCCTGTCCAAGTTCGTCTTGAACGGGGCCGTTTTCCCGCAGAGGGTGCCAGGCCCGTAGCGACGGAGGGCGGCGGCGAGAGGGACACTCCTAAGAGTCGGGTTGCTTGAGAGTGCAGCCCTAAGTGGGTGGTAAACTCATCTAAGGCTAAATATTACCGCGAGACCGATAGCGAACAAGTACCGTGAGGGAAAGTTGAAAAGAACTTTGAAGAGAGAGTTCAAGAGTACGTGAAACCGTTCAGGGGTAAACCTGCGAAACTCGAATGAACGAACGGAGAGATTCATCGTCATTCCGCGGCGTACGCATTCGCGCTCTGATGGCGTCCGTCCCTTAATCGGATCGCGGGCATCACGGGCCGGAGGCGTCGACGTCCGCGGACGGCGTGCACTTCTCTCTCAGTAATACATCGCGACCCGTTCGACGTCGGCCTAAGCGCCGTTCGGGAGTCCAGTCGTTCCTTCAAAACGGACGATTGGACCGTGACGGTGGCCGACCGGCCGTCGGACGGTAGAAGACATGAATCGCGCACGCGCACCTAGCGCGTCCGGCCCGACGCAAGACAACGTCGTCATCGAGGTCCTGCCGTTGTGCGGACATCGGTGCGGCGCGTCTGTTGTCGCAGCCGTGCTGTCTCGGACCGTGCGCGTCTCAGTCGGCGATGATTCAGTTTCGGGCACTCGCAGGACCCGTCTTGAAACACGGACCAAGGAGTCTAGCATGTGTGCGAGTCATTGAGTTTTGTATAAACTGAAAGGCGCAACGAAAGTGAAGGCGCGCGCTAGTCGCGCGCTCAGGGAGGATGGAGCGTCGGTCTAGATCGGCCTCTCGCACTCCCGAGGCGTCTCGTTTCCAATCCGTGAATGCAGGCGCGCTCTGAGCAGAGATAGC
>CAKOGK010000155.1:0-7500 GCA_933534255.1 Iphiclides podalirius | reverse complement strand
TACTTTGCCGCGCCGACAATAAGGTTACCATGTCTACTGATTAAAATATTAGGACGGGGGTTTAATAGGCAATAAAGTAATAAACTTTTTTTTTCGGTTTCTTTTAATAGTATTTTACCATTGACTACTACAAGAACTAATCAAATAACACTTTAAGAAACTAATTGACCTTCTTTAAAATATCACAAAATTCAAACATAACCGTTTCGACTATTTAATCGCCTTACCTAATTTAGAAACTTTTGGACTCATTTGCAAGTATTTTATAAGTTATTTTTTATTTGTATTGTTTTAACCATTCCATTTCACTACTTCAATCAAGGCGACACACAACGCTGGAAAATAAAAAACCTTAATTTGATTATTTACAAATCCATGAGACAGTATGAAAATTTCTAATAAAAAATACTAAAGTAATACTAGCTTGCAATTTAAGTATCAATTTTTCTAATTTTCTAACTCAAAGTAAAGACTAAGGAAGATCGGGATATTCCGCGAGAATCGGTACATCTGGTAACTGTACTTGAAACGAGCGCGGTAAGTACAAAGGTGGTCTTTGTTAACTGTTACACGCGCCGACAATCCACCTAACTTAGATTGATGAAAGTGACATAAAGGTCATTCAAAACACGTGTAATTGGTTCGAAGTATCACAACTGATAGTTTTGGATCTATGAAATTCTATTTTTATACTTTTATTTCTGAAGAATTTGTATACACTTATTGTGAATTAATACATGGAATTTTATACTGAAGCTAATAAATAAATTTTCAAAATATTCATTTTAAATAAGACCTGTAACATTTAGTTCACTTCTTGATTTATATTGGTTTGTAATTTTATTTTTCTTAAAAAAATTCCCTTAATTTAGGATAAAATTATCCTGTGTTGATATCCGTATCCCTATAGCCGTGATAGCTCAGTATCCGGGCACTCGCCTTTAATTCAATACACTCGAGCAACCTGAGTTCAATCCCCGGTGCCGGCACCAATGAGGTTTTTAACTTTAAGTGCTGACTTATCACGTGCTCCGCGGTGAAGGAAAACATCGTGAGGAAACCTGCATATTTTCGAAATAATAACAAAAAAATATTTCGAAGATATCTGAAGTCCGCCAATCCGCAGTGGGGCCCTTATACCCTCTGTATAGAGGCCTTTGCCCAGCAGTGGGATATGTATAGGCTGTTACTTTACTTTTTATCCTATGTTGTAAGGACATTTTACAAACATAAATTTCACGCAGACAAACACCCAGATGCGAAATAAATATCTGTGGGCCACATAAATAGTTGTCCCGTGTGGGAATCGACCCCAAGACGCCTGACGCCGAAGCCTTGTCAACTGCGCCACGTAGTCATTGAATTGTGAAACGAGTATTTTAAATCATATTTTCATTTTTGCTCACAAAAATAACAGCTACGATTTGTTTATAAAACCTACCAGTCGTCTGATCGAATGTCGTGGTTGTAACATGTAACCGTTACTTTACTATGCATAATATTTTTTGTATTAAAGGCTTCCTGCTCTAAAATAGTAGAATAAAGTATTGATTTGGTAAGACAATAATTATAAAAATCAATGAGACAAGACATTTATTATGTTTTAAAATTTTAGTCTACCTAATAATACAAAAAAATTTAAAAATATGACAATAATATTAAATATACGGCTTCCTTCCGTGAATTTATGCTAGCCAATGATCTTCAAAAAAGAAAGTCTATTTATGTAAGTACTAGAAATTTGGTCATAAACTAAAGTTAGTGTTTGGTTGATCGATTTCAGATAAAGATTACTTATAATATCATTGTCACAATAATTGTAATACATACAGTCTACGCTGTTGATAAAAATGCTCTTTTTATCAACAGCATAGACTATTTTATAAGTACATATTGAATGAAATCATTATCTTTTCATTAATCTATTTATATTATTATACCTTTACTAGCAACCCGCTCCGGCTTCGCACGGGTGCAATGTATTATACATAATTATAAACCTTCCTCTTGAATCACTCTAGCTAGTAAAAAAAACCGCGTCGAGATCCATTACGTAGTTTTAAAGATCTAAGCATACATAGGGACAGACAGACAGCGAGACGACTTTGTTTTATACTATGTAGTGATAGTGATTGATGGAATTCATTATTTTTTTATTAATCTATTCATATTATTATACTATAATCATAAACCTTCCTCTTGAATCACTCTATGTATTAAAAAAACCGCATCGAGATCCGTTGTGTAGTTTTAAAGATCTAAGCATACATAGGGACAGACGGACAGCGGGACCACCTTGTTTTATACTATGTAGTGATTACTGTATTTCGAATTTCATTTCGTATGATATTTCGAAGATTAATCAATCGAGCATTTTAAAACCCAAAACACTTTATAGAAAGAAAAACCCAATACATTAGTAAATTTTGACGACAGATCATTTTATAATTTAAATTTTTATCAATTTGGTTGTCCAGGTTTTTCGAATTGTTGAATTTAGATAATTTTTTTGATGTCACGGATATCAAAAAATACGGTCAAATTGATAAATAAAAATTATTGAATTAAAAATGTATTCACTCTTAATTTGTCTAATACAAATAGGCACAACACGTACTATTACCATTGTTAATTAAATAACTGATAACCGTAAATAGTCATAAGTCAATCTACAAGATGGCACTGTTTCATATTTAATAATTTTGGGCAAAAAAAAAATACGAAAAAATTTATACAAATTGACTTTACTATGTTCAATACAAATAAGTATTTAGACATAAAAATTAAAAAAAATAATAATTGTGGACTATATTTTTAAATAATTTGTAATTTTTTTTTGTTTTAAATGAAAGTATGGAGGTTCGCGCCAATATTTTTAATTGAACAATTAAAAGTTTTTGCGGAAAGTATTAAATAAATTAGCGTTCTTAACGCGACGCGTTGAGTCGATGTGAAAGACATCGACTCTCGGGCTCCGAGCTTGTTCGGTTGGTGGCAGCACGTGTAGTTATTTATCGCGCGCATTAACAAAAATTAAAAAACTCTGCTTGCAAAGAAATCATGAACTTTTTCTTTATTATGCGGAACCAAACAAATACCATTAACTTGATATTAGATGGATACCTTATTAAATGTCAATAAAAATTTTAGTCCATAATAACAGCTTAAACTTAATTTTCGGTACCTATTAAATTAATTGCATTAATTATTATTCAGTGTACAAAGCATTCTGAAAAAAGTAAAAAAAAGTAATTTCATGGATCCATAAGCATAACTATCATTTTATAGTTAGTTATGATTCTTCGATCTAATTACACGTGTTTTGAATGACCTTCTATTCAAATCCATCAGTCCACGTGGATGGTCGGCGTCAAACAAAGAACGCCTTTGTATTTACCGCACTCCCTAGAACTAGTGTTACCAGATGTACCGATCCGCGTGGAATATCCCGATATTCTGATGTTCGGTCATCCCGAATTTTTATAGACCTTAGTCTGTACTTTGTGCTACAATTTTGATAGGAAAAATAAACAAAACTGTAAGCTGCCATCACGTGAAAATAATTTTGCTCTGAAATTTTCACATTTTCTCATGAAGTTAGTAGTCTGCATAATAGTTAAAATAACTTAAGCTTAAAATAATACTTGAAAATGAGCCAAAAGCTCTAAATAGTAGATTATTTTTGTGGTATTTTAAAGAAGGTCAACTAGATTCTAAATGTTTTGTTTGATTTTTGTCTACTACAAATGAAAAATATCAATGGTAAAATACCATTAAAAGAATACCTGACCTTCCAGCAATAGTTAAATGTTGATTCACAAAAAGTTTTTGTTATAGCTATGCTGATTTGAAAATTAAATAGCCAATTATTTTCTCCCGTCCTGTAATATTACTCAGTAGACATGGTAACATTATTATGCGAGCGGCGAAATAGTCCTCAACAAACGTTTCTTATGTACTTAACGACATAAGCAGCCGAATGCCGCTTAGGTAGTCCAATACATAAAATATGCCGTCGCTTCGTTTGTGTTATTTAAACTTTTAATTAAATCACAATCAGTTACTTTTTAGACATTACGGTGTGAAGACAAGTTCGTGATTTTTATTTTTTATTCTCGATTAGTTATTGATGACAGAAATGCATATGCTAAGAAATTGCTTAATAATATTCGGTGTTGCGGAGAGAAATGTCGATTTACCTTGAAACTACATTATTGGTTTTTTCGATGACAGGCAGTCTTTGACGCCATAAGTATTAAGAAGAAACGCCAAAAGACAGCTAGCAAGAATGCTGAAATAAATTTAGAACAGCTGCCAGTTGTGTTAAAAAGGAGTTGGTAGGATCGGCCCTCGTCTGCATCCGCGCCCTATATGCGTCGTCCCCTTAACCCTTGACCTTGGTGTGTTTTAAGTTAGTGACAATGACTATCCCAAGTGCTGAAGTGCTATAACAGTGAAAGAATATTATCGCGTAATGGAACCGACCGACACCGATAAGCACGAGTTTTCTTAGTAAACGCTGATCTCATTGGAATGTCTAGGTATAGGTTATTTATTTAAAATAAAGATTTTATTTTTTAACTTTATAATTACATTGAACTTACTTAATTCGAAATTTATTTTTGTCATTATTATGTATTATGTATCCGCTATAACATGATAATGTATCTCACTGATGTTGTGTTGAATAAATTTATCGGCGTTGTAAGATTTGTGAGTAAGTGTAACCTTCTAAAATGTTTGTACCTTCCACTGCAAGCAATTTAATGTTTAATTCAAAATCTCAATACTAAAAAATTATAAGTTACAGTGGACATTGTGAATATGTTTGACCAACTATAGGATTCTATCATTAATTCCATGTAAAAAATGTTTTGAAAAATAAACGTAGTAAAAATAGTGTGTTTGTGTTTTATTTCCTTATAATGAATACCTATCTTTAATCAAAAGAAAAGTCAATAACATATTAAGTAGGGCTCATGGACTACCAGTATAGCTATTTCGTGTCTATCTGTTGTGATAAAATCCGATAAATTTAAATAAATTTTTATGATAAGCACGTTGTTTCATAGCATCGCCAGGACCTGCAGCGCGATGCGGTCGTTTGTCAGTTTGGTTGGCGAGGGGCGGGCGGAGGGGACCGATAAACTTGAGGAGCGGGAAGTGGGGTAATGACGTAACGAGGAGTGGAGGGAGAGGGGAATAAGTCGGGCGATCAGATGTATGCGTGTGTGAGTTTGGAGTGATAACACCGATGGGCGGTCAGTGACTTCTACAATCAGGGTTGTTACAGTTAATTAATTTTTTAATTTTTATCGTCAAAAAATGCTTAGATTCGTATTTTAAAATTATGCCATTTCATTCAAAGTCTGATATATATACACGGCTTTAAATGTTACAACATCTTTCTGTAACACCCTGTATATATATATATATATATATATATATATATATATATACCAATCTAATCGATAACCTCCTTACTTTTGAAGTCGTTTAATAAAAGTAGAATACCACTGGTACGGTATATGATGAACTAACTGGCATTCGCGTTTCAACAGTTACCAACCAGAGGCGTCGTCGGCTCTGCTGTGCGACGCCGGGACGCAAAGCTCCCACTGGAAACACCATGCTGCAGGCCGGTGTCATCGAGCAGGTAGGTTTATGAAACAATATGAACGTTTAAATAATTCGTTCACGATCTATATAATAAACCGTTGTATAAATAACTTGTAGAAATATCGATACCGATAATGAAGATAAAATAAAATCGTAGACATCGTAGAGATCATCGATAGATTAACAATAATGGTATATGGTATAATATAATATCCCGAACGTCTCATGTGTAATATTTTATAAAAAAAAAAAACAATAACATACGGTGCGCTCTTTAAGTGAAAACGTTCTTTCTTAAGGCGCGTTGATAGAAAACCACTGAAATCATAATCGTTCTTTACTACGATTAAACAAGCGCAATAAATGAATATATAATAATAATAATAATAATGAGAGCAGAATTTAATATATATATATATATATATATATATATATACTATATACTATAAATATAACAACAATGAATATGTATTATTATAAATATATAATAATCATATATATATATATATATATATATATATATATATATGTATGTATATATATTTTGTTATATACATAACACGTACAATATAATAATAATAATAATACGAGAAAAAGAAGAAAAAAAAAAAAAAAAAAAAAAAAAAAAAAAAACCGACGAGGCGGCTTCCACAGCGTGCGGAGACACATTCGCGCGATCGTACATACACATGGACCGAGCGGATTCGGTGCCGTCTGAGGATCCGTAATGAAACACAAGCACACCGTAAAGTGTGAAAACTCTTATATACGGTGTGTTGTGCTTCTTCCTCATGTTCAACTGTGACGAACGACATCTCCGTACTTCTAGATAGATTAATACGGGAAGAGAGGAGGTGTACGATGTGAAAGCGTTCGTTTATATTTTGTGGGCCGTTCGGCACGCGAGTCGACTTCGTCGTCGTCGTTAACGGTTTCCCAGAATAAAACATGCCTGTACTCCGTTCAGGCGGAGCACTGTGGTGTTATGATATAATATATCGCGGATATATTCGACGATCTCTCCAACACCGAGCAGATGTCGTCGTTCAATTTATATTACGAATGTAATAACGAATCAAATATATTTAAGTGAAGCATTTTATAAAGTCTCGCTGTTGAACGTTCAATGAATTGTTCGCCATGGGCGAACTTTTAACCGGTTGTGTTGTGTCCAAGCGCGCGCGCGCGCGCGTTCGACGATGATGCGGTGTGGTGTGTCTCTCCTGACTGACTGTGTATTACATAGTTGTTGGGATATATTATTACGCGTTATATATAGTTCGCGCGCGGCAAACGCGGGACCAACACTAATCGCACATACAAATAATACGGCACCGATGCGTCTTAGCGTTAACATAACGCTTTCGCGTCGAGTTGCTAGTGTCTCGGAGTGAGACGCGCCCGTGATGCGTAAAACGTGTCGCGTAGGCGAATACGTGTTAGCTCCCTGGTTGATCCTGCCAGTAGTTATATGCTTGTCTCAAAGATTAAGCCATGCATGTCTCAGTGCAGCCGTATTAAGGCGATACCGCGAATGGCTCAATATATCAGTTTTGGTTCCTTAGATCTTACCTCGGTTACTTGGATAACTGTGGTAATTCTAGAGCTAATACATGCAATCAGAACTCTGACCAGTGATGGGATGAGTGCTTTTATTAGATCAAAACCAATCGACGGAGGGCCTCGCGTCCGAAGTCGTTAATTTTGATGAATCTGGATAACTTTTGCCGATCGCATGGTCCAGCACCGGCGACGCATCTTTCAAATGTCTGCCTTATCAACTTTCGATGGTAGTTTCTGCGACTACCATGGTTGTCACGGGTAACGGGGAATCAGGGTTCGATTCCGGAGAGGGAGCCTGAGAAACGGCTACCACATCCA
>CAKOGK010000154.1:0-34411 GCA_933534255.1 Iphiclides podalirius | reverse complement strand
ATTATTAACTTAATTCTAACATGCGAACGAACTGCGGTATGCTTATAAATTTAAGGAGTCATATTTTATGCGCAATGATGGCGGTTCATCTGATGTAACGAGATAAATGCCGCCTATAGTCATCTGCAATTGCCCTTGGAAATGCAAATGCGTATCTTTCAAAGAAGTGGACCCTAGTTACCTGTCTCCCCTAGACGAAACGCTGAACTTATATCTCCACTTCACACCGGTGTTCTATATGGCCTTGGCACTTCCCGGTACGAGTCTGCCCATTTAATAATAGTAAAGCCTGATACAACTTCGCTTCGCCTATATGAAGAAAGATAAGTGAACTGGAGACCTACATATTCCAGCCCTTAAGTATTTATTGGGGTAGTGTTCGATAAGTTGTGCTTCTTTTAGTTTTTATTGGACTCTATCGATGGCTTTATGTATCTACCTATTCTTCCATTAAATAATACTAGGTTCAAGAGTTTTTTATTTCGAGTTTTTGGCACAATTTTTAAAATGTTATTTATTTAATTAGATTAGATAAGTAAACATTTAAAAAGCTAAAAAAATATTTCAAAAGAACATAGTAAATGACCAAGCAATCCAATTGACGGTTCGAATGTGGAAATAAACACAACAAAATTCCCTTTCTCATGTTGTTCCTTTTAAAGTTTTTTTAAGCGTTCTAGGCGAAAAATAAATAAAAGGAGGGATTTTTGAGGCTAATGTAAAAGAAAAACATCTAAGAGGACACATTAAAAGTGAAGTTATAGTCTAATATTTAATTATTTAAACAAAGGCAGCGTAAGAATAGTGAAAAACGCGTGTGAAAGAGAGAACGCAAGATAAGATGCCCCGGAAAGGATAAATCGTAGGCAACGTTGTATTGAAGTAAAATATTATTGTAATATTGTATGTAAAATATGTATTAAACATAAGAGACCTGATTACTCTTGTATTTTTATGGTGGAAGGTGGCAAGCGAGCAGGCGATTTTAAGTGATAACCGCCGCCCATGGACATTTGCAACACCCGTAGTGGTGTAGATGCCTCTTAATAAAGTTACCTCACCCGGTAACCTCACTCCCCCGACGAAACGCAGAAGTATAATACTTCCACTTGACGTCGATCTTCTTTGAGGTTGTGGTACTTCCTCAGACGGACCTGCCCATTCGTGCAACAGCGAAGTTTGTGGCGTGGCCCTACCAAAGTTAAAGAATTGATTGAACAAATTACTTACGTATATCCCGAATCCCATTCAAAGTCGTCCATTAGACTCCAGGCAAAGTAACCTTTAATATTTACACCCGCTCTTTATTGCACCAAGCATGGCGGTTATATAAATTTCTGAGGTACTCTATTCTAGCGGTGTCCTGTAGGCCCTTTGGAGTATTTTTCCCATTCTCCGTTACATATATAACTGGGTCGTTATAGTTTTCCTTAATGTAATTCAATAGCTTGTAAAAACCTGGCGAGTATTCCTGTGAAAAGAGTGAGTTCGATTAAATGTTAATTTAAAAACAAATTGTTGAATGCCACATTTTTATTTGTTCTGCCACAATTATCCAGGAAAGGAACCTTGCGAGGATATTTGTAAGAGTATGTAAAATCCGACAAACAAGTTTAAAATAGGTTGACTCTCCAGTTACCGTACTAACCAAATGAATCGAAAAATCTATAAATGAAACTAGTTCACGGATGTAATCGGGTTTTTATATTGGTTTTGTTATTCCCGACGTTTCGAACCCATGCCCCGTCCTCATGAACGCTGGAAAGGGTTCGAAACGTCGGGAATTACAAAATCACAAACCAGATAAAATCCGTAAACTAGTTTCATTTAATATGTATAATATTCGCGTAAAATCAAGAAGTCAATACGAAAAATCTTTCATTAGGCCGTGGTCCCCATTTGTGACTGATAACAATGCATGGTATTGAAACGCTAAAGATATAAACAATTAGACTTACCCATAGTTCCATACTGCGATTTTCGGATTTTGTTCTCGAACTATTTGTGTAATAGGCAAAGTAGCCATCGTCTTCCGCGGAGGGCACTTCGAACATTCCCTGCAGCGATTCGTTTCTATAGACGATGTCAATATCGTAATGATTGAGCGCGAAGAAATCGGACGTTCCTTTTATGTAGTCTGCCTCCTCTTCGGTAAGGCGCCTAAGCCTGGACTTGGTGTAGCCTTGCTTGAGGCTGGCCGTCTCCACCCTCTCCAGTAGGATGTCGGGGTAGTTACCCCTTTCTGTAAATATCGGGTCGGCGTACTGACCCAGCTAGAAGCAGAAAACATGCGTCAAATGTTGCATTTTACTAGTCAATTTTTGTAGTAACGAAAAACAAAACAGACTTCAAATATTTCGCTCTGTATAAATTTCCAGAATCCAATACCAATGAAATTAATATGGGACCACATGGGAAGCACCAGCATCAGAATTGAGAAACTCCTCCGTTTTTTAAGTCGGTTGAAAATGGATTGTGTCAAATCACTCAACACAATCACTATCACATCTGTCGGACATGAGAACGCACCATACGGAAATCATTAAAAATACAATGAAACAATTTCACTCGTAAATGTTGGAGCATTCAGTGTGAATTGTAAAGCCTTTAATTTATAATAATTTTTTGTGAGGTTCCATAAAATGAAAGGGATTTAGCGACTGTTCAGAACCAGATGCTGAATAACTATCTGTGGATCACTCAAATAATCCTGTGTGTGGATCGAACCCACGACCCCAGACGCCGAAGCCTGCCCTTGGCAACTGCGCTACGCAGTCATCAAAATTATGAACAGTATTAATTATTTCGAGTTCGAAATCAGGCACAATTATTGTCTTTAGCTTAGCTTTAAAATTTGTTGAAAAAGTACGAAAAGATTGTCGCCGCTGTGGGAATCGAACCCACGTCTTTGGCATTCGCGGCCTGACGCTTTATCCACTAAGTTAAACGGCTGATTGACCACCACACCGACGAAAATCTTAACGTCTTTTATCTAAATTGTTTTTAGCATTTGAAGCAATGCTTGGCGCATCCATTGTTATATCCTTTCCAGCATACAAACAATTTCGAATATCGTTTTACAACGATAATTCGAACGAGAGATGTGACCATTGCTTTTTAGAAATTTAAATTAGCTTAGCTGTTCATAAGGTGACATGCTCACCAATTGCCTCGTCGCCCGAAATTCATTGCTTTGTCTACTAAAATTTACCTCACAAACATCTCTCGAATGGCTATCGCAAAAGTGTACATCACTCACGTTAAAGGCGAAATAAGTGTTGACCGCGTCTAAATCGTCTTCCGAGTCAGTGTCGGGCTCGGGCCAGTTCATGCTGAACACCAGGCCTACTTGGCCGCCCTGAGCACCTCTAAACTCGTCGTAGACCCGATACGCCCTCGCGTTCGCCATCAAAACGTTGCGGCCGCAGTCGTAGAAGCCCTGGCCGGGTGACCGCACACCGGGTGCGTGCTCGCCGATGCCATAGCCCACCTTGCAATGGATATACGGCTCGTTGATCGTCAACCAGAATTTTACTCGGTCACCGAAATTCTCGTACAGCACCCGCGAGTAGTTGCCGAACCAGTCCACCACCTCGGCGTTCAGCCAGCCGCCTCGCTCGCTCAGCACTTGCGGCAAATCCCAGTGGTACATCGTGACGAAGGGCGTTATACCATTGGCCAGCAGTTCGTCTATCAGGCTGTTGTAGTACGCCACACCCATCGGGTTGACGTAGTCGGACGTGCCGTAAGGTAAAATCCGCGGCCAGGATATGGAAAACCTGTACGCGCCGACCCCTAGGTCCGTCAGCATTTCCACGTCGCGTTTGTAGAGCTCGTAAGAGTTGGCGGCGACATCCCCGTTGCTTCTGTCCGCGATGGCGTCGGGGTTGTGCCGAACGAAATGGTCCCACATCGATGGACCTTTGCCTGAAATGAACTTATGTTGCAATATCGAATGATACAATCATATCTGGTATTTATGATAAGGAAGCAAATCGCAAATATAGATATAGGTATTTGTACAACCCCGGAGGAGTGCTCAGCCTGGACGGAGCAGCGCCGAGAACTATGCGCTATCGTGGGGCACGACCTTTGGCAGCCAGCTGTGGTTCGCGCTATGGTTGACAGCGAGAGAGCGTGGGGTGCTATCCTCGCATATTGCGAGGACGTTATAACCCGGACGGAGGCCGCGGAGAGAGAAGGGAGGCAACTGCCACCCTCGAAATTCGCCGCTGAAGACCAGGGCGCAGGAGGCTGGCCTACGCGCGCAAGCAATGTGGTCAGTTAGGCCACACATCTGTTCAAGTGCTCGGCAATACCACACTGTTTGGTGTGCGCCGGAGCGAGCAAACCTGCTGGCCATAGGCTGGGTAGCAAGGCCTGCACCACCTCTTGCAAACCGAATGGCAAGAGGAGTCGAAGAAATACTGAAATGACGTCACTGTAAACGAAAGCCCAGAGTCAGTCAAACCCGCCAAACGCCACTGAGGCCAGGGAGGAAGGGACACCGATGGCCATACAGTAGTAAATGGCCACCATATCATTCCTGCAGGCGAATATAAATCACTGCGCCAGGGCTCAGGACCTAATGTTCCAGACCATGGCGCAGTGGTTGATACAAAGTGGCCGTAGTGTCGGAACCGTATTTTCGTCCCACCTGGTGAGACAACTGGGCCGGGGACCTTTCTGGCACTGCGGCAGTGGTCTGCAGGACCGCTGCGGGGTTTACCATCTCTCACCAACGTGAGAAGAGGTTCAGGCTTCGTGGCAGCTCAGCTGGGGGAGATTGTGGTCGTAGCAGTATACTTCTCTTCCCCCAACAGAGCGCTAGCCGAGTTTGAGGGCTACCTAGACCGTCTGGGGTCATTGATCAGGCAGTTCAGTCCCTATCCCGTGCTGGTCGCCGGGGACCTCAACGCCAAGTCTTTGGCGTGGGGATCCCCTGTAACAGACGCGCGTGGTGGGAGGAGGCGGCAATAGTACAGTCCTGGGTTTCCTGTGCCCATCAGTTTAGATGTCGACAGGGAAGTGGAATGGTTCATATAGGGACGCGATGACGCAGATTTGCGATGCGTCGATGTCCCGGTCCAGGAACCTCCCGCCCAAGTGTCGGGTATAAGAGCACTGCCCCGGGTCCCGATGGCAATCCCGGGTCGACCATGGTGGTACCGGCCCTTGAGGACGCTTTGGAGCCCAGGCTGAGGGCGATGTTTTACTGCCTGTCCATGGCTCAAGCCATTATCCCACAGAGGTGGGAAGACAGGCAGACTCGTCCTCATCCGGAAGGAAGGGCGTCCAACCGACTCCCCGTCCACCTATCGGACGATAGTGCTTCTCAATGATGTGGGCAAGCTCTTCGAAAGAGTGATCGCCAGCCGCATCGTCAAGCACCTGGAGCGCGTCGGCCCGAATTTGGCGGGACAGACAGTTTGGGTTCCGCAGGGGCCGGTCAACCATTCACGCGGTGCTGCGATTGAGGTCCCTCGCGCAGGGGCGGTTTTCCCAGGGTGAGGTCGTCTTGGCGGTGTCTCTTGACATCGCCAATGCCTTTAACACCTTGCCCTAGGCTTGACATAAAGGAGGCGCTCCGGTTTCCATGGAGTGCCCTCTACTGCGCCGCATCATTGGGGCCTATCTGTCGCACCGACGTGTGATGTACCCGTGCCGGGATGGCTACGGGACCACAGAGGTGACGTGTGGAGTTCCACAGGGGGTCGGTGTGTTAGGGACACTCCTGTGGAACGTAGGCTATCATTGGGTGCTGCGCGGCGCCTACCTCAGGGGTGTCGAGGTTACTTGTTATACTGGCTACGACACCCTTGTCACCGCCCGCGGCGTGCCAATTTTTCACCGAGGGGCTATTCTCGCCACCGCGAGTGTGGCGCACGTGGTGGGACGCATTCGGCGACTGGGCTAGAGTTGGCGCTTAATAAATCCGAAGCCCTATGTTTCTATGGGCCCCGGAATGCGCCACCTGCGGACGCCCACATAATAGTGTACGGCGTCCGAGTCTACGTCAAGCCGACATGAGGTAATCTTGGCCTAGTCCTGGATCGCCGATGGAATTTTGTTCCCCACTTCGAGCGCCTAGCTCCAAAAGTGGCGAGAGCAGCGGCAGCTCTCGGAAGGCTGCTGCTTCCCGAACGTTGGCGGCCCCAAACGACTCTTGCCGCCGCCTATACACCGGGGTTGTATGGTCTATGGCCCTGTACGGTGCTCCCGTCTGGGCCGACACCCTGAATCGCCGGACCTTGATGCTTCTGCGCAGACCGCAGAGGGTGTTGGCTGTACGGGCCATACGGAGCTAGCGGACGGTCTCCGGGGAGGCGGCGTTGCGCGCTGGGGAGGAGTGCTCAGCCTGGACGGAGCAGCGCCGAGAACTATGACGCTATCATGGGGCACGACCTTTGGCAGCCAGCTGTGGTTCGCGGTATGGTTGACAGCGAGAGAGCGTGGGGCGCTATCCTCGCATATTGCGAGGACGTTATAACCCGGACGGAGGCCGCGGAGAGAGAAGGGAGGCAACTGCCACCCTCGAAATTCGCCGCTGAAGACCAGGGCGCAGGAGGCTGGCCTACGCGCGCAAGCTTCCCCCCTGATAGTGAGACCCTGAGCGGCAGACATGGGGGTGTCTGTCGCTCAATGTGGGGCTCGAGACGTATGCTCAGCACGATGCAGTAGAGGAGGCCTAAACAGGGCCATAGTCGCGCCGGGGTCGCGGAAGATTGCTTCCACGTGTTCCCGTGTCCCCGGCCGATGCGATAGAGACAGGTGCAACGTGGGTTTTTTAGTGGGTACCCGTTTCTCACCGGGACTCTCACATACCCCTGCCACTCCCCCGATCCAGTGGTAGGGGATCCATAAGGGATTTTTCTCACGAAAAAGGAGGAGCAGCTCCTGCTACCAATGTGGTCAGTTAGGCCACACATCTGTTCAATGCTCGGCAATACCACACTGTTTGGTGTGCGCCGGAGCGAGCAAACCTGCTGGCCATAGGCTGGGTAGCAAGGCCTGCACCACCTCTTGCAAACCGAATGGCAAGAGGAGTCGAAGAAATGACGTCACTGTAAACGAAGCCCAGAGTCAGTCAACCCGCCAAAACGCCACTGAGGCCAGGGAGGAAGGGACACCGATGGCCATACAGTAGTAAATGGCCACCATATCATTCCTGCAGGCGAATATAAATCACTGCGCCAGGGCTCAGGACCTAATGTTCCAGACCATGGCGCAGTGGTTGATACAAGTGGCCGTAGTGTCGGAACCGTATTTCGTCCCACCTGGTGACAACTGGGCCGGGGACCTTTCTGGCACTGCGGCAGTGGTCTGCAGGACCGCTGCGGGTTTCCCATCTCTCACCAACGTGAGAAGAGGTTCAGGCTTCGTGGCAGCTCAGCTGGGGGAGATTGTGGTCGTAGCAGTATACTTCTCCCCAACAGAGCGCTAGCCGAGTTTGAGGGCTACCTAGACCGTCTGGGGTCATTGATCAGGCAGTTCAGTCCCTATCCCGTGCTGGTCGCCGGGGACCTCAACGCCAAGTCTTTGGCGTGGGGATCCCCTGTAACAGACGCGCGTGGTGGGGTACTGGAGGAATGGCTCCTGGAGGTCGGGCTGTCTGTCCTCAATAGAGGTTCGGTGGACACGTGCGTGCGATGGCAGGGCAGCTCTATAGTGGACGTGTCGTTCGCAAGCCCTGCATTGGCACGCCGCGTTCGGGGCTGGAAGGTGATTGTTGGCGAGGAGACACTATCGGATCACCGGTACATTCGGTTCAATCTCCTCGCCCTGTCGGATGCCTTGACTAGCCCAAGCTGGACTTCGAGAGGCAGTGGCCCAAGGTGGCGCCTTGGAAGCCTGAACCACGAAATCCTGAAGGAGGCGGCAATAGTACAGTCCTGGGTTCCTGTGCCCATCAGTTTAGATGTCGACAGGGAAGTGGAATGGTTCAGGGACGCGATGACGCAGATTTGCGATGCGTCGATGTCCCGGTCCAGGAACCTCCCGCCCAAGTGTCGGGTATAAGAGCACTGCCCCGGGTCCCGATGGCATCCCGGGTCGACCATGGGTACCGGCCCTTGAGGACGCTTTGGAGCCCAGGCTGAGGGCGATGTTTACTGCCTGTCTGGCTCAAGCCATTATCCCACAGAGGTGGAAGACAGGCAGACTCGTCCTCATCCGGAAGGAAGGGCGTCCAACCGACTCCCCGTCCACCTATCGGACGATAGTGCTTCTCAACGATGTGGGCAAGCTCTTCGAAAGAGTGATCGCCAGCCGCATCGTCAAGCACCTGGAGCGCGTCGGCCCGAATTTGGCGGACAGACAGTTTGGGTTCCGCAGGGGCCGGTCAACCATTCACGCGGTGCTGCGATTGAGGTCCCTCGCGCAGGAGGCGGTTTCCCAGGGTGAGGTCGTCTTGGCGGTGTCTCTTGACATCGCCAATGCCTTTAACACCTTGCCCTAGGCTTGCATAAAGGAGGCGCTCCGGTTCCATGGAGTGCCCCTCTACTGCGCCGCATCATTGGGGCCTATCTGTCGCACCGACGTGTGATGTACCCGTGCCGGGATGGCTACGGGACCACAGAGGTGACGTGTGGAGTTCCACAGGGGTCGGTGTTAGGGCCACTCCTGTGGAACGTAGGCTATCATTGGGTGCTGCGCGGCGCCTACCTCAGGGGTGTCGAGGTTACTTGTTATACTGACGACACCCTTGTCACCGCCCGCGGTGCCAATTTTCACCGAGTGGCTATTCTCGCCACCGCGAGTGTGGCGCACGTGGTGGGACGCATTCGGCGACTGGGGCTAGAGTTGGCGCTTAATAAATCCGAAGCCCTATGTTTCTATGGGCCCCGGAATGCGCCACCTGCGGACGCCCACATAATAGTGTACGGCGTCCGAGTCTACGTCAAGCCGACAATGAGGTATCTTGGCCTAGTCCTGGATCGCCGATGGAATTTTGTTCCCCACTTCGAGCGCCTAGCTCCAAAAGTGGCGAGAGCAGCGGCAGCTCTCGGAAGGCTGCTCCCGAACGTTGGCGGCCCCAACGACTCTTGCCGCCGCCTATACACCGGGGTTGTAAGGTCTATGGCCCTGTACGGTGCTCCCGTCTGGGCCGACACCCTGAATCGCCGGACCTTGATGCTTCTGCGCAGACCGCAGAGGGTGTTGGCTGTACGGGCCATACGGAGCTACCGGACGATATCCGGTGAGGCGGCGTGCGCGCTGGCAGGTTCCCTTCCCTGGGATCTAGAAGCCAGTATCCTCGCGGCGCTGCAATTCTGGCGCGAGGAGGCGATAGCCCGGGGCCACCTGCCGGCCTTAGAGGAGTTGAGGGGGTGTAGACTAACGTTGCGCTCACTCGCTATTGCTGAGTGGGAGCAGAGGCTGGAGCACCCCAGTGCCGGCCTAAGAACCATAGAGGCCATACGTCCGGTACTCAGTCGGTGGCTGGACAGGCGTCACGGCACCCTTACCTACCGGGCGACGCAGGTTCTCTCTGTTTCGGGAGGTACCTGTGCCGCTTGGCGGGGAGGGAGCCAACAGCGGTTTGCCACCACTGCGACGTATGTGCCGAGGAGACGGCCCAACACGCACTGGAGGAGTGCTCAGCCTGGCGGGAGCAGCGCCGAGAGTTGACAGCTATCGTGGGGCACGATCTCTCGTTGCCTGCCGTGGTCCGCGCTATGGTGGACAGCGAGAGGTCGTGGGGTGCCGTCCTTGCATTCTGCGAGGACATAATCACCCGGAAGGAGGCCGCGGAGAGAGAAAGGGAGGCAACTGCCACCCTGGAAATCCGCCGCCGGAGACCAGGGCGCAGGAGGCTGGCCTACGCGCGCATCCTTCCCCCCTGATAGCAAGCCCCGGGGCGGCAGATATGAGACTAACTGCTGCCCCGCGGAGGGCTTGAGAGGGGTGCCGTGTTCATTGCACCGACACGGCACCATTTGGCTGGACCGGGTGTCCCTAACACCCGGGGAGAGGAGGCCTGAGAAGGCCACAGTCGCGCCGGGGTTCGCGGAAGATTGCGTTCTCGTGTTCCCGTGTCCCCGGCAAAGCGATAGCGCAGGTGCAACGTGGGTTTTTTAGTGGGTACGTGTAACTCCCACATACCCCAAGGCTGCTGCCTACCCACAAGGCAGCGGGGGATCCATAAAGGATTTTTCCCACGTAAAAAAAAAAAAAAGTTTACGTCAGGTTCATCGACGCAGCGCACGCATGAGTGACTGCATCCACGGAGATGAGGACGGATTGCACTGCCCTCTTTGTGATGCCGGATCGGCAGCTCTCAGTATTTTTGTGCGTTGACAAGAAGAAAACACTGCCTATCGCTGATTCTTAATGAAATTATGGGACGAATCCAGTACCATCTTCTTATTTTACAAACTGTGGCATAGTAATAGGACTAACGCCAGACATCTTTTCCGATCTATTATGCAATGGTCGTATGCTCTAAAATTTTTGCGCTGCGTCGATGCAACGTGCTGTGTGGACGGGCTCTAACTCCTAACTAGGCATAAAAAAATCCGTATCAAAATATTGATAGAGTATTCCTTTACATATGTGTAAGAGGGCGGAAGAAACCAAAATTTAAATTTACTTTCATATACTTATCCCATAAATAGATAAAATAAACATCTTGAGATGTCTAAGAACAATCCTTGACTAAAAATAGCCTTCAAAGTAAAATGTGTTACATCTTGATATTAAAAATCTAAAAGACATATCTATCTATGCCTCAGATAATAGATGTTCGAAATGGCAGAAGGGAATTTTAATAATCAGAAATGATAACCACTGAAAATAGTAAAAAAACGTTGGCACACTTCTAAGACTGTTAAGACTGTTAAGAAGACGATTAAGAACTACCTTATGTCGCGGCGAGAAAACAGTGATGTACGTTACGTACCAACGTTTTTGATTTACTTATTTTTATAGCCACAAAATAATAGTCGCATAATTATGTAATTTGAGCGATAGCGACGAACCTGGTTTAAAGTTTTAAATATCTTGTCAAACAAAATTGATGAGCAACGAGCACCTGGCGCATATAAAGTTTGGAGAGACTCTTTCTACTTGCTGAAGACGAAATTCAGACATAATAATGAAATACTATCTATCTATTAAGAGAATCTACGATAATATCGAATATTAAAGTGCTTTTTCTTTTATTATGGTCAGTTTATGATATAAAAAATTTAAGGAACCAAGTAATATTTTTCAAAAGAAATATGTTCAGATTTGTCATGACCATGACACGCTCCTATCGAGCCTGCCGAGTGCGGTGAAAATATACAATAGATAAAGGTACATGTATAATGTAGGAGCTCAGGAATCTGGTTTCTTGGGGGAAATAGTGGCATCTTTTGGAGTTTTTCTGTGGGGTCGACGGTATTTATCGTTCACTTTGAGGAGTCTGTCTCTGTTAACTAGGTTGGCCAGATTAATAAGTATAAATAGGAGAATTTTCTTTGAAAAATATGGATAGCACGTATTGCCTATGCCTATGGGCGGCGGTAATAACTTAACATCAGGTGAACCGCCAGCTCGCTTGCCATGATATTACATTAAAAAAGTTCTCCCATATTTTACACTCCCGTCCTGCCTTGTCTGCTTATATTTCTTTTATGAAAACGTACAATAAATAATATAAAAATCCTATTCTTGCGGTTGCTGTTTAATTTTTTTAGAAGGCTTAATTGGCCAGTCTAGTTATTATTAAACATTTAATAATCCGTGTAAGTAAGAAGTTCTGTTGAACTTATTGAAGATTCAATAAGAAATTTCTAAATGGACTTACCGTCCGCGTCCCAACCACCTTCGACTTGATAAGCGGCGGTTGCGACACCAAATAGAAAGTCTTCGGGGAAGCGACCCGTGCTGCCTGAAGAGTTGTCCCTTACATAATGGGAGTAAGTACCCGTTGTCCTTCGACATAAAAAATGAATTATAATAGTACCAACTGAAAGAACAGAAAGCGGTGGCGGTGACTATGTCTTTATGGTGTCTTTAGTAGTAAAGCAGTATCTTGATCTGCTGCTACTATTTAGCGTTCTCTTTTTTGCCCTGTTAGTTAGCAAAATTCATCAAGTTTGCGTCAACAAATGCAACAAGTATCTATTAGATATAATGTTTACAATGGAAAAAGAAATAAAATACTTTTCTCATAAGATTACCTAATCATCATCGAAATGACTCACCCAAGCGGAGCCGCATCTAATACTTAATCTTTTTATGCTTTGTTTGTCTTATAGTTTTTTAAAACGATTGGGCTTATGTTATTAGTTTTACATGATAATTTCTTGTACTTTTTTACGCGATTGCACATTTCTAAATGAAACTAATTTTACGGATTTATCGCGTTTATTTGTAATATTATTTCCCGAAGTTTCGCTTCCTTTTCATCGTTCATGGTTATGGTGTTACCATCAGCTTGGGATCCTATCGTATATAAATACAATTAAAACTGAGCTCAAACTAACCACTACTGCAAGACAAGTTGAAATTAGTCCGTTATGCAGTGCCTATTAAGCAAACGCGAGGCCCGTAGCAAATTCTTTCAAGGTTTAAGTATAAATTGATAAAAAACTATTCAATTCTCGTATTTATTTAATAAGTTTCACTAATTTAAAACTATTTAAGGCTCAGGCGCGGGGCCTACTCTTGCCACGTGGTTAATCCGGAACTGCCGTTATGCGTACATTAAAACATAAAATTAATTGTATACTTTTTATTCGCAACTTCCAGTGGAAACGAAAAAAAGCCACAGTGAAGCGTGACGTAAATTTAAATTCAGTATAAATAATATGTGATAACGGGTAAGTATGTTAAATTTCGATATACTTATTCATACAGCGTGTCGTTACCACCACGACAATAAATGAACACACGTCTAACGCTACTTCACAATAATCATAAAAATATTAACGTTAAAAAAATCCATAATTAAAAAAAATATTTTTCAAACAAACTAAATTCAGAGACTTTTTCATTCGTTGCCACGGCGTCCCATTACAAGCCTCTCCAACCAACAGTACGTTCTGTCTCTTTTATTAATTAATCCCATTCATATGCTTTGTGACCTTTACAAATGAACTTTACGTTACAGTTTTCTTTAAGGATGTTCTGGAAAATTTAATAACTCTGTAAATATTGATTAAAGAATGTAAATGTTTAATACAATTTTAAAAAGTTATCCTCTATATGTGTGTTCATTTATTGTCGCGATTGTAAAGACACGCTGTATATCGAAACTAGCTGACCCGGCAAACGTTGTCTTGCCGTATAAATTATTTCTAAGGAATTTATAGGGTAGTAAAAAAATATTTGGGGTGGACCATCCTTAACATTTAGGGGGATGAAAAATAGATGTCCGATTCTCCACCCTGGCCGATATGCACATTTCACGAAAATCGGTCGAGCTGTTTCGGAGGAGTTCAATTACAAACACCGTCACACGAGAATTTTATATGTTAGATTTATCATACCCGAAAATCATTTATTTTTCATATTATTGTTTTAAAATCTATTATTAAACTTACCAAATGAGAAAGACGATAGTTCTATACATCTTTTAACACACAATGGTTGACTAAAATTGCAAATGTACTCACGATCGCTTTATGCGTTTGTTCATCACGTATTTATCGCGCACTTCAGATATGTGTATCTCGACATTACGTTAATCTAAGAACACTTCCAGTTTTTGACAACAATGTAACACTTTAATAAAAGTTACTACTTACCCCTTTATTTAAAAGCGCCTGTGTGCTGTTTTGAATATTGTGCATTGCAAAACATTTAAGTATGTTTCGAATTATCCTTGTTAAATAGTTGAGATACTTTGTATCTTGAAAGATGCGTCAAGCATTGCGTAAACTGGGCAAAAAATGTAGATTTCCGCAGCGGTGATAAACTTTTCGTCGTATTTTTTCAACAATTTTAAATTAAAAACCAATTAAGAATAACAATATTATGTAGACCAATTAGCAATTGGTTAACTTGATGATTACTTAAATGTATTAAATGATAAGTTGTGGAACAAGTTTACCCGCTGCGAGGATTCGAACCTGCGTCGTTTGAATTACATGTCAACGGAGGTAATTGTCCGATATCTAAACATTACTATAACATATCTACTTTTTAATTTTTATTTTTAGCAACGGGTTGCGCCGTGGTGAAGGAGTGGTACAGTATACCGACGCTCACAAATAACCTTTTAAAATGAATATTATTGAACTGACTTGAAAGCCGATAAAAGTGAAAACAACGTAAGTTAATAATAATTAATGTATTTATTTATAAAAACAATTTATGTTATTTTTAAGTTAATAATTATTGATATATTATATAAATAAAAATAATAAAAATAAATAAAAAGCGTCCGTGACAACGGCGCGAGTTCCATGATTTTTCTTCACCCAAAAAGTACACATATACTCCGTGTCGTTACCATCGCGACAAAAATGAACACACGTCTAACGCTACTTGCCAATAATCATAAAAAAATATTAACGTCAAACAAATTCCATAATTAAAAAAAATATTTTTCAAACAAACTAATTAAGTAAAAAAGAAACAAAATTTGTAACATCCTATACAACTCACGCCACAGCGTCGTATTACAAGCCTCTCGTTCTAACAGTATGTTTTGTCTCTTTTAAATTCATTCAACCCATTCATATGCTTTGTGACCTTTACAAATGAACTTTACGTTACGCTTTTATAGGTAAGGGTGTTCTAAAATTCTTTGTTTTGGAAAATTTTATAACTCTGTAAATATTGATGTTTAAAGAATTTAAATATTTAATACAACTTTAAAAAGTTATCCCCTATATGTGTGTTCATTTATTGTCGCGATGGTAACAACACGCTGTATACACAGTGTACAATAGCTCATGGGACGCGTTCGGTGAGGACGACGATTTTGTTCAGCAAAAGAGTACTCACCGTGCCTAAAGAACCTGCACGTTCGCTCTGTGAAATTATGCGTCCTAGAGTATAACTCTATTCACTAAGCTAAACGGTCGACATCCTCACCACGAGAAATTTCTCGACGGTCCTTCGTCTTATTTTGTATTATAGCGATATTATTCGACGTATTATTTTAAATAATGGTATATATATTGTGTCTTTACATTAATCACACCTCGAATTTGACAATGAATATTTGAAAGCTAGAGGTGTCACTTTCTTTTATTGAAATTTAATTTTTAATTTTTAGTGCTAGTCTCTGCATTTAAGAAGAATTTAAAAGCGCACATGAGTCACCTGGATGGCCTTGTGATGTATCTACAGTTCGGCCTGATTCAGTCAGATGCATTCGAAAAGATAAGATGTTTAAGCTATCTAGTAACCTCGAAGGAAACTCGGTGAAAGACTATTGTTTGTATTTTTAATAGGCGTAATAAGCCTATTGGAAATGGGTACTTAATTTCATTAACTTAGTTACTTAATAGGGAATTGTTATTTATTATTTGGCATATTGCATCAAGTGTCTTTTAAATAATATAATTATTTCTCATTATCAAAGCATTGAATAGGGGTACCATCTAGGACAATATAGCAACTGCAAATAGAAAAGAATCGATACACTTATGATGTCACAACGTTCACAAGGGGTATAAATGTATAATTGTCCTCTTTATGAAAAGAAGAAGCAACTAAAAGGAAATTCGAAATGAAAATTTCAGTCAGAGTAAAAGGCAACAGCTAACAAGGTCCTTGAACCCGCCTTCGCCATGTTTATCAGCAATTTGGAAAGCTTTAACTGCCTTCTGCCCACTGGCAGGTTATTGACTGACATGTGTCTTAAAACAGCGTTTCCATCAATGATGAACAGACTTGTAAAGAGACAATCGATTTAATATAATTTAGGGTAAAGAAGGGTGCGTAGACCACAATACTCTCCTTCAAAAGGTAGATTATTATGGCATGCAATGGGTCCCACAGGGATCAATCTTGGGCCCATTATTATTTATAGTATACATATACGTGTATAGAGGCGTTTTTAAAAGTGCCCAAATTTACACAGGAGGTTCAAACTCGGTAGTATTATCGTTTATTGAAATAAAAACAACCCTTTTTTTTCTCTTCTGCTTTTAAATAACATAACATATATAATGTATAAATAGAAAAAAGAGGAAAGAAAAAAGGTTGATAAAGATGTTGTTCTGCCATATTCATTAGAGCACTCTTGAAAATGATATGGTTTGTAATTTAAATTAAGACACAGTTAGACAAAATGTGAGCCGTGATAGCTCAGTGTCCGGGCGCTCGCCTTTAATTGAATATACTCGAGCAACCTGAGTTCGATCTCTGGTGCCAAATTGGCAATTATCAAGTGCTCAAAGGTGAAGGAAAACATCGTGAGGAAACCTGCATATTTTCGAAATAATAACAAAAAAATGATTTCGAAGATATGTGAATTACGCCGATCCGCAGTGGGGCCACATGGTGGACTATGCCCTGATACTCTCTGTATGGAGGAGGCCTTTGACCAGCAGTGGGGCATGTATAGGCTGATACTTTACTTTTTTTTTTAGACAAAATGTTAGTTGAAAGCGCGTATGCTTGTTTGTTTTGGTGTCAGTTATTTAAATCTGTAAAAGATTTTTATCTTCATCTCTTATCCACGGCGTGTCCAAAAAACTCATTACCTATTATATATACTTGTCTAGATGGAGCATATAAACGACGCACTGAAACTGTGAGTACAGGCAAGGCTCGTGTATAGTGTTAGTCGTTATTTAATATGGTTAAATTAACAAGTTAAGTTGAATAAAGTAATTTTGTAGCTTTATTTATTTTAATAACATCAAAAAACACAACGAAAAGAAATTGTATTTTACTGATCAAAACCAATCTCTATGTGTTTCATTTCGGAGAAGTTTTTTCTCCGATTTTATTGCTTGAGCTACGTTTATGTAATACTCATATGTATTTATTTGTTTATAAATCAGAATTACCTGATTACCACTTGAAAGAGCCTGAAGCGATTGATTCATTTCCAGGGCTTATTATCATTTAAAGAAACACTTATACTATAATAGCCTTTAACCCGCAAACATCCATTTAATTATTTTTGGAATTTAGCAATTAATACATTGTGAACGTCTTATGGTATTCATTCGTAAAACATTGTCCCTTATAAGAATTACGTACGACTAGTTGTAAGTAGAATTAATTTATGTTTGTTCTTAGTATTATCCTAGTATTATTTATTTATTTACACACTTTTTTGTACTAACTGGTACAAACGGCGGGCTTAATGCCATAAGGCATTTTCTACCAGCCAACCGGAAAGTTAGTGAAAGAGAAGTGTAGGTGCTAGCTATATAAGGATTATATAATATGTATACATACATTATGATAACAATTATTAACTTACAACAATAAATATTATAATAGGTAAATATATATATATATATACGTACATAAAACGGAAATATCTATCAAACGTTATCCATACTACTGATCATAAGACGACGAATTAAAATATTCCTTAACTTTAGCTTTAAAAATAAATTTATTCGGTGATTTTCGAATTTCACGAGGAAGGGCGTTCCAGAGTCGAGCAGCTGTAACCGCGAAGGATTTAGAGAGAAAACCGGTACTGTGAGAAGGAATAAGCAACGTAAGATTACCAGCAGATCGAAGATTGCAGCAATGAGAGGTACCCAGGTACTGAAATTAGACTTCAGATACGCTGGGGCAAAAGGATCGTTAATGATACTATAAAGCGTACAGAGGATCCGAAGATTCCTCCGTTGGGAAATATTCAACCAGTTTAGTTGAGAGCGATATGATGAAATATGGTCAAACTTTCGAACACCATAAATGAAGCGAATACATTGATTAAGGAGGCGATTCAATTTGCTAAGAACCTCCATGTTTGCATCTGAGTAACACACATCAGCGTAATCGAGATGTGGAAGTATAAGTGATTGAACTAAAAGTTTTTTAGTATAAGGTGGTAAGAAATTTTTAAATCTATATAATTGTCTCAAGTTGGAATAAACTTTACTGCTGACTTCATTAACTTGCGCTCGCCAGCTGAGCGAGGAATCAATAGTTAACCCAAGATTCTTGACTTTTGGTGAAAAGGGAATGACTTGATCATTGTACATCACGGGCATCACGCAATTATAATCTATTTTGCATAACTGGCGTTCGCTCCCTAGAATTATGGCTTGGCATTTGGTGGGATTTACAGTAACACAGTACTTTTTCGACCAGTTGAAAATATGCTCGAGATCAGCGTTAATCTGGGTAACAGCATCATGTAAATGCGCTGCTTCAGCCTGGGCATACAGCTGCAGGTCGTCGGCATACAGATGGTAAGAGGAGCGAAGATTACATGTAACAGAATTTATGAAAAATGAAAAAAGTATTGGTGACAGTATTCCGCCTTGCGGAACACCGGTGGCCAGATCGCACCAATTGGAGAACTTTCCATCGACACGAACCGCCTGCCGGCGACCACGAAAATTAATTATTAGTATAATACTATTACAATACCATGCATATTATTATGTATTGAATATTCATTCTTATTTTTATGGACATAAATTGTATGAGAAGCAACTGTCAATATTTTAATCTCATTGAACAAATATCTTAGTGATTCTTTGGCGTCCTATTTTGAACGATGAAGATTATGTTTATGTCTGCCCCGTTTCTCCAAAGTTGAATAACACAAGATACACACTGTGGAAATAACTAAAATATACCAAATGACACGTATATACATCAGCTGGCAGTTTTTTAATTAACGGCGAATGCTGCTGAGCTAAGTCTATTTGCCAGCTTATTAATATGGGGGCCTCATTCGAGTTTGGCATCTTTAGTTATGCCAAGGAGTGCAGGCGAGGCAATAGGGTCTAGCGCTTCCCCAATTAACAAACATGTTAAAATATTAGTTTTAACATATTACAATTTTTTTATTGTTCAACAGTAAATTGTTAACTACTAAATCAATGCACTATAATGGGTGGAGTATCTATTGTTTCCATCGTCATAATTTAAAGTATGTTGTTTTATTTTAAAAACTAAAGAAGTATCATCAGCAAGCAACATGATTTATATAGGTAAGAAAGAGAAAAGGCCCACGAATAGATTCCTGTGGGACCCCATATTTACCAGGACGCCGGTAGATCTCTTTCCATCCTCGTTAACTCTTAGAATTCAATGGCTCAAGTACGATATCAGAAGATTGAGTGCGTTATCTCTTATACCATATTGGTGTAGTTTCGTGACCAGAGTATCATGCTGTGCTGTATATAATCAAAGGCTTTGGTTAAGTCACAGAATATAACTAAGGCATCCTGTGATTCTCAAAAAATCAGGCTCAAAAAATATTTTTAACAAGCTGATTTTGAAATTGATTTCGTTTTTCTGTTTTCTTTTATATAATAAGATTTTTTTTTATTTAAGTATTTATTATTTTATTATTTTATTATATGGTAATTTTAAGTTCTTTTTTATTTTAATATAGGTACGTGTCATATTGTAAAAGTTGTACATACCTGTCATTGGTGTACATATAAGAACATATTGTAATGTAATATCACTAAGTTTTTTAATATGTATACTGTTGGTATGTGTAATAAATAAATAAATAAATAAATAAGCTGGATAGCCGCATATGTTGTTGGGCGCCCCGAGTAAAGCCTTTTACTTGATATGCAATAGATTATGTATTAAAATAGATTAACATTTGATTTAATATAATTTTTTCAAGTACAGAAATAGGTCCATAATTATTGGGTAGTAAAGCCGTCGGCTCAAATTCGTACTTCGATCTAGACTACAGAGGCCTGTGTTCAGCATTGTGGACTCAAACAGGTGGAAATGATGATGATGAAGTACAATAAGACTATAACTATACACCAAAATGATTTTACTATGTTTCATAAGGTCAAGAAATTCGTTGCTAGGTAAGACAAGATTACATAACATATATGATCGGAGATCTCCCTATATAATCTACGCCTACTCCTATGAATTAAGACTGTTGCCCATTTATTGAAAGAATCCCGCTTTAATTAATTTAAATAATATGTTTAGCGCATCTGGGCTCTCATTTTAAGGTATAAACAGTGTACACTTTTTTTTACATTTTTAGTTCCATTTTCACTTATGTATTGCACTTAGTATTATTTTACTGTCCTCGGCTCTTTTCTAAAGGATATCATATCATTACAGATAATATAGATAGTGATAAAATAGATAATTAATTAAGATCGAAGATCAACTTCATTTAAAAAGATACCTGACTAGTTATTGTAATTAGTAGGTATTCAGATATTACAGAATTTTATGTATGTTTTCGTGTCTTCGTTTTCTTGTCTGAACTTCCCAATAATTTCAGTGAAATCAATTACTTTTGAAACAAACAACCTTATTGGAAATGTAGCGTACCTATGTAATTATTACTTTATTGTCACAATTAAAATAATTCTATAATCATAATTATAATTCTATAATTAAGTTCATTGTCTATTGCTATAATGTATAAATAATTATAATTTTTATTATTATTAATATAGGTCACGCGGACAAGCAAACTCCGCTTTGTTATTAGATATCTCGCATCACTACGTCACCGCATGATGTGCAGCGGCCCGGTCGAGCGACCGCCGTGCGCCGCAGAGTACCCAAAGTTCTCAAGTATACAAACACAAAGTTACTTTATGAGAGTACCGACAAGACGTTGATATCGAGTGCACCAAGCTTACCTACAGAAAACCGTTGCATATTTAAATATTTGGAAAGCTTCTGTTTAACCGCTGTAAACGTTCTTTCAACCGCTTAACTCTCTTCTTCTGTGTTTCCAAACTTTTTGTGGCAATATTAACCCTTCTCCTTCTTTCTTTTATATTCTCCTTATTACAATAAAGCAGTGTAATAAATTTTGTCGTCGTTTGATTTATGACTTCGGACGAAGAACAGTACGAAGACCCCCTAGACGACTTCCGAAATACGAGTCATTACAAAGACCTACGGATTTATTTTTAATACTTGCTTTTTTTCGATTGGCGATTATTTGGCGACCGATTCGTGTGGAACACTAAAACATTAAGCTGACTATGCACGGAAATGTAGGTTAGCTGTGGTGTTAATAAGTAATTATTTTACATATTTGTATGTTAAGTATTACCACCGCCCGTGGAGAACATTTGAGTTGCAGATGCGTTGTCAACCATTAAAAAATAGAGCCCTTGTTTTTTACACACCAGACGAAACGCGAGAGTATAATAGTTCCATTTTACGCCGGTCTTTCATGAGGCTCGGGTTCTTCTCTCGACGAGCGTGTTTATATAATTATAATCGTTAGAAAAATAAAAAATATTTTCCTGGACTATCTATTACAGCGTTTTCGATTGACATTGAACAATAAAACAAATGTATGTAGGATTGTATTATTTTTTTGCATACATTTAATCACTTAAGTAAATTGACCAGTGATCCTCAGATTGTGATATCCCTTAACGCAGTGCTTGCGCTACTTTTATTTATTTCATAAGGGTCGGGATTATAATCGTAGTCGACCATGCCGCTTCTGATGATCTCCTTGTAAACAAATGCAGAAGTACGAGGGACTCTTGTCCTCGAGGCATCCGTCATGTCTATTTCGTACAGGCCGAAATTCATTCTGGAAATTTTAAATAATAATAATTATCTACTTTATTGTACACCAAAAAATAAAAATAAAAAAGGACGAAAAAACAAAATATTTATCAAATATTGGTCATCAAAAGACGACCTTATAGCTACACAGCAATTTTTTCCAGGCAACCTCAAAAATTTATCAAAAGGAATTGTAGATGGGATAGGATGTACACGAAAAGAAATAAAAAGAAAGTAGTAATGAAAATTAAATTAATAAGAAAAACATACCTCTTGTGCGTGATTGTAGAGTTAAGAGTGAAATAAAAAGAAGAGTGAAATGGAAAGAGACGTCGAAAGGTAGAGAGGAGTTAGACAGAGAGATAATGCGCCTTACGCTTTTTTTTAAAAGAATCTAGGGTTTGAGCAAAAACTGTTAAATTATTCTTCGAACGATTTTGTGGTATGCCTATAAATTTAATGAAAAATCTAAGACGTGTTTACTTACGTATATCCCATATGCCATTCGAAACCGTCCATTAGACTCCAGGCAAAGTAACCTTTAATATTTACCCCGCTCTTTATTGCACCAAGCATGGCGGTTAAATAATTTCTGAGGTATTCTATTTTGGCGTGATCCTGTAGGCCCTTTGGAGTATTTTTCCCATTCTCCATTACGTATATAACAGGTTCGTTATATTTTTCGTTAATATAGTTCAATACCTTATAAAAACCTGGCGAGTATTCCTGTAAAATGTGCGAGTTCGATTAAATGCTAATTTAAAAATAAATTTTTAATTGTCACATTTTTCTTGTTTCTGCAACAATCATCAAGGAATAAAACCTTACGAGCATATTTGTAAGTAAATACAAAAGCCTACCAACCAGCAAGATTAGAACAGGTTGAGCCTCCATCTACCGTGCTAACTACATGAAACGTCTTTTTTTGGGTAGGTAGGTAGAAACCTTTGATTGGGTAGTTCCCCAGTTGAGACTGATATCAAACCAGGGAATTGGAATGATATAGATATAAACAAGCAGACTTACCCATAGTTCCAAAGTACGATTTTCAGATTTTGATATTGAATTTTTTGTGTAATAGCCAAAGTAACCATCGTCGTCCACGGAGGGCACTTCGAACATTCCCTGCAGCGATTCGTTTCTGTAAACGATGTCAATGTTGTAATGATTGAGCGCGAAGAAATCGGACGTTCCCTTTATATAGTCTGCCTCCTCTTCGGTAAGGCGCCTCAGCCTGGACTTGGTGTAGCCTTGCTTGAGGCTCGCCGTCTCCACCCTCTCCAGTAGGATGTCGGGGTAGTTACCCCTCTCTGTAAATATCGGGTCGGCGTACTGTCCTAGCTTAAAGCAGAAATCATTCGTGAAATATTGCATTTTAAAAATGATAGTGACAAATTATTCAACACAATGACAATAACAACTGTCGGATGTATAACGCCGCACCATACAGAAATCATTATAAATACATTCGTTAAATTGGAGCATGCAGTGTCAAATTTAATGCTGTACTGTAGTCAAATCAAAGCAAAAGACAGGAATGTTTTATGTTAGAAACCTTTCACAATTTATTTGCTTAGGCCGTTCGTGAGGCGATCAGATTTCCAACTGACAGGTTTCTTGAGATTCATTGCTCTTGTGTACAGAAATTTATTTCATCAAAAATTTAGAATTGCTATTACAGAAGTGTACATCACTTACGTGAAAGGCGAAATAACAGCTGACCGCGTCTAAATCGTCTTTCGAGTCGGACGCGGGCTCGGGCCAGTTCAGGCTGAACGGCAGGCCGACTTGGCCGCCCTGAGAACCCCTGAACTCATCGTAGGCCCGATACGCCCTCGCGTTGGCCATTAAAATGTTGCGGCCGCAGTCGTAGAAGCCCTGGCCGGGTGACCGCACGCCGGGCGCGTGCTCGCCGATGCCATAGCCCACCTTGCAATGGATATAAGGCTCGTTGATCGTCAACCAGAACTTCACCCGGTCGCCGAAATTCTCATACAGCACCCGCGAGTAGTTGCCGAACCAGTCCACCACCTCGGCGTTTAGCCAGCCGCCTCGCTCGCTCAGCGCTTGCGGCAAATCCCAGTGGTACATCGTGACGAAGGGCGTTATACCATTGGCCAGCAGTTCGTCTATCAAGCTGTTGTAGTACGCCACGCCCATCGGGTTCACATAGTCGGACGTGCCGTAAGGTAAAATCCGCGGCCAGGATATGGAAAACCTGTACGAGCCAACCCCTAGGTCCGTCAGCATTTCCACGTCTCGTTTGTAGAGCTCGTAAGATTTGGCGGCGACGTCACCGTTGCTCCTGTCCGCGATGGCGTCGGGGTTGTGCCGAACGAAATGGTCCCACATCGATAGACCTTTGCCTGAAATAGAATTGTGGTTCAGTAAATTTTATTACTTAACATTAGATGAACCGTCAGCTCGCATGAAAATTTTTCATAATAAACAAATATGCTTTTTATCAATTTATTATATGAATTGTTTTAGTCGCAAACAATTATCGTTTATTAAAAGACGATAATATAAATATCTCATTTTGGATATCGCCTGGCAATCCTAATGTTGTCTTATCACCAGCAAAACACGAAAGCAAAATACTACTTATTACTAAACGAGAATTCCACATCCATGAAAATTTAACGTTGTTTACAGTATACAGGATACTTACACATTTTACCGATAATTCGCACGATAAAGAAAGATGCTTTAATTAAGTAAAGTTTGGTAAGTTTAAATGTGAACATAATTATACAGGGAGACTTTTTTAAAGGTGCCCAAATTTACACAGGAGGTTCAGACTCGGTAGTATAATCGTTTATTGAAATAAAAACAAACTTTTTTCCCAAAAGAAAAGCCTGCCTGCATAAAAAAAACATGAAACAATGTCACTCCCACTGTTTGTAAGCTTAAACGTCGTACATATGTATATTGTGGTAGAGAAAATTGACTAGGCTCAGGGGACTCCGAGATCCGAGACCTCGGCTTGCGTTGTCATTCGATACCCATTTAGCATTCCAATTGCCGTCCGAGGGTGCCCTAGAGGGACCTCGGACCGATCGGTAGCTATAGTCTGACTGGGAGAATTTATAAACCTATCATTATTACCACTTTGGAAGGCGTTGGTGCTGGAAGAAGAAATGGCGGAAGAAACTCCAGCATCGAAACTCGCATCTATAATTAACGAGGGAAAACCTGCTAGGTACGTGGCGGAACCTAATTTATGTTTACCGCACTTGCCAGCGAATGCGGTGTGTTCTGGTGTGTTAATGTAACTTTTTAATTCTTTCGACAGCGATAGTAGTCTCATCGCCAGGCAAATCGAGGACGTGTCGCAGTCTACGCCAATTGCGGCGGAACGTACATAGCGGTAGGTGTCTGTAAGTACAGCACTTACGTCTAACGGGTTGGCGCCTAACCTCCGTTCAGTTAACAGCGGTCCGCGGATTTGAGTTTTCGAGAGTAACCTCTAATTAATAATGCAAAAATAGCTTCGGACTGCATCACATTAGTTCAATCTACGTTCTGTTTTGGCAGTTTTATACAGCGTGGCGTTACAACCATAAATGACATAAATTGCCATAAATGGCACAACAACCATAAATTTTGAGTAAAGGGGAAGTATGACAAAATACTTTCGCGTTTCGTCTGGTGAGTGAGATAGCCGGAGCCCAATTTTCAAAAGGTTGTCAACGCGTCAAATTTTCGCATAAAAAATGAACACACTTGGCAATAATCATAAAGAAAATTTAAGTATTAAAAAAATTCTTAATAAAAAAAAATCAAACAAACCAATTAAATAAATAAGAAACAAATCTTGTAACAACATACAACTACAACTGACTGATTCATACATTCAGAGACTTTTTTTCATTAATTGCCACAGCATTCAAGTCTCTCCTTTTAACATTATGTTATCTCTTTTAAATTCAATGAAGCAAATCATATGCTTTGTGACCTTTACAAATGAACTTTACGTTACAGTTTTATACGTACGGGTGATCTAAAATTATTTGTTTTAAAAAATTTAATAACTCGGTTAATATCGATGCTTAAAGAAAGTAAATGTTTAATACAATTTAAATAACTTATCCTCTGAATGTGTGTTGATTGTGTGTTGTTTATGGTCGGGGTTGTAGCGCCACGTTGTATACGATTTTGTGGCGCAATTACTAAACTATTGGTACCATGGGTCATGGTTTCGGTTCCAACATGAGACAGGCATTTGTGTAACCCGTCAGATACTTTTGATTGCTCACAAGGAGCGTTGACATAAGTCAGATCGATCATAAATAAAACCGTTTAAAAACTTTTAAGTTTTATTTTATGTGCACTGAAAACTACAATATTGTATTGTCATCTAAATTAAATGTGTGTACCAAATTTCAGATCAATCTGACAACGGGAAGGTGCTTAAATTTCAATTTCTAATTTTGACCCAAATAAATAAACAAATAAATTCCGTACGGGTCGAGCTAAATAAAACCGTTTAAAAAATAGCTACTACCGTTAATAATATGATTCACATGTTGGGCCGACCTTTATTTATGAAATTTGTTAGTTTTATGACATTCTACTCTCCTTTTGGAAGTAGCAACAAGAAGATATGATATCTAACATAATATGATATCTCTATCTATCAAGCACATATGGTATCTATTACTCTTTTGGCAATGGCTCCGATGAGTTGTAAATTAAATGTAAGTATTTATAGGCAGTGGCTCAAGAGGAAAACCCGCAATGATGGTATATGTCTGTGGACATTAGTATCACCTTATTAATTCCTAATAGTAATCTTACATTTGGTTACAAGAAAAAGTACAAGCTTTTAAACAAAAAAAAAATCATTATTCAAAATATCTTATTCAAATAGACGCTTGCGTGTTCTTATGAAACATCGAATTTTAAATAAAAATAATACATAAGTTCATACGTAAGTTACCACTGACAAGAAACTCAACAGTTGCTCTTTAATGAAAAGAAAATCTTTAAAAGTTTGGAATATAGCATGGTACAAGTATCATAGTCATATTTTAGCCTACGTGAGTATCAACAGTCTTAACTCCACACATTGGCGTCGTCGAGATATTTCGCAATAGTATAATATGCGTTATTCATAAGTTTACTTTTAACTTTGGGTTTAAATTGATCAAGTGGCAGACTTAATATCGACGTCATGAACGACCTATTTACTTTTTGTAGACGAAACAGTGACATAGTTTGTCTTTATTTCTCGTGTTTAATCTATTTCTGCCACTATTCTTTCAGTAATTATTAAGGTTATGTCGAATATACAAAATATTCCAATACTGAGACACAACAGTGAGTACATTAATCCCTTTAGAAAGATCTCTGAGTTTATGCCGGGCTCCGATGTTAAAGATTTATCATATACCACATACGTATAATAACTCTCACTCCTTTACCGATTTTAACGTCATAAAATATGTAAAATGTTGTGTTTATTTTAATAACACTAGTTTAAGGATTTTATTGGGGTTTACTGGTTGTTTTAAAATACTCGATACTTCATATGCTTAACAACATTCATGGCAGTCTATACCGTGACTATGAAAAAAAATTTGTGGCACACGGGGACTGTCGCGGTAAAGATATTTCAACTTATACAATAATAATTATTTATTTATTTTTTATCTATGCAGTATTTTTTTTCTTTGATATTAATTCAAGTTACACTTTTTAAGCGTGGTGACCGATAAGAAAACAATTATTTTTCTTTTATTGAATAAATGAGAAGTTAATATCGTTTAAAATATTTTTGTTATCTTACAATACATGTAGGTTATTCAGGAATTTTTATCATTGAAACTATAGGTTTATGGTAACTGAAATAAGAAACATAAGTTTGATACTTGATATCCTGTAAATATCATATCATCATATGATAATATAATATTATAATATCCATTCGTGCGAGCTTCGTACAGTCGTACCATATACATAAACGTTAAGCGAACGCTCGGTCGAGCTACATGGTAGGCGGAGTGGGGGGTGATGGGTTTTATTTTCGTTACTTGATTTGGTCGCCGCGCTCAAAGTCCGCGATAAAAGCAATGCAATAGCTTAAAAATATTTTATTAACATGTGTAATATTCGTGTAAATAAGGCGTTCCGCTGGTGAACTTATTCAAGAAGCAAACACGATCTTACCGTCTGCATCCCAACCACCTTCGGTTTGATAAGCGGAGGTAGCAACCCCAAATAAAAAGTCTTCGGGGAAGCGACCCATCTTTCCAGAAGAGTTGTCCCTTACATAATGGGCGAAAGTCCCCATTGTCCTTTGACATAAAAGAATATATGAATTATAGTACTAAAATAACAGAAGCGGTGGAAATGACCAATGATAGTTGAATATAAATTATATTCTTTTATCAATGGCTGCGAAAAACAAAGACGGCCCATAAATTGACACATTGACGACTAGCAAGTTTGGTGGAGAAGATTGTATCTATACTATAATCGAATCGGTGTGTCTGTACATTAGATATAGGTATTTAAGAAAAAAATGAAATAGGGCATTTATTATTTAAAACAGTTATTGGACACGCGAAAACCCCTTTTGAATTTTTGTTTGTCTGTCTGTCTATACGCTCAAAATGTCTAAACTAATTACCGGATTTTGATGCAGTTTACACTGGTTTTTTTTGCTTCACTAGTTTTTTATTGGTTACCAAACCGCCCAATAGGTGAGTCAGCAATGCTGGATCAAGAGAAGGCCGAATGCCTGGCTAACAGTCTAGTCTCAATGCTCCCCGCAAATATTCAAAAACTTACGCCCCCGCAAAGTGCCTGGCGCAGACGGAATCACCAATAAGGTGACCAAAGTCCAAACTCCTTCCTACTAATATCCTTCAGATACTGGCGATAATTTACAACTTCTTACCGTTCGAATGGAACGAAGCAGAAGTCATAGGATTCCTCAAACCTTCGAAACCCGCCACACTCCCAACTTCATATCGCCCCATGAGTCTTCAAAAAACGTTTGGGAAGATCATTCAACGGCTAACATTAGCCCGATTACAATCCTTTATGGACTCTCGAGAGCTCCCCATCCCCGAACAGTTTGGCTTTAGATCCAAACATTCGTGTAAACATCAAGTGTATCGCATCACGGAGCACGTATTAGTCAAACGCTAACGCGGACCAGACACCGGAGCAATCGATATGGCAAGGGCCGTCGACAAAGTCTGGCACAACGGGCTCATGTACAAGTTATACATTACGGAGTCCTAGATCATCTCGTATGCATAATACGAGAGAAACAGATAAACAGACAAACAGACAGACTGTTAAACAGGCAAACAGGCAAATAGGTAAATAGATAACAGACAAACAGATAGACAAAAATTTTAAAAATAATTGTTTTGGGTTCTATTGCGTTGATAAAGGCCTCCAATAATATTTTCTCTCAAATGTCTTCCATGTAAAGGTAAATTATTATTACAAATAAAATACAATAAATAAAATTTTATAAAATAGACCCCGGATGCTGAAAGGCCGGCAACGTATTTGCAAGCCTTCTGGTGTTGCAGATGTTCATGGGCGGCGGTTATCGCTTTCGATCAGGTGTTTGGTTCCTTTTTCCATAAAAAAAATATGGCAACGCAATTTTAACTCCTCCGATGTTGAATTTTTCATGGGCGGCGGTGATCGATTTCATCAGGTGACTAGCTTGCTTGTTTGCCTTCTTTTTCCTTAATAAATAAACATTATTAAACTTACCAAATTAGAAGAACGATAGCTCTATACATCTTTTACCACACAATCGTCAACTAAAATATAATACACTTACGCTCGCTATAAACATTTGTTCATCATATATTTATCGCCCACTTCAGATATGTGTATCTCGACATTATTTAGATCTCAGGACACTGGAGGTTATTGATAAGTAACGCAGTTAACAATGAAATTTAGGTATAGTTAGAAAAAAAAATTGTTACTTCCCCTTTAGTTGATAGCGCGTGTGCTATTTTATTTTGGAGTAATTTAAAATAAAATTAACTGTGGTAGGGCCAAGTCTTCTCTGTTGCACGTATGGGCAGGTTCTCGCGGGTTAGTACCAACACTTCCAGTCGGATTTTCCAGAAGGCTAAGTAGGCTAGAGCCTAGAGCCTAGGGCGGCAGATTTTTGGGGGCGGCAAAATTGGCCCAAAATTTTTGTTTTAAAGAAAAGTTTTAAGTATTTTAGACAGTGTTTTTTGGCATACCTAACCACGTCTTATAATTAGAACGTGACTGAGCAGAAATATACACAATTTTATTTTAAAGAAAAAATTTAGGTAATTAATATGATTGCGAACTAAAATATCGAATTTCAGAGGTAAGTAGGGGCGGCAAAAATTAAACAGGCTATTATAAATCCGCCACTGACAATCTCAAAGCAGATCCGAGGTGTTGCATATGCATTACAAACTTTTCGGTATTCTGTGAGGCCGTCGTATTTTCAAGAGCCTGCCCATTTGTGAAACTGCTACATACCATATCACAGCCATACAACTTAGACTTTAGAATAGTGGATTTTAATATAAATTATATACTAAATTGCAATACAGTAAACTCAATACTTAATGTATTTTATCATTAATTAAAATCTATAAACAAAAAAAACACGTGCCAAAGACTAAGCCTAGAAGTACAAAGGTTCTTGTATGGTATAATAATAAATTAATTTATATGTTTAAAATTAAAAATAGATATCGAGTATAAAGTAGAATTTACAAAAACCCTCTAGACACACAATTAAAATCACTAAAGTTTAGCTGTAATAAATTAATTAAAGCAAAGTTTAATAACTATATTGAATGCATTAAAAGTAATCTACAAACAATCCTAATTTTGCCCACACTTAAAAAGAGTAAAATGATGAATATAATACCATGCTGCTAATGGCCAAGGAGTGAGAAACTTCTTCATGATCAGCTGTTAAGACATTTCAATTTAAATGAATCATTACATCAAAACCAGTTTTGGTTTTACAAGGGGTCGTTATACAACAGGTGCTGGTGTAGAGCTGATCAAACATATATTTGAAGCTTGGGAGGGTTCACAGGATGCTCTGGGTGTCTTTTGTGATCTTTCCAGAGCTTTTGATTGCGTCAATCATGATACATTGATCAGGAAATTACACCAATATGGCATTAGAAGTAAGTATCGCACTTGACTTCATTAAGTCATAATCATGTAATAGAATCCAAAAAGTTGTAATAAATGGTGCGAGTTCTTCCGGCTCAATGGTGTCAATGGGCGTTCCGCAGGGCTCGATTCTTGGCCCATTTCTCTTTCTCATCAACATCAATGATTTACCTTACTTTGTATCTGTGTGTTATTTGCCGATGATACTCCATTAATTTTTAAAATCGATCGACATCCTGTTACTCTTGACCAATTAAATCATGCTATGTCAGAAATAGTTGATTGGTTTAATGCTAATAATTTACTTTTAAGTGGCAATTAAACTAAATGTATAAAATTTTCGACATCTAATGTTAAACACTTGGGTGGTACTTATGTACTTATAAATGGGGACGAGTTAGGCCTTGTTTTATCATATACCATTGTTTTTCTTGAAATAACTCTTGATTCAATTCTTCAATGGGGTCCCCATATATCTAAACTTGCGAGCAGATTAAGTTCCGCAAGATATGCTGTAAGGAAAATAAGATGTCTGACTGATGTAAATACAGCTAGAATTGTTTATTTTAGTTATTTCCATAGTATGTCATGTAGTAATTTGCTAGGGGGGCAAGCACGATATAGAAACATTTTTTAATCAAGACATGAATGTAGGTATCTCTGAGATAACCTTCGCATCTCAATATGAAAATGTAATGTATGTACGTAGAAATATTAATAATTTTGATAATAGTACTGATGTTCATAATTTAAATACTAGGAACAAACACAAGCTTGTAACGCCAGTTACTCCATACAGTAAGTAACTCGTTCATGCGGCGATGTAAACGCTATACGCTTCTAAAAAAACAGTACCTAAATGCGCAAATCAGCAGCAATATCAACAGGTTTAAGAAATTTGTTTGATGATTGTAAATTAAGTAGACATTATGTTAAATTCGTCTATTAAAGCTTCATCTGACGCAGAACCGGTGCGCTAGCCAGAACCCACGGGTTTGGGCCCTCCGCTGTGGATAGGGCCACGCATGTGCTCATGCGTGCGTTTAAGTGTGGTATGTCATCTAAGGGCCATCGAGGTCGCGGTTCGGACCGAGACCCCGACGGCCGTCGACTGTGCATTTAGCTAATCGGTGGCTGGGAGCGGTGAGAACCGCCCCGGAACGCGGGTGTACCTTGTGTACGCGTTGTGTTGGTCTCGCCGTGCTCGGAGGCGAGGGCGAACTAGTATGTTTGTTGTTGCACTAACTGTGGGTGTAGTGTTATCCGGCGGGACGATTTTTTTTTTACTATCAATTATCAAAGGTTTATCTTTTTTGTAAATATAACGCTAATAGTCAGAGCTTAATCGGATCTCTGTAAATATTTTATGTATACTTACCACCAAACTTCACTATGGAAATGATGATGCCAGAGATGTTGATGAACAGTAAGACTTTGCGGAAACATTTTCATACAAATACATTATATAATCTGCCTATAGGTAACAACACTTGGTATAGTGACTAAGACTAAGCTATTAACATGTAAGAGAGAAACAAAAACTTTGTTCTTCGCCCCCCAACACCAGCTCGAGCGTTCTGGCTAGCCCATGAGCTCTGCGCTCGACGAAGCTTTTATAGTCCAGTAGACTGAAATTTGGAAGTACAAACATCGGTCAAGTAAGAGAAAAAAATATCTTTAGTGCTACTTTTCATGATTACGTTCTAGTGGATAGTGCCCAGACTTCGTTCTGGGCACTATCCATCGGCAAAATTTTCTTTCTTAATGGGGAAGGCTGCTTCACCCTATTGTGAGGTATGCAATAAAATTGAAGATGTGTATCATATGCTGATGGACTGTGAAAGGAACCGAAATAAAAGGGAACTGCTGTTTAAAGATCTGAATGTAAATTTATTAGATGTTGGTCTTATATTTAATATATTGTCGAATCCCAAAAGTGAAACAATAAAACGTATTTGTGGTTTTGTTCAAATCAACAAACAGTAATTCCCGGCTTAACAAATCTATATACTTTTAAGGATTCGTATTTCGTAAGTTGTTGTGATATGTATAAGTTACGATGGGGTTGGCGTATCTTTATAGATAATAAAAAAAAAGGTTTAAGAAATTTATTAAAGAAAAACTTTATAAAAAGGATTGTTATAATATAAATGAATACATTAATGACAATAACTCCTGGGAATGGGTTGATCGCTCCTAAGCTATTTCTGAAAGAAAAATTTGCTGTATTTTAATTTTGTTAAGAAAAAAAAATTACTAAAAGAGGATACCTACGGAGTTTCTTTCGCATGTTTCTTCTCCGTTAGAGGAACTCATTACGAAACGGTGGTAGATTAAAAAATGACTATCGATAAAAGAATTGTATTTTTCTTATGTCGATGAATAAATTACTTTGATTTTGAATCACTTTCTGAGCGATAAGATCGCCTGTTGTACTTTTTTTTTTACATACATTTATTAATTTTACTTTTTATGTTTTGGTGTACAATAAAGTATAAATAAATATTCTTTTTTTTATTTTGATTTCATTTTATTGGTTAGGAAAACATACAGCACTTACATAAAATAAATTGTACAATTACACACAGATATGTGGGCCAATAAAGTCTTCACCACTAGTTATACCTTTACACTTTGCATCAGAAGTTTACATTTATAATATCACATTTTAACGTTATTTACGTTTATAAAAGTAAAAAAGGGGCTGTATTTATTACTAGCGACCCGTCCCAGCTTCGCACGGGTGCCAAGGTTTATATGTATAATGGCGTACAAACCTTCCCTCTTGAATCACTCTATCGACATTCATATTTGTACGATACTAACGTCACTCAATTGTATTGCCTTCCCGGAACCCCTTTACTAACATTAACTTTATGATATGGTATTAAAGTTCAAATTGACTTTTAAGTATTATTACGAATCTTTTGTATGGGAATATAGAAAAGTGTTATTTTTAGATTTTTTCAGGCAATTTTTTACTATAATTAATTTTTCTCTCCGTAAGAACCATCCTCGTGTTTCAAGGAATATTATAAAAACAGAATTACCAAAAACGGTTCAGCTGTTCTCGAGCTTTGCGCTTAGCAACACATTCAGCGATTCATTTTTATATACCTTTAGAGATAACCCTATAAAATCTTTATATATATTTGGTTAAGTTTAAATGGACAGATTTTAATGAAATATTTTGGTTTCTTTTTATTTATATGTTAATGACGTCGTTAAGGTCCGTCGAGTCCTCTTGTATTCTATAAATCTCGTATGGTTATGGTATATAATAATTCTTTATTTCTCGCCACAGTACCTATATAGTATTCCAAATGATGGCTGTACATGTTGATTTAATAATTTTACATTTGTGGGAGACTGATGCACCAAACTAAACTCAATGCTTGTATTATTGGGTCATCAAGTCCCATTTCCTTATAAATTTGATAATAATAATAAAATATCTTTATTCACATAGACGCTTGCACGTTCTTATGAAACGTCGAAATTTTACAAGGAAATTAATATGTTCTTAAGTAACAAGTGAGTTTGTATAGGTATACTTATATATTTTGTTTTTTTTTTATGTGAAAAGTTGCCAAACGAGCAGACGGGTCACCTGATGTTAAGTGAATACCGCCGC